>OX442427.1:3447611-3569374 GCA_949361645.1 Spongilla lacustris | reverse complement strand
TATGGGGGATCAAGTGGACAATGGTACAACGATTTAGCATCAAAGCCAAAGTAGAGTTTACTGAAGGCATCATCCTGTTTTTTAAAAACTTATTGAGAGAATACAACTGTATACAATGTGGCCTTTGGACCCAGATCTTTTCAAGTAGGAAAACTAATTTGAGTATGAAAGAAATTCATTTATTATAGGATGCATCGGCTGAGGCCAGCGTCATCTGCACAGTTCAAGGTTTGTATTCTCCAGTCATGAACCGCACAGGAGGCTCAACTATCACGTTGTTGCTGCCAATGGTGGATGTCAACCATATTGAAGGCATAGTGTAGGGCAAACTAAACTTTTTGAAATCGGATGTGTGATACAATCTCAACCAAAAGACAGTAATTACAATGTACCTAGCTGAACCCATAAAAGATTCCCCTTGTATTTGTGCTTAAGATTCATTGTCTGTAGAAATCAAATGTTAGCAATATGCATCAGTACTAGAGCACATCAGTTATACTGAAACTTAGTGTTTCGTTTTAAGACTTCATGCACATGCAAGGGTTAAGCTTGATAAAAAAATGGTCTCTTCCACACTTATATATATATATATGCCAGTCATTGCAGGAAGTAGCTGGTCAAAAAGGGAGATTCGTATAGTGCTTCTATTGGGAAAGCCTTTCTCCAGAAATAGGGTATAAGTGCTGTGTACCATAGAGCCTTTACAATCCTTCTTGTGCATATTAAAATTTGTGACTTCTTTGTCAAGATGAAAACCTTACAGCAGCTAAGCATCACAACCATCACTGGATATAGTGATACAAGCATACATGCACTGATGCTAATAACATAGGCCCTAATGTTTATTTTTTGAACTGGTTGACCAGCTTTGAAGCTCAAGAAAGCCAGGTTTGCGAATAGGCCTACTAACACTACTTACATGGATTGTGGAGAAAGATAGTGACAAGAAAGGGAGCTATTGGTCAGCCATTGTGCCCCCCCCCCCCCCCCCCCCCCCCTATTTCACAGTCTAGAGGACCCGGCCACTTCTCTGGAGAACTGAGTCCCCCATGAGATCTGTACTTAAAGAAAATTCAGTTTGTGGGGCAACTCTCCGAATAAGTCTTTGTATATAGACGATGCAGTGTCCAGCAAAATCACCCTTCTGTGTTTGAAGATTTGTCACTATACATTGAACAAAACAGTACATCAAAAGTGGGTCCTCCAGTCCGAGGAGCATGGGGACAGCCACTGGCTATAAATAGGCCTATTGTGGGCCAAATTTCACATCGGGCCGTAACATATGCCGCATGTAGGCCTATTAAATATTAATGAGAGATAATGATCTATAAGCTTCTCTGCTCATGAACTCTCCCACAGTGATGTTTATAGAGGGTGCTTGTTTAATCATAGATTGACCGTTCGCTGTTAAACCAGTTTAACCATTACAAAATTTGCGAACACATTTTGTTTGTGTTTTCCATTGTAACTAATCATCCATAAGTGTTGCACTGATTTTGAAGGTATATTTTGTATCTTGAAATCATGTATTTTCGATACAGAGTACACTTATTCAATTACATACATATTTACAATATTGTTTCTTAAATTGAGCTCTGGCATTGCAATGATACTGTTGCTTGAATAACTTCTTTGCACATTATGCATTGAAGGCTAGCATTGTCAGCATTACACAACTATATATAGATACATTTAGAAGGTTATACATGCACAAATACATGACCATCACTGAATGTTGATATGTGTAAATGCTTCAGCTATAACAAGTGTCACACGATGTGCTTTACTAAGCAGACTGTCCACAAATAGAAACTATCTGCCCGTGTTCAACATTGGAGCATATTGTACAAAAGTAGCTTGCTAGATAACTGCATACAGAATACCTCCTCAATGCACGATGACCAGAATTTGGTGATACAGATTTCAGGTACATTGGTAGTTCTTTTTAATGGACGAAACTCATGAGGTAAGCCACCTACATTACTTGGATCAATATCGGAAGTATCAGAGGATGTTCACAGACTGCGCGTGTCAGCACTAGTCTTCAATAATGCCTCTGCAATCTTCTCTGTGAAATCAGCATGAGACCATTTCTTTCCATTTGGGTGGAAATTGTACCACATATGGTATGCATCAGTTTCAGTTATCCCTAGCAATGTAAACAATACCCTGTGATCCCATTGCTGTGTTCCCCAAGATGTTTCCAAGGACAGACCAGATTGCATGGCATGGTTATGTACATAGATTATTTTGGCTGAATCAAAGTAGTGTTCTACAAGCTTGGGCCTCTGTGTAATGAAAGTACACTTCTGTACCATCATACTCTACAGATTCAATCTCACGGCAACAACTCTTACCATGTGTGTTGCCCTCTAGTGTTGTGTTGTGTGTGGAAATAAAGTGTTTCATAGTTGAATCCGTCCATCCACAAGCAATATACATGTATGAATGCTCATTAATTGATGCAGTGAGAACATGATGGTCACCTAGCTCATTGTAGTCAAGGTCATTAAAATACTTCATTGGAAACTTGGTAGTAGCAGTTTTGACTAAACCAGTGAAATGCAGGCCGTATTTCCTACAGGCTTCAGCTGTTGTGACACTGGCAAAAGCTGAATCAGCATTAATGACTCTGCCAGAACCATGCCATGGTTCTGTGAGTCTCAAGACTTGAGCCGTACCTGCTTTTTTCCATTCCTGCATGTATTTCTTTGTTGCCATCTCTTCCTTCCCTTCTTGAATTTCAAGAGCAATGATGACCTGGGTTTGAGAGCATGCTGCATCCTTCATTTCGGCTCCAACCCCTTTTGGTTTTCTTTTTATCTTTGTTACATGTGGCATCCCATCTGAGCAGTAGTTTCCATCCTTACCTCTCCAAGCATTTATGCTCTCATCCACACATGCTCCAAGATGGGTAAAAAGTCTCCGCTCACCGCTTGTTAAATCCATCCAAGCAGTATTTCAAACCTTTGTCGTGAGATCCCATAGCAACTTCCAAATATGGGAGCAGGGAAAATTCCATCTTGAAGACTCCACAGGTCACACCTTTTACTGGTGGTGCATGTGAGGGTGTAGATGATACCTAGAAGCTGCCAGAACTCTGCCTCATCTATTTTCTTCTTCTTAATTGGCATTGCAATTCCACTCCAAATAAGTATGTCCGGCACCATTTGAGTTGGAAAGGACAACTTAAAATACTGAATAGGAATTCTTTCTGCAGCACAGCAGTCATCGACCCTTAGAAGTTTTGCACTAAAATGTGGCTGGACCCTTACATCACCTGATACACAGTCACAGATGTGCCACTCTGCACCTACATTCTCATTTCTTTGCTCTGAGTCATTGCTATCATTGTCTATCTCTGGTTGCCCATCAATATCACCAGCATCAAATGCTTCCAACTCTCCTAGATGGTCTTCGCCGTCTTGAATCTCGTTCATTTCATCTCTAACTTCAGCATTGGCAGTATCATCAACAGAATTTGATGTTGCCACTAAGCCACCATCATCCTTGTCAGATTCACTGTCAACAACTACTGTAAGAGCTCTAGCGCTCAAATCTACAACCTTTTTTAATGATGAAAAGCTGATCCGCCATTTTTGGCTTAGCCCGAAACCTAGCTGTTCTTGTATGATGCCATAATCTAGCTTGCTCTTCCAGCCTGCACCATATCGTGCTTTTGCACCTCTCTCACCAGTAACAGCCTTTGAAGAGGCGCAAACTTTGACTCCAACAGCGAGCTCTTTTGCTATGCTAATAGAAATTACCCATGGCGGCAAAAGAAATCGGTAGAGTGGATTTGCTTGTAACGCTACAAAAAGCAAGAATTGCGCCTAGAACTGGTGTGGTGCTAATACTTGACAGATATCTGGATAGGACAGCAGTGCTGTTGTAGAACGCAACCACCTTCTATACATGTACTGTGTAACAGACACTGGAAAAGTGTTAAACCGGTTTAACACTTTGTTAAACCGGTTTAACACCGGACAATCTATGATTAAGTGCGGTGTTGTTCACGCCCATTCACCACTACTGGAAATTGAGCCAAATGTTTCTTCCCCATTTTCTCTACCACAATCTGGAGCACTGAATGGTTTTGATTTTCACTGGCGTTGTCCTCTTCATCCTTTAAACTTTCCTCTACCAGGTATGTTTGAGTACCAGTGAACCTGCAAACTCTCGCAAAATGGTTTCGTCTTCGACATTTCTTACATTGTTGGCCAAAAGCTGGGCACTGTTTCAGTTGGTGTGACCTACCACATCTCAAGCATACTCCAACCTGGGATCCTGTTTGACTGCTGCTCTGCCCATCTCTGTTTGTCAGATATAAGATTCCCATGCAACAATTCCCTTTGGGTGTACCAACTCTAGGCATGGAATCGATGACAGCCACTTCATCATTGATATCTGCACTCTGCACTCTGCACTTGTAACTCACTTTTAGTTGTTATCTGGCACAACTGTATAGCTCTAAATTCTCGGCCTCTAACAGCTTCTGCCGCATCCTGTCACTATCCACACCTCAAATTAAAGCATGCAACATTACAACGGCCCAAACTCATAGTCCTTTGCTTGTTTATGCAGGTCCGTAACAAACTGGTCTACATTCCGGCCGCCTTGTTTTGATCAGAAGAAATGGTCCCAAGTATCATGCTTGCTAGTTCTTCAGGGCGCATAGTGTATTCAACTTCTGGCATACTACACTCCACTTGATACCATATTCTTCAGCGGTGAACGCCATTGTATCATACACCTTGGCCCAACCATTCTCAAGTAAATAGCCGACTTTACTTGTTCAGAGGCTTTTTCTTTCTCCACGGCCACTAAATACTGCTGGAACTCCCGATTGAAATGTTCCCGAGGTCTGACAACTCACTCTCGCCTATTGGGGCCGATGCTAGAAACTTCTTCATACTGAAACTCCCTTATAAGTAAGATCCCACTTCTAACATCATGTTTCGGGGCCTAAACCCTCAACTTAAGATTTCCAGAAATTGATGCCACAAGATCACAATGGTCCACCGATACACCCGCTACCTATTACAACTAACGACAAATCACGTGCACACACATTACATCACACAATAACACACTTAAACAAGCACATTCTACAAACAAGTGATGGAGGTCCCCAGTTTATGTCTTATGAGTTTGGGAAGTTTGCAAAGGAGTGGGAGTTTGTTCATTCATTGTCAGCACCGTATCATAGTCAGTGTAATGGGAAGGCTGAAGCTGCGGTTAATTAACCCTACTGTGGAATTGGGCACCAGCCCTTGCCAAACGATTGTTTGGAAGGAGAACCAGAAGTGTGGTTCCAGTAACTGCTGGCCAGTAGGTTAGTGCTGAGTTCTACTTTGGAGATGTGGGAGAAGAAAGTTGAAAGGCAGAGAAAGTTACAGGGATACAAAACCTACAGGACATGCAGAGTCACAAGAGCCCAAAGCTGAGTCTGTAGATCTGCAGCTTAGAACCAGTGAACTACGGTTAGACACTGAAGGAAGCTCGAAGGTGGCAAGGTGTTCCTCAGCTTGACACTCATCTGAAGCTCCAGTTTAGCTATTGAGAGTCATGCCAAGTCCAAATGTGGGCAGAGATTCTCCAGTAAGTCTGTCCTTAGAAACAGTGACTAAAGACAATCAAACAGGAGATATGTCCCTGCCCCTGCCACCTAAGAGTAGGGGAGGTGCACAGTCACAGAACACCTCAGAGGATACTGTAACCACCAGGTGTGGAAGGCAGCCAGTGAAATTCCAGGGTTATGTCAAGCGATAATTCAGAGTGACAGAGTGATCAACACTCAACACAGTTGTGAACTTGGGAAATATTATATTTTTCATTTAAAAAAGAAGAGAGATATTTGTAGATGGTGCTTGTTTAAGTGGTAATGTGTGATGTGCACGTGATTTATCACTACTAGTAGTTGTAGTAGGTAGCGGGTGTATTGGCTGATGTTTGTGATCTTGTGGCATCAATTTCTGGAGAGACTCGAGGGTTTAGGCCCCGAAACACAGTGACACCCATGTTTATGGTGTATGCATAGGGGAGGGGCTGGACGTTTGATCACGTGCAGAGTAGAGATATATATGTTGTGGAGACGCGGGATTATTATATCTGAGTTCATCCAACACATTGGCCAACTTAAAAAGCGCAGGGCGGATGAGAAACATGGTGTCAGATGTTGACAAGAAAGTGATACCGTGAAAACTAAGCGCGGATGGAAAAGTACCTGGCACTGGAGCCTATTGGGGAAGGTGACCTCCACGACCAATGGTGGCACTTAAAAAAAAAAAGGAGTTTACCCAGTTCCTGACAGCTGTCGGAAAAGAAATAGTAGATGAAAAAGTAAAAATGGCCATGTTAATCCGAATGGTGGGTCCAAGTGTTAACGATATGTACGATACAATGTGGTTCGAGGAGGGCGAGGATTCCAACAGTTTTAAGGTGTTAGCTGGCAAGCTCGACAACACTTGTGCTAGCTGGACCAGCAAAGACATAATTACATACAAGTTTTTCCAGTTGAAGCAAGAAGGCAAGAGTATCGGCCATTTTGTAATGGAAATGAGAAAGCAGGTAAACGACTGTCAATTTGGCAAATTGAAAGATGATCTGATGCTGCATGTGCTCATACGAGGAGTAGATAGTGATAGGATGAAATGGAGATTGGTTGAGACTGAAAGGCTAGATTTGACTAACACAATCCGAATGTGCCAAACTATGGAATCTACAGCCAGTGACTTGCAACTATTAACAGCAACCAAACCTACAGAAAGCAAAATAAGCATGCCAGCCCTTGGAGGGAAAGAGCTTGGAGTGAAAAACGGTGAAGAGAGGTTGCAACAAGAGAAGTTTAAGAGAGAGAACCCAACCAAACAGGGTTATAATTGCGGTGCCAGGCGGGGGCCAGGAGACAGGGTATGCTCTAGATGTGGACTATCATACCGACTGTGTCAGTGTCCAGCCTACGGAAGGAAGTGTGCCAAATGTAATGGTCCTAACCAAGAATGTGCTCGTCGGGCTGCCCCACACATTTAGTGGAAAAGGACATGACTCAGTGACTTGGCAGCCCAGGTCTGGGGAAGAGTCAGACAACACTTACGGCACTGTGAGGAGATCCATGAGGCGATGGCAGACACAGGTGTACAACCGGCAGGAAGAGCTGACGTGGTTAGACTTTGAGGTGCTGGAAACCAAACACCACACTTTGCTGTCACTCGATACCTGCATCAGAACTGAGCCTACTATCATACGAAACCAAGTCTGTCTGCCTTCGGAGGCTACACAGAAACTACATGCCATGGAGAAAGAGGGGATAATTACAAAGGTAGACACCCCAACAGCATCGCTGCATGATCAGTAACCTGCAGCTGACGGCAGTGTGGAAGCCTGACAAGGATCAAGTTAGAGCACTTTTTCTATTGTGCTTTTGAGCGTTCAGTTCGTACATTCGTTCAGCGTTCAGTTCGAACATTCGTTCAGCGTTCAGTTCGAACATTCGTTCAGCGTTCAGTTCGTACATTCATTCAGCGTTCAGTTCGTACATTCATTCAGCGTTCAGTTCGTACATTGCGAATTTCAATTTCAATTACCGTCGGGAAAGTAGTAGATCAAACACAGCGGAACAATGTTCCTGCTAGATCACCAAAAGAATATTTTTAATTGGCTGTTTTTATTCCATATTTGTATTGTCTCATTCAGCAATTAGATCTTCGATTTTCGGATCAAATTATTCAAGTTTTACGAGCATTATGTTTAATTCCTTCGCATCTTTACAAAGATGATGAAGAGGCTATCGTTGCAGACGACCTATACAAGTTTTATTGTGATGATGAGCTAATTCCTCTTTGCGATTTATTAAAAATGTCTATCGCAGCACTATGGGAGAAGACAGCGTTAATGTTATTGTATGTGCACAAAGATATTGAACTTAATATTGATGCTATCATTGACAGCCATGGTCGAAAATACCCTCGGAGGATGCTTCTAATTGACCCTATTTGTGAAGTGTGAGTCTGTGTGACTGTTATAGGTATCTTTAATCATTTGTATCTGTGAATACCTGTTTTATAACTTCCAAAAGTGCAAAAAAAAAAAAACACCAGTGGCTAGGGTTTTGGGGCGGAGATGATGGTGCTTATTGGGCTTTCTCAGACACCCTGGCAAGTGCGGAGGGGCACGCCCCCATTCCCATCCCTATATGCCCCCCGTAACACAAAATCCTGTATCCGCCCCTGCATGCACATCAAGTTGACGCGGGGATTATTACCACAACCTTTTGATAAATACTACATTAACCCAGCAAGGTTTTGGTTAGAAATAGGTCTATAGTCCCTAACCCCTTCCCGCTCGCCCCCATCCACGCAGCAAGTAGCAGACAGACTGTAGGCGTATGTTATAGCACAGACAATATACATACGTGCATGTAAAATAGCTACGGGAAATTTGCGCGCGGCAACACCGAGACATGCATGTATATAAAGACAACTTTTGCTTACTTCTACAGATTCAGATTGTCCCATTTGAATGCTTGCACTAGCTGCCCCAGACTGATACAGGATGTGTTCAATGTATAACCCACAACAGGATGTTGGCGAGTGAATATACTTACACGTAACACAAAGTCAGTTTACTATTAGTAGTGCTATTATTTTAAAAAAAGCCTATATTTGAGCTGTAAGAGCTATATCAATTTTGTAGCACAAAGCTTTCACCTTTAATGTGAGAGGCATTAGTGCAAAGGACCATGCAGTTATATGTACACAATCGAGAGTTATATTACGTTAGTAACTCTCATAATGATATAGTATTTCATTATTTTGACCCCGATTATGAAGTCATTAAAAACGGGATTCCTATCAATCGGATCGCTTAGCTCTTTGTCACCTCGGAGAAGCAGTCAAAAACGACCAGTTTCATGTTTGTTAGATGTCATAAAACCGCGTGGTTGTGGAGAACAAAACACTTGTCTAATCTCGTACCCAGTCCCACCGTATTTCTCGTTGTTGTTCTTGACTTCACTGCTTGTCTCCAGTGTTTGCACGATTGTTAAGAAATACGCAACCTTTGATTTGAACCTTGTTTTGGGTAATTAAAGACTAGGATTAGCACAGCTCCTCCAATATTTCCCCTGTTGTGCTGAAAATTGGAATCGGTGAATCGACGGTGATACAAATGTTGCCATTTAATTGTAGAATTATTACAATTCCACTTTGACTAGAAGTATTGCTGCGTAATATGCAGTCTTTAACAGAATTGCTTTCATTTGACAGCATGAATATAATTCCGGCCACCAAAAATGTTGTCCTGAAGTATGCAATTTGCGATCAAACTGAAAGAGTTGCTATTTGTTTCCAAGAATATTATTCCACCTGTGACTATACATTAACAACAAGCTTTTTTGAAGTGTACAATTAATGATTGGTGTATTGCTACTTCAGTTTACGAAATGTATTACTCCACCAATGTTGACTGTGTTATCTTGAAATGTACACGAGTTATGACGGTGGCACCTGTCGATGCCAAAGTTAGCAGTAGCCCAGAATTATTAACCGTTATACCTTTGAAATCGAATATGCTTTCTGAGGTGTAAATGTTGTCAGATGATTCAGCGTTAACTATATTTCCACTCTCGATATACTGAAATATTAATGAGCAATTTGTGATGGCGGTAGACGCCATTGACAAAAGGATAATTACAGGCTCATTAACGACCATACTTTGAAATATGCAGCGCCGGATGTTAATGTTGCCAGAATATTGGGCACCAACTGCGTACCAAGCACTGTACACATGTACATGTTGCCTTGAAATAGACAGTCTGCGATATATGGTAATAGATAGTGAACCATGTAATAGTATATATAGTACCACCTTCTTCATAAATGTTATTTTCAAACCGTGCAGTTGGAGATCTCAACGGAACCAGAAGATAATGTAGCCACCATGGTTCTAGCGCTGTGTTTCCGAAATATGCACTCTTGTATGGAAATGAGCATGCAGTTCATGAACAACAAGATGAAGGATGAGGAATAGTTTTTATCTGCAATCCATGAGGGTACCGTATGTCAAATCTGCTGCTTGACCACAATTGACAAATGTTCTCACAATTGTAAAATTTTGTACCGATGAAAATCCAAAACCCGTTTCTCCTTGACATCTTTTTGTGGTGTTAGATCCAATTATAAGAACGTTGCTCACGTTGTAGACGTAACAGAATGGTCCTGAAAGTATGCAATGTTCACCCTCATCCAATTATAAGACCAGGTTTGAGTGCAGGGATCCGTTACATACGTAGTGTTGTAGAACATCTCCAGATAAGAGAAGGAATTCAAACCCGATCGATATTCTCCGAAGTAACAACCACGTAACTTCCAAGTGCAGTTAAAACATTCCAACCATTTCGAAAGTAATACAGACTGGTTTTAGCATGGATAATGCATGAGTATTTATTGTTTGCAAACACTGCCGTCTAAAGTATCTATGATTCCGCCAATACTAGCAAATCACCTTATAGTCAAATCGATACAAGCTATTGATGGGGACCTCCGCATTGCCGGACAATATAGCGGATGACCGACATTCCTAAGAAAACAATTATCTCCCGATAAGGTCTATCTATATATGGAGAAAAAAAAAATTAAATTATGTTTAGATCGCTGTAACGTTAACAGTTACGTCACTGGCATACAAACACTCCCTAATAAGGATTTAATCCATGCCCGTACAGCTTTAAAAGGGTATAACTAATATCCACATTTACATAATAAACGGCTCATCTTGAGAACATGAGTGAAGACAATACGAGTGTTGCGTTAGTGTTAGACAATGGCTCTAGGATGTTCAAGGCTGGCTTTGCTGGGGACGATGCCCCAAGAGCGGTCTTCCCCTCCGTCGTGGGCAGGCCTCTCCACGCGGGGGTGATGGTGGGTATGGGCCAAAAGGACTGCTACGTTGGGGACGAGGCCCAGAGCAAGAGAGGTATCCTCAAGCTAAAGTATCCCATTGAACATGGCATTGTGACCAACTGGAATGACATGGAGAAGGTAAGCTGTTAACTATATATAGCTAGGTGGTAAAAGAGTAGAGGAATTAACAGCATTGATACCACAGAGATTGACATGCAATGTATACCAATTTTCTTTGAAAAAGTATTTCTGCATGCCTGCAATATTCGTGCGTGGCTCAAACATATATGTATAACGTTATTGTGACACAATCATGTTTATATTACGGCCTGCTTTCTAATACAGCTGTAATAAGAGGTGGGGGGGCGGGGGGGGGGGGGGGAGGGGGAGGGGGGCGGGCGGGCATGTATATGTATAGCCTCAGATTGTAAAGACAACAACAAAATACCTTTGGGATTGGATAGCTCATCTTTTGTCCGTCTGAAGGTATGAATTTCACGAGACCTTGCCAGAGAAATAACTAACGTTAACGATGTAAAAAAAAATTAATACATATAATCATAATTATAATTATACAGTATAATGATATGATTATGAAAGTTGACACCATTTCCTTGAGTAATTTTTTTTGTTTTTCCTGTCACCCGCGAAATATTCTTAATGCTAAAATTTCTAAGTATAGGGTTATGTTTTCATATGCAGATCTGGCACCACACCTTCTACAATGAACTCCGAGTAGCCCCAGAAGAGCACCCTGTTCTCCTAACTGAGGTCCCCCTCAACCCAAAGGCCAATCGTGAGAAAATGGCACAGATCATGTTTGAGACCTTCAACACCCCTGCCATGTGTGTGTCCATGCAAGCAGTGTTGTCTCTGTATGCCTCTGGACGAACCACTGGTATTGTGTTTGATTCTGGTGATCGTGTCTCACATGCTGTGCCTATCTATGAGGGCTCGGCCCTTCCCCATGCCATTCTCCGTCTGGACTATGCTGGTCGTGACCTGACAGATTACATGATGAAGATCATGACAGAGATGGGCTTCTCTTTAACAGGTGGTATGGATTGCTGGGATATTATTCGTGACATCAAGGAGAAGCAATGCTGTGTTGCTCTGGACTTTGATCAGGAGATGACTCAGAGCTCCAGTGTGGAAAAGAGCTATGAACTTCCTGATGGTCAGAAGATAACCATTGGTAAAGGGCGATTCAGGTGTCCAGAGGCTTTGTTCCAGCCCTCATTCCTAGGAAAGGATTCTGCGGGCATCCACGAGACCACTTACAACTCCATTATGAAGTGTGATGTTGAAATCAGGAGGGATATGTATGCCAACATTGTCCTGTCAGGAGGTAACACTATGTTCCCTGGAATTGCAGAGACAATGCAAAAGGAGATGATGGCCTTAGCTCCACCCTCCATGAAGACCAATATCATTGCTCCTCCAGAGCGCAAGTACAGTGTCTGGATTGGTGGCTCCATTCTTGCTTGTCATCCATCCTTTCAGCAGAAGTGGATCACCAAGCAGGAGTATGATGAGTCTGGCCCTTCTCGGCACCACCCCAGGAAGTGCTTCTAAGTGTACTCATGCATGCCTGAGTGTGTGCATCATGTGTTGTGTTTACATATGAGTACTGATTTTTTTCTGCCTTCATGACAAAATGATCAATCTTGATCTAAACAAACTCATTTTTCTCAATATGTGTTTGATCTTTTGTTTACATACGGAAATTACATAATTGAATATATTGTTATACAAAGAAAGGCAATAGATTTTCCACTATTATAACTCTTGACACAGGTAGAAACTGCCATGTTCCCCCCCCCCCCCCCCCCCCAAACCAATTCCTAGTTATCTTTAATTTGTGCATCGGTTTGGAAAATACCTAATTAAGCTATCTCTAATGCTACTTATTGAGGCTTGATCTTGATGAGGCACCAAAATACTTTTTTAAAAAGATAATGTTAGAAATAGATCATTTATATTTGCTTGTTTCTGCCCATTTATTGTTCCATGTCAAACATGCAGTGTTCTAAATAATGAATACAGTTATTTTGAAAAAATGCTTACTTTTAATCCACATTATCTTCTCATGTCATTCACATCCCTGGCGGGAATAATTGTAGCATGAGCTACATAGTTCCGTTGTAAGGCTGTACTTGCAACCTTGTATAAGCCATGTCTCATTGATTTGATTTGACTCCTTTCTGCCAAGCTATTCCCTTTATAGGTAGATTATACATGTACTTGCCTTTTTACTATATTAAAAATATTTCTTATAGTAAACAGAATGCACAATCAATGCACTTAGTACATGTACATTCAGGTTGTGACAAAAAAAAACAATAAATTAGTATAGAATGGCCCAAGCATCGGTCCTAACTAATGAATGATTCAGTCTTCCATCATAAATTTCAAAAATGATCTGTTACCAAAAGGAATACAAACCCACAGCAACTCGTTGCTCTTTGCATCATTAGCAATGTGCTTTCTCAATTCTGCTGATTTTAGAGCTGCACCTATATATACTGTTACTCCTGAATATTGATGTTCACCAGTAAGACAACAGTACATCAAGTGCATGTGATGTGCTACCATTTGATAGCACTCATTGGGGTTGAAATACAAGTCTAATCCATTAGATGATTGGGTGACAGAAAGCCATGATGCTTGCAGTGTGTGGTGGATGCAGAAAACCAGATTAGCTTTATCAGCTGAGGAGTTGTCTGGAGTAACTGAAACTGATAATCCTGCATGTAGCTTAGTGAGCAAAGCTTTTTGGTTGAGGGGTGAGAACGTTATAGAACTATAATCTTGTATCGCATTAGCACAAATTTGAGCTGTCTATTGTTTTGTACCCCTTCTGGTGCGTTACATGTAAGCAGAATCATCTGGGTGTGCATCTTTGTACTGGAGAATATTTTAGGGGATATAAATTACAGTTGGTAATGATGTCATAGGTAAACCACCTTCATTCCACACAACACACACACACACACACACACACACACACACACAAACAAACACACACACACACACGGCCATACCTGTTACATCACCAGCTTCCTTCATACCGGTTACATCACCAGCACCAACTTATGCATCACCAGGTATAAATGCATTGCTAGTGCAAGGATCCTAGCTGTGTTATGATCATTCAGGCACATGTACATGTATGAACATTGTTTCATTATGTTCTCAGGCTAAAATTTACACTGCTTACATTCTCATGCTTGTACAACTATAGAGCTTATGCACTCAACTAATCAGTCCACTTGGGTATAGATGAATGGTGGTATCCACAATTTTTCATTGAGATAACGTGTCTCAGTATTGTGTAGGTGTATTAAGAACTTAATGCTTAATCACCAGCTCATCATCCTTACTTAAGCATGGTTGGCGTCCTTAATCACGCTTTTTTAAAACTATATTTCCACAAAGAAGAGTTAACTGAGAGCAGCTTATTTTGTTTTCTGATTGTACCTAGGTCGCTTCTTCTTTTTCAAGTTTGTTGATACAAATTATATCAAGAACAGCTAGTTTTAATACAAATTTTAACAACTTGCTCTCCTATTTTAGTGGTGTAAGTGATCTTTGTGTAACAATGCAGCATACTGACAGAATTATGGACTACAATTAGATAAATTTGAGCATTACTATAGTACTTATGCGTTTGAAATCAGCTGTGTGGTTTATACGTTATCAGCAATTGAAGCTTCATCATGCTTTGAAAGAATTTAAAAATATTTCATAGGTCCAGTAATCATCTTTGACCTCAGGAAGCACAGTTTGTACCATTGGCATTGCCACTGTTAACTTGCAGTACAAGAAGTATGCAATTCTATGGTACTGCTTTGCCATTCAAATGTTATTGATTCCAACTAAGACGCCTTTGGTTTCCCTATATATGTAGCACCAGACTCCTCTCTCAAGTGTACTAATGTGGAATTCGAACAGTTTGGTTAGGATTCGTTGTTATATACCACCAAAAATTCAGAGATGATGTGGGAACAAGTTGCATCATTAGTATTTTTAGCTCTTTGAATGTCAACACGAATAACTTAGTTACATGTGTAATTCATCATTTGCCAGCAATGTTTATAATTATGGCATCCAATGCTTTAATAGTAGTCACCGTTCTTAATAATCTTGCAGTTCGCCTCCTTAGATACATGGAAAAGTTATAAACGTCCAGCCTGGATTTTTAGGCTGTTTTTTTTTTTTAACAAAAACCCATCCATGGAATGAAGCAAATTGCGAAACCATCCTGGGATTGAGCGTCCAGGGTGGGAATATATATGGTTCTACCCTGGTTCTGCCGAACAAATACCATGTTGAGGTTTATAATTATATTCATATTGAACATGGGTTTTGTCGAAAAAACCAGGGTAGAACAACATGGATTGTACACTATTCCCACCCTGGACGTTCAATCCCAGGATGGTTTTTACGCTATTAGGATGGGTAAATCCAGGCTGGACATTTGTAACTTTTCCTATGACAAATTGGTTTTCTATACATGTGTGTGCATATATATATGCACTTGACGGTAAACATGAGTTAATTTTTAGTACATTGGCTGAAATAAAGTTAAGCATGCATGAGGGGTTTAGTGGGGTCTGTGTGCCTTTTACGCCTATTCGTTATCTCTATTTTCTCTACATGGCTTTATCCATTTTTGTGCAATTGTGGTGCAATTTTTCGATGTTCTCTTTCATTGATAACCAGAATTTGATGACAAATTTGAACAATTGCAGAGATTTGGTTTACAAATATTTTTATAAAATAGTACTTTAAAAAAACCCCGAACATTTGAAACATTTATTCCAAACATTAATCGAGGTGGTGATGCTGTATCCAGGCACAATAAGCTCAGAGACGTAGTGCTTCAAACATGCCATTGTGCCTGCATCAGTGCCAAGGCAGAGCTGACAGTGGACTGGGACGTGACGTCCGGCACACACGTCCTGCTGACATCCTAGCTTCAAATTGGCTCTGTGGCAAGCCTGCTGCTTTTGACCTTTCTGTGACTTCTCCGCTAAACCCATCCCTTCTCTCTTAGCGGGTCTCACAGCAGGGTCGGCAGCAGTTGCCGCAGAGCTAAGAAAGCACTCGGCCAATGATGCTAAGTGCTCTGAGCTGGGATGGACTTGCATTCCGCTTGTGGTGGAATCATATGGAGCTTGGGGCAGGGAAGCTATAGAAGCTTTCTCAAGACTTGCTTCACTCCTTGCCACAAGGACCAACACCCCCAAGTCCAAGGTCATCTCTAACTTGTATGGCCACCTGAACACTAGTGCGCCCGGTCTCTCCTCTTAAGATATATCATCCAGGAGGGTAATACATGTACCTAAACTTAACTTTGTAGTTAGTGTATTTTATTTATTCGTGTATCATAATCATGTATTATTATAAATTTGAAATTTAATCTGAACATTTGGGGACCTGGGTGCGGTTTTAGTCAACCTAGTGTGTTTGCTGACAATGGTCATGCATGCAGCAAATGTCAGTAGTAAGCCGGCTTCTCTTTGTCTCTTATAGCCAGCTGGGAGATACATTATATGTACATTTATTTATACCTTTAAAGGCTACATGTACATGTACAGACAAATACACAACCACATGTGTATATACATAGGTGCACAGTATCACTATATTAACCTCAAAAAAGATCTGCACAATTTGTTCTGAATCTTCACAGGACACATTAGTGATAATGTTTACTGCAAAATAGAACTTCTGTTTACTGTGAGAGAGACCTTATTTCTACGCAGAGAGGGGCTGTCCCAACTAAACGCACAATAGCTGTGATAGTGAATTCCCTAAAGCAAAATTTGCCTTTGTGTGGCTTTTATGTATGGGTGTGGCTTTCGCCTAACAACATCTCGGAGATGGTTGTGACTTTGTTAGTTATTTGGAAGCCCAATTCCATTCCGAACTCCCATACTGATGTTAGAAGTGTTTTTTAATATTAAAAAGAAAACATTGCAAAATTGCACCAAAATAGATAAAGCCAAGTAGAGAACATTGAAATAACGAAATAGTGGAAAGGCACACAGACCCTGTGGCTGCAAAATGCATATACATTTTTCCTGCCCAAAGAGAAAAGAATCATTCATTTATACCAGCTGAGCAGAAAAACCCACCTAAATGCTATGCAACATATGTCCCAATGTCAAGCTGTAGCAACACTGATAATGTTATATCCTAGCAACATCATGTTTTGTGGACTGCATAAAAGTAAACAACATTTTGATACTGTAATGGTTGCCACCAAACGGGAATTTAATAATAATCCCTCCCCAGCGCATGCGCAGTATATACACAAAATACAATAACACTACATCTCCCTTTGTTTGCATGTTCTTGTCAGAGTCTATCTGGAGGCCTAATGGCAATGCCTGTTCTAGATCTCGTGCGCAAGGCGATTGGGCTTGATACCTCAGGTTGGATATGCCGTTGATAGTTCTCTTCATCATCCACATTTTCGGGCTCTTCATTTCCTTCGTTGCTGGGGTTAATGCCGTTATTCATGCTATTTTCCTCCTCTGTGAGAAGTGTTTCATTGCTGTTGTCCTCCAAATGTCTATCCTACTGAGTGCCTGGGACCATTATAAGGTGTTGGCGATTTCTGTGAACAATGCCTCCAGAGGTGGAGACAATGTAGGATCTTGGGGTGTCAGCTGTTGCAACAATCTTTCCTCTTGTCTGTTTGTCACCCGTTCGAACCCAAACCTCTGTTTCATTGTTTAGTTCTGATTGTGTTTGAGCACCGTGTCGCTTGTCGTAGTTGTCTTTATGTGTCCTTTTTGCCAGTTCATCAGATTTGTAAAATGCTTTGAGGTGTGACCATTCAGGAATCAGCCAGCTTGTTATTTGTGGTATGGTTGTGCGTATGCGCCGACCAAACAAGAGTTCAGCTGGACTGATACCACACCATGGCAATGGTGTTGCCCTGTAGTTAAGCAGAGCCAGTTGAGGATCATGAGCTTGCTGAAGGAGTGCTTTGATTGTTTTTACTGTCCGTTCAGCTAGCCCATTGCCTCTAGGGTAGTACGGGCTACTGGTGGTATGCTGAAAACCGCATGAAGCAGCAAATGCTTTCATTTCCTTTGAAGTGTATTGAGGCCCATTATCTGTGACGAGTTCTTCTGGAATGCCATTATGTGCAAATACCAGCTTGAATGATTCAATCAAGGTCTGGGATGTTGTTCTTGGAAGCTGTATCACCTCTGGGAATCTAGAAAAATAATCAACTATAATGAGGTATGTGTGCCCGTGCAACATGAATATGTCTGACGCTATCTTCTGCCAGGGATACTTGGGGAGAGCTGTGGGTATCATTGGTTCTACTGGAGCAACATTCCTTTTCGTACATACATGACAGTCTTGAATCATTTTGTGAATTTGTTGACTCAGCCCTGGCCACCAAACAGCAGCTGTGGCTCTCAAGCGACATCGCTGGATCCCAAGGTGACCCTCATGTAGCTTTTGTAAGGTGTAAGAGTGTAGAGATGTTGGAACAATAATTCTGCTTCCATACAATAGCAGGTCATTGCAGATGCTTAGGTCATTGCAGATGCTTAGGTCATTTCGAACCAGCCAGAATGGTTTGAGATTGGTTGTGATTTTTTGCTTTGAAGGCCATCCATTTAGACAGAACTGTCGGAGTGCAGTGCATACAGGATCAGTTTGCTGAGCTAATCGATATCGTTCTAGGAGTGACTTAGTGATGGGAGTGGATGAGGTGAGTGCCTCAACAAAAAGTTCTACCTCGCTGTCAGGGATGCTGTTGTCTGCAGTGACTGTTGGACATGGAGCTCTAGACAATGTGTCTGCTGTGAACAATAGCTTTCCTGGCTTGTGTTCAATAGATTAGTCATATCTTGTCATCCGCAGTCGAAATCTCAGTATGCGAGGTGGAAGTGAGTCGAGGTGTTTAGTGCTTAATAATGGGATCAGAGGCTTGTGATCGGTCTCGATGGTGAAGTGCTTTCCAATCACAAAGGTGGAAAATTTGTCATATGCCCAGAAAATGGCTAGTGCCTCCTTTTCAATTTGCGCGTAACGCTTTTCGGTGTCAGACATTGATCTCGCTGCAAATGCCACCGGTTTCCAGTTGTTTTTGTCTCTTTGGAGGAGAACTGCTCCAAGACCATATGATGAAGCATCAGCTGATATTTTCATGTCTGCTGCAGGATCATACAGGGCAAGAACAGCCGGCTTTGTGATTTCATTCTTCAGCATTGAAAAAGCCAAGTCCTGTTTAGCGCCCCGAAGCCAAGCATTGCGAGTGCTCAACAATTCACGTAAAGGTTGAGACAGTTCTGAAAGGTGAGGCGAGAATTTTCCGAACTGATTGATCATACCCAGAAATCGTCGCAATTCAGACACATTTTCAGGTTTGGGCATGTTATGGATGGCTGATGTCTTGTCAGGATCTGGATGAACTCCTTTTTGGTCAATTATATGACCAAGGAATTGGATCTGACGCCTTGAGAACACACATTTTGTTGGGTTCAGAGTAACACCTGCTTTTTCTATCCGGTCTAGAGCTGCCATAAGTCTTATGTCATGTTGGTGTTGATTGCTGCCGAATATGAGGATGTCATCAATTTGGCATAGTACACCATCCAATCCCTCCAATATTTCACTCATTCTTCTTTGGAATAACTCTGATGCGGAGGAGATCCCAAAAGGCAGTTTATTTAAGTAATAGCGGCCAAAAGGGGTAATGAAGGTTGTAAGTGGTCGGCAATCTTTGGCAAGTGAGATTTGCCAAAATTCGCTGTTAGCAACTAGTTTGCTGAAAATTGATGCACTAGACAACTGTGCCAACGTCTCATCAATCTTTGGAAGTGGGTAGTTCTCCCTCAACACACTTTCGTTTAGAGGTTTCAAGTCCACACAAATACGAACTGAGTTCGATTGTTTCTTTGGAACAACCACCATTCCTGCGCACCATTCGGTTGGACCTTCCACTTTTGAGATAACACCTGATTTCTCCATTTTTGTGAGTTCCTCTTTGACCTTGCTTCGCAGAGGTAAGGGAATGTTCCTGGGTGTGCTAAGAGCATACGGTTTTGCATTTGGCCTTAACTTGATGGAGTATTCCACACCCATATTTCCAAGGCCAGTGAACAGTTTGGGATATTTCTGACGAATTGTGTCCTCATATTGTTCCACTGCATCGACCCGTGCAATTAGCTTCAGTGCACGCAATGCTGGTAGGCCTAGCAGGTTTGTCTTTAGGCCCTTTACCACAAAGATTGTCTGATGTGATTGTGTTCCTTTGTATGCCAGCGTGGCATCAAATTGTCCAGCTACATTCAGCGCCTGGTTTCCAGGTCCATACAGAATTTTAGAAGGCTGCCCAAGTTCCATATTCTTGCCAGGCTTTAATCCTTCATAAGTGACCAAAGAGATAGCTGTGACTTCAGCACCAGTATCCAGCTTGAACTTGATTTTTGTATTGAAGAGCGAAACCTGAGCAAACCATGCTCTCTCTCCATTGGCCTGTACTGCGTCCAAGAACAGCTCCTCTTCATCCAAGTGTTCCTGGCTGTGTATCTGCTCAACCCGGGTTGAACGGCAAACACGGTCAAAGTGTCCCCTTATTTGACATTTGAAGCATACTGCATGTTTTGCACGGCATCTTTCCCTAGGGTGAAAGTTGCCCACACAATAGGGACATTGTGAGTGTGTACTTGCAGTAGGATCAGAAGCTAGTTGTCTGACCTTTGGTTGGTGTCTCACTTTTGGTGCCACTGCATCAACCTTTGCTACCACAGCAGAGTCAGGAACACTGTTATTATGGGTTAGTATGTCTTGTTGGCTAGTTACAGCCTCCCTTTGGCGAATAGCTTTTGTAGCCTTCTCAAGCGTCAGAGTGCTGTCCAATTGGAGTTGTCTGGACTGGGATAGGTCTCGTATACCGACAACTAATCGGTCACTGATGAGTTCGGATTTGAGTGTGCCATATCGCAACCCTCCGCGAGATTGTGCAGGGCGCTGATGTATTCATCTGCTGTTTCGCCGTCGAGTTGGTCACGGCGGTTAAATCGGGCACGCTCAAAGATGATATTCTTTCGTATCAGGAAAGTCGTCGAACTTCTTTAACACAGCTGAATAGGCCTTTCTTTCGTCCACCGAAATGTTAGTGGACGACAGCACGTCTTCAGCGCCTTCCCCGAGGCAGTAGAGAAGCGTGCTCACTTGTCTTTGGTTGTCCTCTTCGGAGAGGCCAGACGCAAAGCGAAACTGCTCGAAACGACATTTCCAACGAGGCCATTCGTCTGGTTTTGAAAAGTCACATGGTTCTGGGGGTGCTAGACGAATACTCGCCATTGCTGCCACCATGTAATGGTTGCCACCAAACAGGAATTTAATAATAATCCCTCCCCAGCGCATGCGCAGTACCTTTCTATGATTTGATCTAAACATCAATTTGCCATTGAGAATAGGTCCCCCATATATATCTGTTTCTCAGACATATATGTATTATCCACTCACGGTGGAGGGTATCATGAGGCCCAACCTCACTCATTGTTGCCTATTTTAGGCAAATGAATCTACTACATTGCTAGTCAGGCTTATGCACAATACAACACCATTGTTTTTCATCAAGTTGCATTGCACTTATGTCACACATTTAATCCGTGGGCAATGATGGCTGTACTGTGTGACAGCTGAAAGGCACCAATCTGTGTTGAAGCAATGAATGCACAAAAGACACCAACCTCACTGAGTCAATGAGTGCTCTAGACCTTGCCAAGCAAATCACACAAAGATTCCACGAACAACATTTGCACGCTGTGATCCTTTCCCACTTCATGCTTCCCCTCAGGACACTATTGGTTTTTCCAGATCAGCTCTGCTCATGAGCTCTGTAGCTGTTCATGAGCTCTGTAGCTGTTCATGAGCTCTGTAGCTGTTCATGAGCTCTGTAGCTGTTCATGAGCTCTGTAGCTGTTCATGAGCTCTGTAGCTGTTCATGAGCTCTGTAGCTGTTCATGAGCTCTGTAGCTGTTCATGAGCTCTGTAGCTGTTCATGAGCTCTGTAGCTGTTCATGAGCTCTGTAGCTGTTCATGAGCTCTGTAGCTGTCACGAACAGATGCCCGCTTTTTTTCAGGATTTGCTCTGTAGCGGTTTAAAGCATAAACGCGCTTTTTTCAAGATCTAGTTCTTTTCGTTCCGGATCAGCATTGTATTGAACTTATAATTAGGAGGACTCGTCGTTTCGATTTGAGGTATTCCACTCATAACTTAGCTCTCCTCTTTTGTTGTTGTGAACTGAGGCACTTTGACAAAACCAAAAAACGTCGCTTACTAAAAGTAGTGAACAAAATGAAAACCCGTTCCAAGTCTAATTATACGTGAAATATTGCCACGCATTGCCATGGGTATAGTCTTTCCATTCTGGTCCGATAGCAACAAAGAGCGAAACTATCTGTTTCACGTTACGCGAGTTGTACGCAGGTCACATTTTTAAGGACATTAATGATAAGGTACTATTACATAAAATACCCTGTACCACAAATGTGTACATATTATACCACGCGCCTGTAAATATTATACCACAGGATTCTACATAGTATACCACAGAACTGTACATATTATACAAGAGTGTACAAATTATACCACAGGAGTGTACGTATTCTACCACAGGAGTGTACATAGTATACCACAAGAGTGTACAATTATACCTCAGGACTGTACATATTATACCACAGGAGTGTATACATAGGACAGTACATATTATACAAGAGTGTACATATTATACCACAAGAGTGTATATATTATACCACAAGAGTGTACAATTATACCTCAGGACTGTACATATTATACCACAGGAGTGTACATATTATACAACAGGAGTGTACAAATTATACCACAGGACTGTACATATTATACCACAAGAGTGTACAATTATAGCTCAGGACTGTATATATTATACAAGAATGTACAAATTATACCACAGGAGTGTATACATATTATACCATAGGAGTGTATAAATTATACCACAGGACTGTACATATTATACCACAGGAGTGTACATATTATACCACAGGAGTGTACATAGTATACCACAAGAGTGTACAATTATACCTCAGGACTGTACATATTATACCACAGGAGTGTATACATATTATACCACAGGACTGTACATATTAAACAAGAGTGTACACATTATACCACAGGACTCTACATATTATGTGTTCATATCATACCACAGGATTGTACATAGTATACCACAAGAGTGTACAATTATACCACAGGAGTGTATACATATTATACCACAGGACTGTACATATTATACAAGAGTGTACATATTATACCACAGGATTGTGCATAGTATACCACAAGAGTGTACAATTATACCTCAGGACTGTACATATTATACAACAGGAGTGTACATATTATACAACAGGACTGTACATATTATACAAGAGTGTACAATTATAGCTCAGGACTGTATGTATTATACAAGAATATACAAATTATACCACAGGAGTGTATACATATTATACCACAGGAGTGTATAAATTATACCACAGGACTGTACATATTATACCACAGGAGTGTACATATTATACCACAGGAGTGTACATATTATACCACAGGAGTGTACATAGTATACCACAAGAGTGTACAATTATACCTCAGGACTGTACATATTATACCACAGGAGTGTATACATATTATACCACAGGACAGTATACATATTATACAAGAGTGTACATAATTATACCACAGGAGTGTATACATATTATACAACAGGAGTGTACAAATAATACCACAGGACTGTACATATTATACAAAATGTACAAATTATACCACAGGATTGCATGGACATAGTATACCACAAGAGTTTACAAATTATACCACACGACTCTACATAAATTAAACCACGGGACTGTATACTTTTTATACCGAAGTACCAACAGAGTACATATTATACCACAGGCCTGTACACACTACGTATATATATATATGGGACAGTTTCCGCGAAAATGTCACCCTTTTATAACATTATGAGGTTATAAAAATGCTTCATGTTTGAATCGCTATATCTCTCGAACGCTAAACACTATCGATTTTCTATTTTCAACAGTTCATACTACACCATTTCTGTATGACAAATTACATTTTGGAGTCTTGAACTTGCTCCACGCCAGTATTGCAACGTTCGATACCCGACCGGTTTCAAACCCTCCATAACTTTAGGTAGGAGTAATCAAATCGCTTCAAATTCGGTTTGTAGGTACAGAGGTCCTATACCTATCGATTTGTTCTGTTCGTTAATTTTTATGCCATTCGTTACAGAGATACAGCTGAACAAACTTCGTGCACTTTTTCCCGCTTGATACGCGCCAATGTATTAATCCCCGCCTCCCATACATTGAGCGGGACGAGATTTGCCAAAATCATTGGCACGAATCGAGCGGGAAAAGTGGACGTACTTTATTCAAATGTATCTCCGTAACAAATGGCATAAAAATTAACGAACAGAACAAATCGATAGGTATAGGACCTCTGTACTTACAAATCGAATTTGAAGCGATTTGATTACTCCTACCTAAAGTTATGGAGGGTTTGAACCCGGTCGGGTATCGAACGTTGCAATATTGGTGTGGAGCAAGTGTAAGACTCCAAAAAGTAATTATTCGTATAGAAATGGTGTAGTATGAAGTATTGAAAATATGAAGTCGATAGCGTTTAGCTTTCGGAAGATATATCGATTCAAATAAGAAGAATTTTTATAACATTATAATGTTATAAAAGGGTGACATTTTCGCGGAAACTGTCCCATATAATTATATAAAATTATTATATATATATATAATATATATTATAATTATTATTATAATATATATATATATATACCACAGGAGATTGTACAAATTATTCCACAGGAGTGCACATATTATACTCAGGACTATACATAATAAAACACAGGACGACATATATTGACTTGATAGTTGAATTCACAGCTAACTTGGCTTAACAGGTGACTGGACAGGTTTATCAGTCTATTTGACAGATGGTGTGACTATAATAGACTTGACAAATGGCTTGATGGTGAGTAGACAGGTGGCTTGACAATTGTAGGTGATCTGTTTTAACTGGACAGGTTAACTGTCATGACAGGACACTTGGCTTAACAACTCAGGGGTGTTAAGGCAGCCTACGCGTGTCTCGTACCCAGACCATACATATAGAACCTTTCATAGAGTGTAAAAGCCATATAACATGTTGCATTGCGGTCAAACTTGGCTTAAGAATGCTATATATATATGTCCACTTAATAGTGTTGTTCGATTGTTTAGGTTTACTTGCAAGCGTACGTATTGGTAACAATTAGCCATCGAGCGATAGAGGCGGAGATAAAGCAATGCACGGATCAAGCAATAAATGCCATATTATGTTAGAACCCTACACGCTGGACAAAGTTACGCTTAGGTTGTGTAAGATTTACTTCAGCCTTCGTAGCAATCCTGCTTAGTATCTATTCAAATTGGCGGCGTATTACAATAAACACGACTATATTTAGCAAACCAAGAACGTTCCAATCACATCCTAAGCGTAGATGAGCAATAGAAACATCGTGTAACATACCAGGCACAAAAGTCCTCTTATCCGCCCTCGTCTTCATCTGCGCCTATTTGCTTTTCACAATCGACCCTCTTAAGCCTAACTTAAGGCGATAAAATATGACGTAACTGAACTTTCCCGCTCGACAGCTGCAACTTTTATATTGCCAAGCCAAAACTTCCACGCGTCATATACGAAATCTAAGCGCTAGAATACCCTAGCATGACAATAGGTATGAATGCTTTACAAAAATATCTTCCGTACGATTGCAATGCTTGAATAAACAGTGATTAGCACTATGTCATAATGATGTAATCAAGAACATACTTGTCGACATATTGTCAACATCAAGTAAATATGTTTTCTTGTGTAGGCTGCCTTAGCATCCCTGAGAAGTCAAGAGGTGACTTGATTGAGGAATACCTAGAAAGGTTACATAACGGATGACTTGACCTGTGACCTGACAGGTAATTTGTCAGGCGACGGTTGACTTGGCTTGACATGTTGCTTTGAGAGGTGACTTCGTCTTGACAGTTATCTTCACAAGTGACCCGACAGGTGAGTTGATGGGTGGATCGAACATGTGGCCTGGCAGGTGACTAGGCTGCCAGGTGATTTGGGTTGACAGGTGAATAGCTTAATAGGAGACTGGAAAGGTTAAGAGCTAACTTGACAGATGACTTGACATGTGACTCAACAGGGGCCCTGACAATGGACTTTGCTAGATGACTTGGCTTAACAGGTCACTTGACAGCTGATTTAAAGATCGAGATCACATATAAAAAGTGCTTTTCAATGCTGCAAAACATGGGGTGTCTATAAACCTTTGACTCTTCAGGTCACATTTTCCTCCAAGTAAAAGAAAGAAGACTTTCAAGAGAAGCTCGATGCATTCACCAGTGCTCAGGTGTAAATAAAGATGCTGACTGACTGACTGACAGACAGACAGACATACACACATATACACACATACACACACATACATACACACACACATACATAACATACATACATACATGTACACACATACATGTACACACATACATGTACACACATACATGTACACACATACATGTACACACATAAATACCAACACATGCACATACACAAATATACACACATACTCACATGCACACATACATAATAATAATAATCACCATTCTACATACATACATACATATATACATACCACACATACTACACACATACATACATACATATATACATACCACACATACTACACACATACATACATACATATATACATACCACACATACTACACACATACATACAGTGATACACACATACATAAACATACATACACCACACATGTATACATACCCACACATATACACACATACACAAATACATACCCACACATGCACACATACATACATACACATGCACACACCACACATGTATACATACACACATTCATGTACATACATATACATACATACATATACATACATATGCATACATTACACATACATACACATACATACATACACATACATACATACACATACATACATACACATACATACATACACATACATACATACACATACATACACATACATACATATACAAACATGCACATACACACCTACATGCACATACATACACATGCACACACCACACATGTACACAAACCACACACACATACATAACATACACACCGCACACATACATAACATACAAACCATACACATACATAACATACACACCACACACATACATAACATACACACCACACACATACATAACATACACACCACACACATACATAACATACACACCACACACATACATACATATGCCACCACACATACACAACATACACATATCGTAACCCAACCTGAATGAATGACGCCACTTTTCAACATGGAAAGCTCTTGGAGCTGTAACAAGACCTTCACAACGATCATGGCTTTTCTCCACAATAGATAACTTCTGTTCTTCAGGATCACTGTAGCCAGTTAATATCCCTAAAACCGAACTTTATAATTGATCTTCTCTTGACAGTATATATGTATACCTTATGTGTTCAGTATTAAACTTCCTGAAGCTGGTGATGTAGGTGTGTCTACCATTGGTGTAGAAGCTAGAACGCAGCCAAGCATGATATTTAAGAAGCATGTATGTGCAGTGTGTGTGACTACTAACCTCTGAAGCAGCCATCCACATGTATACCTAAAAACACATGCCTGGCTTACTGTAGAGCCCCTACAGTGAGTGTACTGCAGCCAACCTAAAAATAAATTTACATGTATGTTCAAACAGAGCCCACTCCCCTTCTACTCCCTCTTCCAATGCAATGCAATGATACATAGCCCACGAGGAAATTATTTGAATTTGAGGAGTTTAAATAAATATTGTTCGTATCAAAAACTCACTGTGAGCATACTGGCACCATGGACTGCTATTCACCTCTGAACAGTACTTAGATCTCAGCATAATGTAAAATTGACCCTTAGGGTGGTATTTGTTAGTTCCAGCTCCCCACAGGTGTGATGATATTCAAAATCTCTGTGCCAGGAGTGGCCAGAGATATCCTGCATATTGAGCAATGGGCAGGGCTGCAAGGATGTGAGACATGCTTCCATATCGATTCTGCAACTAGAGAAACAGTCACATAATGCAGCAGTCCTTTGTGTGTATACATACACATGTGTAGTCAAGCATGACATTTAAGAAGCAGGATCAGTGTTTACAACCTCCCACATGACACACACACACACACATCACAATTCCAACATCGACACAGTTACCATGGTATATGTTAATCGATGTGGACTTGGATTACTTTGTGACCACAAATGATTTAACTTCCGCAGGAGGGTTCAAAACAGACGATGCCTCCTCAATGATAAGTCATACTTGTAACTTCTTTTTTAGAAAAATATTCTTTTCCATGTGGTTTATTACACGTTAATAAGAATGGGTACATATGCTTGTAAATCATAAGAAATGGTTCTATTTTTAAAATGCATTAAAATGTAGGGTTAAAACTTTACTTTAATTCTTCAAATCAAATTTGAAGTGACTAGGCAGATTCCAGTGTCAGTAATACCTATTTAGGAAGTGCCTATGTATCATCCCATTATGGCCTATGTATCATCCCATTATGGCCTATGTATCATCCCATTACACATGTGCAAATAACACATGTAATTATAAAACTAAACAATAGGAGTATCAATACACATGTATGACATTTTTGGTACCAAGTAAGGTGCACTTACTGCTATAAATGCAACAGCTCAGGTGACTGGAGCAGAATGGCAGACAACAGCAGAAACGCCAGCTGAAAAACAAGGCAAGTTTTATTCACATTCTATCATCATAGCCCATTATAAAACGTACAAGTGTAGTGGATTCAGCAGCTGAAGCCCACCTATGGACTTTAGTTCTAGCTTTTGGAGACCCTAGCAATGCTCATCCAACACATTTACATCTCCATGTGCATATCTACTACAATACATGTAGTTCATGCAAAATGTTACAAAAATCTGACCAAATGGGTACATGAAAAATATTGCTTACATCAAGAAATAGGAGAGAGGAAAGAGGTGGAAGGGGGGATAGATAGAGAGAGAGAGGGAGAGAGATATCAGAAGGGACGGATTACCAGTTAGTTGCTTTGTCCAAACTCATCAGCTTCCTCACTCAAGTTTCATCTTTTCCTGCTGCTTTTCTACCTCCAGTTCCCTGATCCTGTGAATACACCTTCGCCTCACTGATGCCGGGAGCACCAGGCAAGGTGCTATGGTCTTGTATGGCTTCCTTTCTTACTTCACACTGCCTTCATCAGAGGAGCTGAGAGGAGGAGAAGTAGAAGTAGGAGGAGGAGGAGGAGGAGGAGGAGGAGGAGGGAGGAGGAGGGAGGAGGAGGGAGGAGGAGGGAGGAGGAGGGAGAAGGAGGGAGGAGGAGGGAGGAGGAGGGAGGAGGAGGGAGGAGGAGGAGTAATGAATGCAATATTTAGTCCTACATTTAAGATAACTACATTTACGTCCATTACATTTCTCATCATTACTAGACACTAAACGTTGCTTTCAAATCAATAACCCCACCAATACAATATGCACATCTACAAGTACATGTATATACGTGCAATGATACATGGCCCATGAGGAAATTATTTGAATCTGAAGTGCTTAGTTAAATACCATACCACAAACTCACTGGCTATTCCCCTCCGAACAGTACTCTGATTTCAGCATAGTGTAAAATAGACCTTTAGGGTGGTATTTGTTAGTTCCAGTGCACCACAGTTGTGGAGATATTCAGGAGTGGTCAGAGACATCCTATATCTTGAGCAGTTAGCAGGGCTGCAAGGAGTTTATTTTTCTGCAACTAGAGACACAGTCACATAATGCAGTAGTCCAATGTGTTCATTTTGTGTGTGTACCCATGTGCAGTCAATGGAACATAGTTAAACATACTAATACTTGTGTACATTATCATTGCTTGGTGGCAGTCTAATTATCAAGTACAGTGAACATTTATACTTACTCGAATGTGTTTATAAAATGGTTTTCAGCATTGCCCATCCATTTGTAAACCACGATACTACACTGTGTTGACTGTTGGTAACCATATGGAATCAAATCATCAAGCCAGCGCTAGCATGGAAGATTAAGGTCAGCACCTCCAAAACTGCTGTCTCTTCTTGTTCTGGAAGTGGTTCCACTGACATTACTCCCACTGCTGACATTTGTGATCCTGATAACCAGTAATGTGTGTAGTCTTGTAAGAAACACCCAGACTGGGAAGTACTGACCACTAGCATGTGTTGTCCAATCCATGCAGTGTTTGTGAATTGATTTGCAACTATTCTAGACACTGTGGGTGCATTGTACAAGGTATTATTACAGAGGACTGGACTGTAGCTGGATTTCTATAATGGTTAGTAGTAAGAGTGTTTTGTTCTCTTTTGGGTGCATGTGGCGATATAATGAAGGTGTTCTTGCATGACCATGTCTCCCCATTGCCACAGGCGGTGCTTCTGATCTGAGACAGGCACCTTTGTTATGAGCTCAGGATATTATTAACTCAAGGCCAGCCTGGCCAAAGATTGCATACATTCATTGTATTGCTGTTTAGACTGGATAATGAGGTTAATGCAACGTCTACACCCAGAGCCAGATCCTGAATCCATGTACTACCGGTACATTGATGACCTGCTGACTTTGTAGCATGTGGGCCAGGTAATCAGTAGACTGGCAAGCAGTGGCAACTAATATAATCATCTCTATGTGCCATTTTATTTGGAGCACTTGGGTCAACCCAGTATGCAGCAATGAATTGAATTCCAACCAGTTATTGCTGATCTTGTGCCTTACATGTAGTTCGACTACAAACCAGCTGGGGCCTCTTAGCTAAATGACGCAAAATGGTGCCTCCTATAGAGTGTTAAAAGTCTGGTATTAACCTCTTCTCCATATAGCTATGTAGGCCCTGTAATGCTAAACACCTTTGGCCTTCATTCTGCTACAACCATGAAATCACTTCCTGCATCCTGCAGTTAAGATTGGTGCTGCACTGCAGATCCCTCATTTATGTATTGTTTTCAGTTACAGGATATATCTTCACTGCTCTTCAAGGATGTAGCCTGCTGGATGCATATTGGTAGCAGCTACACAACTAGGCACAGATAGGAAAACATGGTGTCAGAAGTGGGATCCTTTCTCTACTGGCAGTAAGTGAAAGTATCTGCCCCCCCCCCCCCCCCCGAGGTATCAAGTTAGAATTACCATCTAAGAAGCTGAACAGTCTGTGTGCTAGAAGGATCAGCAATCACATTACTAGAGTTAGTAATATCCTGTCTCCTCAGCTCACAAAGTGGCACCTGACAGAAGCTATGTATGGCATCTTAAAATTGTGGATAGCAGATAATGTTCTGGTGGTCATGAAACAAGACATTAATGAAAGAGGCTTGCAAAATATAAAGTTGAACAGGAATTATACACTTATGTCTGAGTTGGTGTACATTTGCCATCAGATATTGGGGGAAAGAGTTAAGCCAGACCCGGCTTAGGTGGTGGTGATCAAGGGCATAGTAACCACAAAGCAGACATCTGATGTGCGGAGGATTTCAGGAATGTGCAAGTAACTAACAAGATTCATTCCAAACCTCCCACAGGCTAGTGAACAGCCTCTCAGCCTCTGGCATTCTATGAAATTACTAATGATGGAAGTACAGAAGGTCTTACTGCAGGAAGGTCAATTGGTGGTATAAGGCATCTCTGCCACTAACAACAACAACAAGAAGTAACCAGGCCATTGACTGCTGTGAATCAATTTTGTATGTTGCACGTTCAACTAGTACATTTATATCTACGTGTGCCAGTGCATGAGGCTGGCAGAGAAGCAAAGTTGTAGATACTTCATGACACTACTGCATTGGTTGGTGGCCATACATGCTGACCAGTTACCAAGAAGTCTCCACCTGTAGTACTGCTTCAATATGTTAGCATGAAGTCCCCACCTGTAGTACTGCTTCAATGTTAGCAAGAAGTCCCCACCTGTAGTACTGCTTCAATATGTTAGCAAGAAGTCCCCACCTGTAGTACTGCTTCAATATGTTAGCAAGAAGTCCCCACCTGTAGTACTGCTTCAATATGTTAGCAAGAAGTCCCCACCTGTAGCACTGCTTCAACATGTTAGCAAGAAGTCCCCACCTGTAGTACTGCTTCAATATGTTAGCAAGAAGTCCCCACCTGTAGTACTGCTTCAATATGTTAGCAAGAAGTCCCCACCTGTAGTACTGCTTCAATGTTAGCAAGAAGTCCCCACCTGTAGTACTGCTTCAATATGTTAGCAAGAAGTCCCCACCTGTAGTACTGCTTCAACATGTTAGCAAGAAGTCCCCACATGTAGTACTGCTTCAACATGTTAGCAAGAAGTCCCCACATGTAGTACTGCTTCAAAATGTTAGCAAGAAGTCCCCCCACCTGTAGTACTGCTTCAATATGTTAGCAAGAAGTCCCCACCTGTAGTACTGCTTCAATATGTTAGCAAGATGTCCCCACCTGTAGTACTGCTTCAATATGTTAGCAAGAACTCCCCACTTGTAGTACTGCTTCAATATGTTAGCAAGAAGTCCCCACCTGTAGTACTGCTTCAATATGTTAGCAAGAAGTCTCAACCTATCCTTGATCGCCAAGACTCAACTCATGCTGCCTATGGTGTGTCTGGGCTTTGGACTTTCTTTCTTCGCACCATACCTGACATATCTTCACTACTCCAGCCACTCGAGCATGCAGTCAGGCTCCATTTCATACCCTCCGTCACAGGACATGACAGCATCAGTGATACTGAGAGGGACCTTTTCGCTCTTCCAGCACGCCTTGGTGGTCTTGCCATACCTAACCCCACCATATCAGCCTCTTCTGTAAACATCACAGCCCCTCTCATCTCCTGTATATTGTCACAATGCATGGACCTTCTTCACTCCACTCTTATTGATCAATAACAGGCCAAGGCAGCAATTCACTCACTGAGATAACAATTACACTCTTGTGAAATTGTGCGACTCAAAGCTATCCTGCCTCTTGCCCATATGCAATCTATGGCCCTCAATAGTGAAAAGGTGCCTCAACTTGGCATTCAGTCCTGCCTATCAGTGATCATGGTTTTGCACTCCACAAGGGTGCTTTCCATGATGCCATGTGTCTTCGCTACAATTGGCAACCATCAAACCTACCAAGCCACTGTGTCTGTGGCAGTTCTTTCACCACAGATCATGCACTCCCCTGCCCGACAGGTGGTTTTCCATCTGTGCGCCACAATAATCTGAGAGATTTTACAGCTAATCTGTTGACTGCGGTTTGTCCCAATGTATGTATAGAACCACCATTGCAAGCTTTTACTGGAGAACTGCTGTCACATGAAACTTCAAATTCAGAAGATGGTGCTTGTCTTGACGTCAGGGCACAAGGTTTTTGGGGTGATCGTCACCAATGGGCATTTTTTGATGTACGTGTTTTCCACCCAAATGCTCCCTCGTATCGAAACATGCAGTAACCATCAGCATACTGCCTTCATGAACGCCAAAAGCAGAGGTCTTATAACCAACGTGTATGGGAAGTAGAACATGGCTCCTTCACTCCACTAGTATTTACCACATCAGGAGGAATGGGGAAGTGTGCTTAAGTAACATACAAGAGACTTACCTCTCTTCTATCAACCAAGCAAAAGCAAAGCTATGGTGCAACTATTACTTGGGTAAGATGCTGCCTTAGTTTCTCTCTCTTGTGCTCTTCCATCATGTGCCTAAGAGGTGCTAGATCATTACAGGGGCGAGCATTCAGATCCAGCGTGATTGATCTGGATGTTGCAGAAGCCAAGGTTTCCTAAGTCAACAGATAACACATTAACTGCATCCTTTGTGTGCACATCTACATATCTTATTTTGTACCCATTTTTATTCACATTGGTGTTTGTTTATTATTATTTATTGCAAGAAGTCCCCACCTGTGGTACTGCTTCAATAAGTTAGCAAGAAGTCCCCAGCTGTAGTACTGCTTCAATATGTTAGCAAGAAGTCCCCAGCTGTAGTACTGCTTCAATATGTTCCCCACCTGTAGTACTGCTTCAATATGTTAGCAAGAAGTCCCCACCTGTAGTACTGCTTCAATATGTTAGCAGTTTGCTGTTCTGTGTAATACCCACTCCAAGTACATGTAGTTTGAGGCTGTGGCTGTGTCAAGTGCAAGTTTTCAAGTTTCTTTATCATGACTCTCATAATGGCAGTTGTTATGCCTGTCGAGAGCACCCTTCCCACCATCAAGCGGTAAACCAGGCTACTTCAGGAGTATGAAACTGTACCATATAAAATTGTGCGAGCAGTTAGAAAAAGCCAGCAGTACATGTATATGAAGCCACCGATGCCCTTTGAAAAATACTCCCACACTGCCAGAAAGCAGCTACATGTAATGTGCATTGACAATTAAGGTTGGTGGAATGTCAGTTATTGAAAAGAAGTACTGTATGCAGTGTGATACGGGAGCATGAAAACATACCCAGACACAGCTTATGGTGATGATTATCAAAGGCATGGCTACCCCAAAGTTGGCATATCTGCTGAAGATGCTTAGAATGCTGACTTATCAGTATGGCAAGATTCATTCCAAGCCAGTGAACGTCTAAAATGTTAAAGTGTGGTAACCACACAACTTCAAGAGCCTGATGGCAATTGGTGCCTGCAGTATTGGAAGCCACAAAGCCCAGGGAAGAATAGCTAGTGTTCTGAGGGAGTACTGCAAGCTGTCAAGTTCCTTAGCCATGATTCCAGCTGGAGCTTGTCAAGAGCACACTACCAGTTGACAGGCAACTTCAGATTCTGTGATATAACAATAGCAAGAAAGCAGGGTGAGCAATACCACTTGCTAGCATGGGCAATTGGAAGACAGGAGTTGCAGCCTGCAGTTATGGTAAGCCACAAACTGTGGAAAGCAGGGTGCACTTGTGGCCATGTGGTCAAAGTGAGCACTTGATCAAAAACAACTGCCTCATCTGAGGACAGTGTAGCTGCCCTTAATGTTGATGGGTTCTTGTTGCAGGACACAGCACAAAACTATCTGGGTCAGCTGTGATGCTGCTAAGGTAAGATGTATGGAAAGAGTTGAAGGTAAATGACAAGAGGCACTATTTTATTTGGATAAGTTTGGTAGGGCAATGTGTGTTGACAATAAAGGTTGGTTGCCCATTTATATTGGAAGAGAAGGTGGCAGCTACAAGGCCCATCAGCAATACTGCGTGCAGCGAGATACTGAAGTATGTTGGAGTGGAGGATGTGGCCCACCACATGCTGAGTGTTGCTCAAAATCTAAAGGGGTGCTGCAATATCAAGTGTGCTGTTTTATTATGTGATTGCAGTTTTGGGAGACACCAGCTTACTATAAAATTAGATTGATACAGGAAGCAGTCAGCCAACACGTCAGCAAGATCCCACCACATGCTGAGTGTTGCTCAAAATCTAAAGGGGTGCTGCAATATCAAGTGTGCTGTTTTATTATGTGATTGCAGTTTTGGGAGACACCAGCTTACTATAAAATTAGATTGATACAGGAAGCAGTCAGCCAACACGTCAGCAAGATGATTACCTATTCACCAGTAAGATGACTACTTATTCACCAGAAGCAAGTGATTCGTGTGTTACTGATAACACCCAAGGCATCCACCATTGTGCTGGCCCAGAATTGATGACACACACCTACTTTTCAACACTGGAGCAGGGTTCATGGAACAAAACTGCATTTGTTACACCTGTTGGTATGTAAGGGTATGCCTTTTGACCTGTGCACTGCTTCAAGTACATTCTAATTGCTAAAGCATCTTGCAGTTCTTCATTGCATATCCTATCTAATTTAGATTACAATTCATTCAGTGGTAGTGGACCTGCTGAGGGGCTGTTGCAAGAACATATCAGGAACAACATATCTCCAAATCAGTAGTATCTCAGCTCCAGAAAATCACATATGTTGGAGTATGGGGGCAGGTAATCTACAATAATAAGTGGTTCCACATATATATAATCAACCACTCACAAAATGTGTAAAAATAATAACAGAGAAATGGGCCTATAAATGCAAGGACCCTAGCTCTCCCCCTATTGTGAGTGCACATAATTCTAGTTATATACACGTATGTTGAAGCAGAGCACCAACAATGCCTACTCTCTCCTCTCCACAATAGCTTTTAACTACCTCCATTCTTGCTCTCCCTCCCAACTACTTCCTCTTCCCCATCATACCCTCTCTATCTCTAAGGCCTTCACTCTCTCGGATCGTTCATCTTGGCCTGCCATCTAGCACCACCCCCCTCCCCCCAACCCAGCACGTTCCTTCTCTAAATTGCTAATATTACCTAGTGTGGATGCACCCTCAATGCAGACCGATCCGGTCTGCAATTGTAACTTTAGAAATGCCCTAGAACTTCATGAATTAAACTTGCACGAACTCACTGTGATCATATTCTGCCATCCCATCTGATCTCAGCGAATTGGCCCTACTTAGGTGGAGTTTGGTAGCTTCAGTGCCCCACAGGTGTGGAGATATTCAATACATCTGTGCCTGGGTTATCTCCTGCACTTTGAGCTCGCACACAGCAGTGAGGATTCCCTCTTCCTTTGAGGGTCGAGTCATAAAGTATATTTGACTGCTACTGGGAGATAGAATTGAAGCAAATAACACCAGTAAATCTGGTGGAAAAAAGACAATCAGTTAAGGCACATGTGCATACAATAATGTATGCATACCCACACTTACATACATGATGCACGCACGCAGCATGCCATATCCATGGTGTGTGCTTTTATGCACCTTATAGTTTCATTTGCATTTCAGCTTTCAATTCACAGATCAGATCACAATGGTGATAGACCACCAGCCCATCACATGGTTGGAGAACTCACAGTATCTGATGGATAGAAGTGATAATATGGTTACAGATGTACATATAGACAAGAGACAAGAGAGGAGAGGAACGAATGGAGAAGGGAGTGGTGAGGAAGGAATGATATTACTACATACCAACAGATGACAGTATTTCTCTCAACCATAGTCTGGTATCCTTGAAAACACTTCTACTGGAGTAAATATACAATGTAAATACCTCATGTTTGGGGGAAGAGAAGGTAGTCTTGTATAAGAAGAAAGAGGGGGAAGGTAGAGAGAGGGAAAGAGAGGAGGAAGGGAAAGAAGGGGGAGAGGGAGGAAGGAGGGGTGGAAGAGGAAGGTGAGGAAGAGGAAGGAAAGAGGGGAGGGAGGGGAGGAGGGAAGGGATGGGAGGAAGGAAGGGAGGGGTGGAGGGATGGGAGGGAGGAGGGAGGAGGGGTGGAGGGAAAGGAGGGAGGAGGGAAAGGGGAGGAGTAAGAGGGGTAGGATGGGAGGAGTAGGAGAGGGAGAGAAGGGAGCTTCTTACTGTCATAACAAAGGAGGACAGTAAACACTGCAGTACTGGAACATTGATGACAAGAAGATGAATTGAACTGCATGGGCCCTAAAAATATCAAATATATGGTTAATATGTAAGTCAGCTAAAATAAAACAACAATGCATTCATATATGCATGTATGTTACACAATTAAAGCATAGCACAAAGCATAGAGAAATTGCATAGGCCATGGTTCAGATGTCCTTGAAAGGGGAAAGGGTGGGTATTGGAGTGTATACAAAGGGTAAATACAAATCAAATTGTATTAATCTAACAAACATGTTTAAAGATCCCATTTTCACCATTAGATATCTTGTGTGCAATGCCTCTATCATAGCACACACATCATCCCAGCAATTTTTTTAAAAATTTCATACTTAGTTTGAGCCCATATTATTTAATCAGAAACTTACAATTTTCTTTGATTACACGTATACACATTAGACTGGATATGCTGTATCTACAATGTAAATGACCATTACATCGTCTCGGACATCATCCCAAGCAACACAACCAGCACACTCAATCATTCCAAAATTACACATCACCCCAGCACATGGAAAGGAGTGATAATGTGGTTACATGTGTATATATGGACAAGGGAGAGGAGAGGGGATTAAGAGAAGGAATGCATAGGGAGGAAAGGGAGTTTGCGAGGGCATACATAGTTACATACCAAAGGCACTTTCTCTCCACAAACGTTAGAATCCTTGGAAACGCTTTCAGTGGATTAAACATACATGTAGATGCCGCACCTTTGGGGGAAGAAAAGGTAGTCATGTGAAACCCACACGTAGGGAAGGGTGAGGTGAAAAGGAGAATGGGAGGACAATGAGTGGGGAACGAGGGAGAGGACTGAGGGAAGGGAAAGGAGGTAATGGAAGGAGGGGAGGAGAGGAGGGGAGGGGAGGGAAAGGAAACGAGGGGAGGGAAAGGAAACGAGGGGAGGGGAAGAAGGGAGGGAAACAATTAAATGGCCACATTTTTTTCTTACACATAGAATGCAAGGGAGCTTCTTACAACGTTAACATTGCAGTACTGGAATCGGAAAGAGCATTGATGGATGATGAATTCAGCTACGTGAACCCTGAAGAGGCAAATAGTCAAACTTGTTGAGGAAATGTGCAGCACAACTAATGTGATAAGCTCATCAACTAATGAATATATACCAATACATAGCAATCAACACATGTAGCTACAGCCCATATCTCTGTAACCAAAAGGTACAGCCTGGTACATATACAAACAAAAGCTTCAATTTCACCAAATTGAGATTATCAAAAACACAGTGCTTCTAAGATCTAGATATGTGTGTGTTGGGATTTATGTGTTTGTGAGTGTGTATGTGTTTGTGTTAAGTGGCTTCACGGTACAAGAAGTGTAAGCACAGATTTGGGACCCTACAGGACTTCATCTCGTAGGGCATGTCTATCAAGATGGGTTTGAAAGGAATGGGAGACGTGTGTGCATCATTTGGAGAATATCTAAAGGGGCAAGGGCAACCTACTCAGTGGCTTTGTAATGGACATCCATCTCTCCAACATTTATTTGCTCTAACCATGCTCACATCATCCCAAAAGCAATCATTCGGCACTTAGAACACATATCCCAGCACACAGATTGTTGTACAAAGACAAATGAACACCACAATTAATGCCCAATAAAACTGAACTAGCACATATACCCAACTCTATATATGGTAACTAACCTTGGTTCAGCCTTCCAATGTCAGTACAATCACAGTGTATCCACCACCTAGGAGAGGCACACTGAGGAGGGAAGCTTGTAGACATCAGGCACCAGTAAGTAGGACAGATGGGGGCAGGCTCCAGCCTAGAGACAATGGAGGGGCTAATTTCAAGCCAACAGTGGTGCAATTTAAAATGCAATATTTAGACCTACATTTAAGATAACTACATTTACGTCCATTATATTTTTGATTATTACTAGACACCAATATTGCCTTCAAATCCATAACCAATATAATATGCACAATATGCACAGCTTCATATATACATGCAATGATACATGGCCGACGAGGAAATTATTTGAATCTGAAGAGCTTGCTTAAATACTGTACCACAAATTCACTGTGAGCATACTGGCACCATACACTGCTATTCCCCTCTGAACAGTACTCTGATCACAGCATAGTGTAAAATAGAGTATTTCCAGTGCACCACATCAGGCACCAGTAAGTAAGACAGATGGTGGTAGGCTCCATCCAAGGGATATGTCTGTAAGGAGGATGAAGGCAATAGTCCAGTGGTGCAAATCTAAAGCAAAAATGCAATATTTAGCCCTACATTTAACATATACGTCCATTATATTTCTCATCATTACTAGACACCAATCTTGCCTTCAAATCCATAACCCCACCAATACAATATGCACAGCTACAGGTACATGCAACGATATATGGCCCATATGCATGAGGACATTATTTGGAAAAGATTATTTTGGGAAGAGCTTGCTTATACCACAAACTCACTGTGAGCATACTGGGACTCCGAACAGTACTCTGATCATCTCAGCATAATTGACCCATTGGGTGGTATTTGTTACACATGTAGTTCCAGTGCACCACAGGTGTGGACCGAGATATTCTAAATCTGTGCCAGAAGTGGGCAGGGCTGCAAGTGTGTGAGATTCTGCAACTAGAGACACAGTCACATAATGCAGCGGTCCAATGTTGTGTGTGTGTGTGTGTGTGTGTGTGTGTGTGTGTGTGTGTGTGTGTGTGTGTGTGTGTGTGTGTGTGTGTGTGTGTGTGTGTGTGTGTGTGTGTGTGTGTGTGTGTGTGTGTACATAAGACGTTTTACACATGTGCAGTCAATGGAACATAGTTAAACATACTAATACTTGTGTACATTATCATTGCTTGGTGGCGTTCTAAGCATCAAGTACAGTAAACATTTATACTTACTCAAATGTGTTTGTCAAGTGATTTACTGCATAGTCCAACCATTTCTAAAGTCATGACCACTCTACACTGCCATCCAGCACAACTGTAAATAAATACAAATACCACACACATTCACAGTTGTACTTGAATACCACTTACATTGAATCCACTCATTATTGAAAGGATACTTCCATATTGTAAATGAGCTTGTTTTTTCAGTTGGAGCTATTAAGTGACTGCTTATGTTTTTGTACTACATTGTGTTGACTGTTGGTATCCATGGGTTTAAATCATTAAGTCAGTGTTGCCTTGGAAGATTAATGACAACAACTCCACAACTACTGCCTCCTCGTGTTCAGGAAGTGATTGAACTGACATTACTCCCAATGCTGCCTGACTGATGGACATATGTGACCTTGATAACCAGTGATGTGTGTAGCCTTTAACGAATGCTGGCATGTGTTATCCTGTCCATGCCTTGTGAATTGATTTGCAACTATTCAAGACACTGTAGGTGGACTGTAGCTGGATTTCAATATTTAATAGTTAAGTAGCAGGAGCTTTTGGGTGCATGTGGCAATACAATGAAGGTGTTCTTTCATGACCATGTCTCCCCATTGCCACAGGCGGTGCTGCTGTTATGAAAAAGGCACCTTTGTTATGAGCTCAGGGTGTCAACTTACTGCCAGCCTGGCCATACTGCAGGGAATATTGTACTATGTAAGACAACTACCACCAAAGATTGCATACATTCATTGCATTGCTGTTTAGACTGGATAATGAGGTTAATGCAACGTCTGCACCCAGAGCCAGATCCTGAATTCATGTACTACACTGATGACCTGCTGACTTTGTAGCATGTGGGCCAGGTAATCAGTAGACTGGCAAGCAGTGGCAACTAATATAATCATCTCTATGTGCCATTTTATTTGAAGCACTTGGGCCAACCCAGCTTGTATGGATTGCAGCAATGAATGGAATTTTAAAAGTGACCCAACCAGTTATTGTTATTGCTGATCTTGTGCCTAATAGTTAGACTACAAGCAAGCCGGTGCATCGTAGTTAAATAACACCAAAATGATGGCTCCAATAGAGTTTTAAAAGTCTGGTATTAACCTCTTCTCCATATACATGTAGCTATGTAGGCCCTATCGAGATGTTTTCATGTCTGCCAGGGTTACATGACATTGAGCTTGATGGCCGTAGGATTCCACACACATATAATGTGAGCAGCAGTGCAAGAAATGAACAATGGAAGACATGGTTGATATACCCACAGAGTGGATAAACAACATTACTGCCATGTGTGTTGTCCAAGTAAGAACATATTTAGATGCACAAGATCTGAATAGATAAGCCATTTCAATTCCCAACCTTCCACAATGTATCCTGCCATTCCACAGTCCAGACGTGACCCTCTCGGAGTTCCCAGCATTACTGTGGTGCACAGAGTACCCATCACTTAGTGACTGCATAACTGCATCCACAAAACACAAGCCTCTTCTGAACTCACACCTTTTCAAGTGTCCAATATTAGATATGTGGTATTGCTGCCACTTGCCATCTCACGTTGCCACTACTATACATGTACTCTTTTAAAAACTGCACTCCAGCCTTGAGGAGGGGTTGAGACTTTAAAATGCACAAGTGATAAGGGTTGGATGGAGGCAGCACTAATAAGGTGAGCCAATAGAGATGTGCTTGGGAGATAGCATAAATTGCCTGCACAGCTTTCTGGTAAGCTGAGACATCAGTTAGTTAGTGGGAAGGACTATAAAAGTGACAATCAATGGTCGAAAGCCAAAGCATATCATTGAAAGTGAAAGGCTCAAAGGATATGCAGACGAGGGAAGTATAAGTGTTTGATTTATGAGTACATATTATGCCAACAATTTTAGCTAACACATGGTTGCCAACACGCAGCTTATCATCTTGCCTGTGCTCTTACATATAGGTATTGCAACAGGCCACCTGAAGTTATCCACAAGACACTGATCTCCATATAATTGACGATTATGCATTTCAGCTAGCACATAGCTCTACAAGGAGATTGCAGCCTGCCATGTTCTAGGCCCCTACTTTAATCCACCCTTGTTCCAACTTCTGTACATCTGGCCTATGAGTGGCCCGAAATAGAAGACTCGGTGCAGGATAATCTTCCTCTCCCTCAGAGGGCAAAGTATGAATGACCAGAATCTCAAAGCAAGACATTCACCTCCATTGCTCATCTGGCATGATTCCGGTATCGGTCAAAGATTAAGGTCTGTTGGGAATGTTCTGGTATAGCAAACACTACATTGACACATGTATCAGGCCCTACATTGGATTCTGTCTATAACAGATACAAAATTTGATCCATCAATTACTTGGACAATAATAATATATTGTGGCCCAGCAGACCATCATCAGTGTGCCAGTTCTGTCCAGCCTACCCCATCAGTATGTGAAGCACTGTACATACCTGTGGCAAGAGGGTCCACCTACCGATCCTCAGTATTTAAGGAAGCGCCCTAGATTCAACCACCCAGCAGCAGTCACTGCTTGAGGATAAATTGGAGGACATTCTCTGATCTGTTTACAGCCAGTACTAGGGAGGACTTGGCCTGATGGGAACGCTTCCTCCCCTCCTGATAAACATCTCTTCACAGACACCTATGCCACCCAAAGTTATAGATGGGTCTTAGTTTAGGGGCTTCTAGTTCCCCCTACAACTGTCCCAGTGGTCCATCCAGTGACAAGGTCTTTGCTATAGTGGCTGCAGCCATGGCAGGGCGTCAGGTAAGGGTCAACTGAACTGCACCACTGTGTACATTTGGAGAGGTCAATCTTACAAAGACGCAAACGCAATGAAGCTGCCGGGAGAGCTTTTTTTTTTGTTGCAGTCTGCCTGAATTTTTTAAGTGCTGTTACTGCCAGCGCAATCCTCACTATACTTGGCGACTATCACACACCACTTTTAAAAGCTTCAAAAGCTTGTTTCTGACATATCTGGAGGTACCATTCCTTCCACCAATGATTACTTTTAGGCTCAAGGCAAGCTCGATCCCCGTTCATCTTAAACTATCCAGGTATACATAGCAGTGCTGACCTGGTGACCATCCACCTCATATCAACAGAGTTCCTCAGGCACACCGTAGGTTCTGCACAAGCCAAAACATTTCATACTTTGGTGTCCATGGACCCCCTAAGAAGCTGAACAGTCTGTGCACTAGAAGGATCAGCAGTCACATTACAAGAGACAGCTAAAGAGACCCCTTTGTGATTGGGATGAGGAAACAGGTTAAGGACTGTCAGTTTGGAGACGGACGGAAGGAAATTATGCTGCACTTTCTTATTAGGGATATGGAAAACAAATAAATTATTAGAAGGCTGCTAGAAGCAGAGGATTAGCATTTGTCTCTAGCTATATGATGTGCCAGAACATAGAGGCAATTTGAACAATGATGGCAGAGCAGCAGAGGGAACAGGTGCAGAGACAAGAACAAGTGGACCAAAGTAAAGACCAACAGGTGACCAAGAATGGGAAGAACAAGGACCACAGGTGTGTTCTTGCTGCACATGGTCATTCACAAAGGTGGGGCAATTGCACGCAGTCCCGCTGTTGAAAGAATGTGTGCTGGTAGAGACGGTGGGAGTTAGAAAGACTTGACAGCAGTACAGGTCTATAAAAGCTGGATAAATTATTAGTGTTGAAAGACCTGAAGTGCATACAATAGTGACAATCTATTGATTGATCAAAGATCAATAGAGGGTTTAGATGGTACGAAATCTGCCACTCCAAATATGTACATATATGACGAGCTAGTAAGGAAGTCAATGGGGATGTGTCTCATAAATGACAGGTGTTGATGTGGCTGGTTGAGATATTGGATAAGCACCATATTATATTGTCTGGATGCATGCCTGCCCTGGGCCTGACACCACTCTCCTGTGGGGCTGAATAAGTGTGCATGGCAGAAAAAACCAAAAGCCTGTACAACATATTATGCTGAAGGAATACTGAGATGTTTTTATGTCTGCCAGGGTTATGTGACACTGAGCTTGATGGCCGGTCCACTGTAGGATTCCAGACAAACAATGAGAGCAGCAGTGCAAAAAATGTTGCAAACAATGGAAGACATGGTTAGTATACCCACAGTGTTATCCAAGTGAGAACAACCTGACAACCTTTAACGAGGTTCTCTGTGTCTATCCTGCCATTCCACAGTCCAGACGTGACCCTCTGGGGGTTCCCGTGTTACTGTGGAGCACAGAGCTCCAATCATTTAGTGACTGCATAACTGCATCCACAAAACACAAGCCCCTTCTGAACTCGCACCTTTTCAAGTGTCCAATATTAGATATGTGGTATTGCTGCCACTTGCCATCTCACCTTGCCAGTACTACACATGTTCTTTTTAAAATACACCTGGCTTGGTATCTGCACTCCAGCCTTGAGGAGGGGTCGAGGCCTTAAAATGCGCAAGCGACAAGGGTTGGATGGAGGCAGCACTAATAGCGAAGGTAAGCCAATAGTAATGTGTTTGGGAGGCAGCATAACTTGCCTGCACAGCTTTCTGGTAAGCTGAGACCTCAGTTAGTTAGTGGGAAGGACTATAAAAGTGACAATCAACGGTCAAAAAGGAGGTATGACAGTATGGTGCAAATTGCCCAAAGCGTATTATTGAAAGTGAAAGGCTCAATAGGTAGAATGAGCATGTTGGTGGATGCACAGGCTATAATGGCTGCAGCCATGGCAGGGCATCAGGTAAGGGTCAACTGAACTGCACCACTGTGTACGTTTGGAGAGGTCAATCTTACAAAGACGCTAACACAATGAAGCTGCAGGGAAAGCTTTTTTCGTTGCAGCCTGCCACAATTTTGGAAGTGCTATTAGTGCCCGCGCAATCCTCACCATACTTGGCAACTATCACACACCACTTCAATAGCTTGTTTCTGACAGATCAGGAAGTACTATTCCTTCCACCAATAACCACTTCCAAGTTCAAGGCAAGCTCTGTCCCTGTTCATCACCCAACTAAGCATGACTCTCCATAGCAGTGCCAACCGGGTGACCATCCTCCTCAGATTAACAGAGTTCCTCAGGCACATCATAGTTACAAGCAAAAACCTTAGGTACTGTGGTTTCCAGGGAAAGGGAAAGAGTAGTGTAATGGAGATGATGTTCAATAAAAGCCTACACACATCAGCAGTAGATTCAGATAAATACTCTCAGGAATTATATTAATTCTACTCTGGTCAAAGCGAGTATCACTATGGCAGAGAAGTGCAGAGATCAACCCCCTTAGTGTAAAGGTTTTTCGAGTTGGCCATCACTAGAAAGAAATTATCAGACAAGGGTGGCAAAGTTGCACAAGGGTCTGTAAGAATAGGTCATGTGTGCCAAGACAATGGTCAGTTGCTACTTAAGAAGTCCAGGAAGTTGATACCCAAGAAAATGGAGAGGGTTGCAAGCAGGTCTTATTGCAAAATCCCGGGTGATACAAAGCTGGATTGAGGTGCGAACTAGCTGTGGAGGTACATGTACATGTAGGATAAATTTAACCTGTCCTCAGCAAGTAGTAGCTGGTAGAGCCAGTGTGGGGATAAGCTGCAACTGGGGTGTATGTATCATAATGTGAAGTGTACGGATCCCTTTGATCCCAATACAGTAGTTCCAAGTCCCACTACTGATCAGGAGAACTATTCCTTCCACCAATGACCACTTCCAGGTTCAAGGCAAGTTCTGTTCATGTTCATCACCCACCAAAGCATGATTCACCATTAGCAAACTTACCTAGCAGTGTCGACCTGGTGACAATCCTCCTCAGGTTAACAGAGTTCCAAGGCACACCATAGGCACAAGCTAACACTTTTTGTACTTTGGTGTCTAGGGAAGAGTGGTTTCATAGCGCGGCAGACACGATCTTTTACAATAAAATGCACTACACTCATTTGCAGTAGGTGACGTTTTACGTCATGGAAAGTTTACTAACTCCACTCAGGTCAAAGCTATGTGAATCAAACTTAATGAGTGATAGAGTATCACTATGGCAGAGAAGTGCAGCAATCACATCCTCCCCCCCTTTCATATATGGTAACGCCCCCTCTTCTACTAACCTCCTGGTGAAAAGGTTTATAACTTGGTCGTCACTAGAAAGAATTTATTAAACTATCATGGATGGCAGTTGCACAAGGTTCTGTAGGAATTATGGATGTTAGCTGAGACAAAGGCCAGGAGCTAACTAGGTCCAGGAAATTGGATGCCCATCTCTAAAGATAACCCAATCTATATGGGCTGTAGTGGTCTTGATGAAAAGTTCATAAGAGAGATCCGATGACTCAATAGGGGAGAGGCCAAAACTGTGTGGAGTGCACTACATTCGCTTAAACTTCCTCTCCCATTACCCAGGGAGGGGGTGCATAGAGAGGGGTTGCAAAGGGAGGGAGTAAGGGCGTGCCCCTATAAGATGAAGATTAGGAGAGCACTACGGAGGAGACAGCGAGAAGTGTGCATCACACCGTGGTGAAAAGGTCTGTGGTTTCTCCACCAATTTACCAACAAATGTAGGAGTAAGCAGTGGTAGGGTGGAAGTGTGTGTGACCCTTGAGAAGAATGTAAAGCTGCAGTACAAAGAGGCTCGTTGGTAGAATTGTGATTACTGGCTGCATGAGGTGGGTCAGTGAAATGAAGCACAATTTAAGTAAGAGAGGGAAGTGAACGAATATCAACTGAAGTGGGAGAGGAGTACCATTTGGCTGGGTACACCAGTAAACACACCACTAGAAAATTACACTGACAAGTGTAGCTATAAGGGTCGTTGGCCCCTACGCTGTAAAAGTAGTCACCGCTGATACACCAGTAGAGGGATCAAGATCAAGCTGCTCGTCCCGAGCATTGAACGCTTTTTGCCTGTGTTCCACCTCAAGCCTAAACCTCAGCTGATTACTAACAGCATTTTAGGACTTGCAGGCAAATGGGAGGACATTCTGGTTCGGGCACACAAAAACCACCAAGTCCCAACTGCTTTTCTTATCACTAAGCTCTCCTTAGCTATCATTGGCTGGGCGTTAGTTTTTGTGTCTATAGATCACAGCCAAGAAAGATTGTCATGACATCAGGATTACAGCCAGTACTAGGGAGGCTGACCAATCATATTCTGATATGCAAAGCTTATTTGAAAGTCACTGGGCTGTTACAATAGCTGCGTCCATCAGTGGGTGATGGGTGAAGAATGAGCTGCGTCCATCAGTGGGTGATGGGTGAAGAATGAGCTGCGTCCATCAGTGGGTGATGGGTGAAGGATGAGCTGTGCCCATCAGTGGGTGATGGGTGAAGGATGAGCTGTGTCCATCAGTGGGTGATGGGTGAAGAATGAGCTGTGCCCATCAGTGGGTGATGGGTGAAGGATGAGCTGCGCCCATCAGTGGGTAATGGGTGAAGGATGAGCTGCGTCCATCAGTGGGTGATGAGTGAAGGATGAGTTGTGTCCATCATTGGGTGATGCGTGAAGAATGAGCTGCGTCCATCAGTGGGTGATGAGTGAAGGATGAGTTGCGTCCATCATTGGGTGATGGGTGAAGAATGAGCTGCGTCCATCAGTGGGTGATGAGTGAAGGATGAGCTGTGCCCATCAGTGGGTGATGGGTGAAGGATGAGCTGTGCCCATCAGTGGGTGATGGGTGAAGAATGAGCTGTGTCCATCAGTGGGTGATGGGTGAAGAATGAGCTGTGCCCATCAGTGGGTGATGGGTGAAGGATGAGCTGCGTCCATCAGTGGGTGATGAGTGAAGGATGAGTTGTGTCCATCATTGGGTGATGGGTGAAGAATGAGCTGCGTCCATCAGTGGGTGATGAGTGAAGGATGAGTTGTGTCCATCATTGGGTGATGGGTGAAGAATGAGCTGCGTCCATCAGTGGGTGATGAGTGAAGGATCAGTTGTGTCCATCATTGGGTGATGGGTGAAGGATGAGATGTGCCCATCAGTGGGTGATGGGTGAAGAATGAGCTGTGTCCATCAGTGGGTGATGGGTGAAGAATGAGCTGTGTCCATCAGTGGGTGATGGGTGAAGAATGAGCTGTGCCCATCAGTGGGTGATGGGTGAAGGATGAGCTGTGCCCATCAGTGGGTGATGGGTGAAGAATGAGCTGTGTCCATCAGTGGGTGATGGGTGAAGAATGAGCTGTGCCCATCAGTGGGTGATGGGTGAAGGATGAGCTGCGTCCATCAGTGGGTGATGAGTGAAGGATGAGTTGTGTCCATCATTGGGTGATGGGTGAAGAATGAGCTGCGTCCATCAGTGGGTGATGAGTGAAGGATGAGTTGTGTCCATCATTGGGTGATGGGTGAAGAATGAGCTGTGTCCATCAGTGGGTGATGAGTGAAGGATCGGTTGTGTCCATCATTGGGTGATGGGTGAAGGATGAGATGTGCCCATCAGTGGGTGATGGGTGAAGAATGAGCTGTGTCCATCAGTGGGTGATGGGTGAAGAATGAGCTGTGTCCATCAGTGGGTGATGGGTGAAGAATGAGCTGTGCCCATCAGTGGGTGATGGGTGAAGGATGAGCTGTATGTGCCCATCATGGGTGAAGGATGGCTGTGCCTGTAACATGCAACTAGCACATATAAACATCACAAATGTCACACTACCACACCCGCACCAGGTGTCCACACCCACATTGAGAGTGCCATACCAAAGTGCCCACCATTAGGGGCGGCCAGAGGCCCCTGGCATATGCCTTCACGTCCACTTCCTAAAATGATGTTCAATTACCATTGCAATATGTGGCTGTTTTTGGTAGCATAAAAAAACATGGCAATCCAGTCATATAATATGCCCTGCCCAATTTGGGTGCCCCTCTGAAAATGCTGAGGCCACCACTGACCATGGTATCATAAGGAAGGCCATGGTACATCAGGGTGCCATGGAGAAAGTCATAGCACACAATGGGTACTATAAAGGACACCAGGAGTGCCATACAGAAGGTTATTGTAAGACTAAGAGAGTACCCTCAATCAGAGATTGGACAGCTAAGGACCCCATATTGGCTGGAGTTAAATGACTGCTCTTAGGTGGTTGCCAAGAAATACCAACCTTGGTGAGTAATGACCATACCAGCAAAGTGCTAGTGTGTTCATGTTGTACAGTATTTACATCAAGGGCATGTTTGTTGTATCAGTCTCTTTCCATATCTTCCAGCCTGACGATATCATTACAACTGAGTAACAGCCTATCTTTTCTTTCCTTTTCTTAGCGGTCAATATATTTCTCACACGGCAGTATGAGGTAGTTTCCTCATTCAACCTGTGTTCCTCTCACTGCTCCCAACCTTCCACAATGTTCTGTGTCTATCCTGCCATTCCACAGTCCAGACGTGACCCTCTGGGGGTTCCCGTGTTACTGTGGAGCACAGAGCTCCAATCACTTAGTGACTGCATAACTGCATCCACAAAACACAAGCCCCTTCTGAACTCGCACCTTTTCAAGTGTCCAATATTAGATATGTGGTATTGCTGCCACTTGCCATCTCACCTTGCTAGTACTATACATGTACTTTTGAAAAAATACACCTGGCTTGGTATCTGCAATTCAGCCTTGATGAGGGATTGAGGCTTTTAAATGTGCAAGCGACAAGGGTTGGATGGAGCGAGCACTAATAGTGGAGGCAAGCCAATAGTAATGTGCTTGCTTTCTGGTAAGCTGATACCTCAGTTAGATATGTGGTATTGCTGCCATTTGCCATCTCACGTTGCCACTACTATACATGTACTCCTTTAAAAACTGCGCTCCAGCCTTGAGGAGGGGTTGAGGCTTTAAAATGTGCAAGCGATAAGGATTGGATGGAGGCAGCACTAATGAGGTGAGCTAATAGTAATGTGCTTGGGAGGCAGCATAACTTGCCTGCACAGCTTTCTGGTAAGCTGATACCTCAGTTAGTTGTCAAGAAGGACCAGAAGTGCAAACAAAAGTAACAATCAATGGTCAAAAAGGAGGTATGACAGTATGGTGCAAACTGTCCAAAGCGTATTATTGGAAGTGAAAGGCTCCATTGATAAAATGAGCATGTTGGTGGATACGAAGGCTCTGGTGTCACAATGGCTTCCAAGCATGGATATGCAGACAAGGGAAGTATAAGAAACATCATGGTGGTGGTGAAGAGAAGCTCAAGGGGTGCGGTATTGGTAGACCATAGAGTGCCTAATTTGTATCAAGTACAGAGTGTCCTATATACCACTGCAATCTTCATGCTACGTTTGTGTCTAAGATGCCACTGGTGTTGGCATTGCATTATCTATCTGCGGCATGTGAGGAAGCCCATATCTCCAAAGCAGTAGTATCTCAGCTCCAAGAGTTCCAGGAAGGGCCAGGTAATCTAAAGTAATTAAATTATTGTTCCCAAGTTAATTATTTGGCATGTATCACTTTTTTTTCTTTCTCCCCTTTACACTGTACTGCACATTCTCCCTATCGTAAAAAAAATCTTTTAAAGCATATATCTGTAACCACTTATTACATTGCAGGAAAAAAATGGTACCAGTCCGCACGGCTGTTTCAGGCCCATTCAACGTTGGACAATAAGACCTACGCCCTGAAATATTGAAACGATTACATCATCAAACATGACCTCAACAAGGACTTTGTATCTTCGAGCTATATAAGGACTGCACTTGTAGTCCCGCCATTTAAAAGCCATTTTAGCGTACACATACCATTTTTCTATCCTTCGTGTGAATTGCAAGGCACAACTCTGTACCGTCTGTTAGCTATAGCGCTCGCCACGAGAGTACCGCGATTAGATATCCTTCACAAAGATCGGAACACTAGACTACCGCCAATTTTCCTGGATGAAAACAAGACGTGGATAAATGGTGGAGAGCGGAGGCTACCTTGAAAGCCAAACAACTAAGTGCGGCCTGCTGAAATGACAGCACTACAAGTCATCAAACATAGGTGATTTAACTCATATTAAAAGTGATTTTTCATACCATGTATAGCATAGGTGATACATATTTGCGTCTTTTTGTTACTACTGGTATTGCTGCGATATTTTGTGATATTCCTACATTACACACTGGTAATACTGCAACTTTTCCTGTATTGATGCATATGTCCTTGGCTGCCGGTGCATTGAATTTTACATTTATATGGATTTGCTCCTTGTTTTCCAAGGAGACCAAATCCAACATACCACTTATGTACCCAAGCAACATTGTGGTCGTCAAGAAAATGCATTAATACTGGGATAGTGGCTTTGGGAAATAACGTGTGTGTGTGTGTGTGTGTGTGTGTGTGTGTGTGTGTGTGTGTGTGTGTGTATGTGTGTGTGTGTGTATGTGTGTGTGTATGTGTGTGTGTATGTGTGTGTGTGTGTGTATGTGTGTGTGTGTGTGTGTGTGTGTGTGTGTGTGTGTGTGTGAATGTCTTATGACTTCTCTGTATGTGATGTCATCCTGTCAGTGATAATCATGTGCACGTGCTCTTCCTTGTGTTGGACAGGTTCTAAGGACTTGTTGATGACATGCATCTCAGGACATCTACCATCTCCTCTCCTCAGTAGGAGATGGTTTTCCTAGATGTCCCTGGAACAGGCTGCAAAATGGATGAATATATTGCCCAAGATGTTCAATCCCAAGGTGGAAGCAGGGTTATGATGCAGCTGTGCTGTGTCATAACAACAGGGACACTGTACCTCTGCTGACACACTGTGCAGGGGCAGGTTGAGAACGTTCAGGCACAGAGATCTGACAAATTCAAAACAGCGGGTAGGGGGTAAATGATGTCAGTGTACTAGCACCACCATCTTTAGCTGTGTGAATGATATTGGATGGCCTTCCCACTTGCTGAGTGGATATGAAGTGTTCATACCTTATATATGTATGAATTTAAATACATTTTAATTTGAATGCCATCATATTGGGTCCGGGTGCAAACATCTCACCATGCAAGATTAACTCCTATGTGTTTGCCACTGAAATGCAGTCACACATGGTACAGCTGCCTTTTAAAGCGAATCCTTGCAGGAGCTACAAAAGCTTTGTGGGTACACCATTGCATCCTCCTCAGTTCAAAATGCCATACCAAACACCTTCTGCAAGGCCTGAGTATATGCCTCACACTGTTATGTGGTGTCTTTTTAGTTTCCCCTTCAGTCATGCACCCTCTGCAGTGCAACTGACCTTGGTGGTGGTGGGAATCCATTCAACCTATACAACTCCGCATCATTATTCATAGAAAACAAGCAGACTGTTTAGGCCGAAAAGTGCCGGCCGCACTTAGTTAATGACATACACCTTTCACCTGAAGTGTTAACATTGCCTCTATGTCGAATTTAACAGTGGGAAAATTGGCGGCTCGATGCAACTCGCGCTTTTTTAACACATGCTCGAGATGACGTAACGGCGTATGCTTATGAAAACGAGGCCAGTGTATTATTGGAAAGCGTAGTATTAATAGTTCCCATGTGTGTGTTATAGAGAAATGATTGCTGGTACTAATGCATCAGCGTATAATAGCACCAGGTGTAAGCTTCAAGCAAGCCATGCTGTTAAACATTGCATAGCGATAATGAGGCTATCCGCCATCATTTGTAAATCATATACCGTAACGCTCTAATTATCAAACTAATTGTCCAGCTCGAAACAGCCGTGTCCGTTAAACAATAACATTAATGTCTATTGTCCTGAATGTCCACCCGGGGTACAATTGGACACCCGGGTGGACAGCAAAAAAAGTCTTTGCCGTTCGGTCACGGAAGGGACCTGGCTGCATTTAACCGTACTGGCTTACAGAACAAGTCTCTTCAGGATCGGGCCAAGATAAGTAAGGCTTAAATCTTTTCGGTACTCGTAAAATGACCCATGCTAGCGGATCTATCCATTACGCTCCAACCGATCCGCATGGTGCGTAACAGATAGGTCCATTAACACAGCTCGTTCTACATGTACATGTTCCAAAAGGATTTAAGCTTTGCTTATCTCGGCCCGATTCTGAAAAGACTTGTACTATAAGCCAGTACCATTAAATGCCACGAGGTCCCTTCCGTGACCGAACGGCAAAAAAGTTTTTTGCTGTCCACCCGGGTATACAATTGTACCCCCGGGTGGACATTCAGGACAATAGACATAAATGGTCACAGAGATACGGTCTTTTAAACGTGAAACTTTACGCCACAATGGGAATACTTTGTGGTTGGTCGTAACTCATTAATAGCATTTAGGAGATACTAGGAATATGTACTACTTGACATATTTAGCTGAGCACATCATATGACATATGTGCATTGATGCACATCATATGACATACTTAATATTAGTATATTGGTTTTCTATTTCTTAACACACATGTACCTGTACATGCTCAATTTGACGTTTCTGTTTCCAGCATTCTAACCATAAGTGACATTATATTACAATGATACATGCACACATACCAGAGGCTTGAATATCACTTCCCCTAATACGTTTAAGTGCATCTACATGTACATGTCACTGGTATACACATGTATACACATGTATATACATGTACATATACATGTATGACAAGGAATTAGACCCAAAGTATACATGACTATACATGTATACTATATCGCTTACATGTACAGGTTTGCATACAGTGTGTGACTTGTAACGTCCCAAGCTGCCATCCATACAAGTATGTGTACATGAAGTAGTTGGTAAAAAGCACATGCCGAGAGCCTGCATGACTGGTGTAATGAAGAAGTCAATCTGGTCCTCTCTGCAGTGAAATACAGAACACCACTGTAAAGCATACAATAATCTATTGTGTGTTAATGCATGTAATTATGTGGTAGTGAAGTACTCTTACTTACTCCTACTTTAAATTTACTGTCCTTGGTAAAACATGCAGGGATGCATGTGTACAGCAATGAACATTTGTACATAAGTGTACCTGTCTGCAACTACCAATGTCGTTGTTTGGTGGTCATCTCCATGAACCACTCACAAACAGTACCAGCACTCTTCAGCAAAGTAGTGGTCTAGAAGTCCTTCCAAGATGATCCTGCTCCTTCTGCCCTCCTGTTACACCATAGCAAGCCAAGCATGAAGGAACATTCAGACAGCATTATTTAAATTTGGGCAAATAAGGCAAGTCATGGCACAGAATGTTCCTATGTACTTCTATTGTCTAAATGACACAATGGATACTTGGGTTTGAGAGATCACTATGTAGATCTAACTACAGACCTGGGGATGGGATTGCAAGGTCTATCACTGCAGTAGACATCCACACCTCCACTTCCTCAGTCCCATGCCCTGCACAGCCACGTGTAAGACTCCCTAAGAGAACACAGTCCTTGGAGAACAGTAGCTGGAACAGGTTCTTTTTCTCTCTCAGGTCCAGATGACACCTGCAGAAGGAGCTTTTTAAATACAATGCCATCATCATACACACAAGGTGTATGGAAAAACTTGTCTTCAAATGAGTTTTCATCTGATCTCACTGCCTCCATGTGCTCTTCAAGCCTTAATAGATTTACCTAGGCAACTAGACAAACTGGCTACACAAAAGACATGCTAATCGACTTCAAGGCAAAACCAACATGCTCATAGTCCTACACACATAGCTCACACATCTCACCAGTGCTCACAGCTCTTCTCCCCTCCCAGCAGTAGTGATGGAGGAAAGGAATGGAGGGATAGCCCCTTCTTGACAACATGACGTGCTCAGGAATTGCTATAGCCTACACATGTATCAACAGATTCACCATGCACAATTTCTATGTGGCCATGGGCCCAGCAGGCATCTTGGTATCTACCTTTAGCTTGGTGGCCTTCTTGTGCAGTTGTGTCTATGTTTTACTAATTATTCGTTTCTTTGTAGTTTTTATTCTCCTCCCAACAAACACATTTGCCCTCCCTCCCTGGATTAGTATACCCAGTGGGGGGTGGGGGTGAGGGTGGCCTTGTCAAGGAAGAGGGAAGAGAAGTGTGAGAAAGAGGCAGCAGCAGATCCAGAGTTTGGGAAGGGTGGGCACGTGCCCTAAGTGCCAACCCCCCTTTGCCCATGGACCTGTAGCTTAAGGACAGGGAGGGTTAAGGCTTTTCCAGTTGGGAGAACACTATTGGGTGGGCATGCCCAAAGTGCCCTCCTCCCTGGACACCCTCAACAGTGAATAGAGAGGAGGAAACATGGAGAGTGGAACAACAGTACAACTACAATAAAATGTCTAATTGATTTACAATGGCTGCATCTCAGACCAACGGGGCAAAAGAAATATAAGACCGAACATTTTGGCAATTGTTTTCCAATCTGTATGTGATGTGTGTGATACTTTTAAATGAATACTAGAAGATGTTCCTGACTAAAGCGACTGCTATAAGAAGCACGAGAGAAGGATCGTAAGGTCACTAGCTACAGATAGAAGTTATCAAGCGGGAAAACACCTAACAGCTAGGAAAAAATCGTGACCAAGATTCTCGACATGACCACCTCTCATACATCTTGGAAAAACGTATGCGCAAAAGGTAGTCCAAATTTAATAGCCTTTATATTGAAGTGAGATGCAGCCTGTTAACCTAACCCCCTCCCCTACATACACATGCTGGAGGAATGGTGACAGGGTCTAGGGCAGCACTGTTAGCTAAAAAAATCTATCCACATGGTAAAGGTACCTCACTCTTCAACCTAGTTAAGGCTTCTGTGCATTTGGTACCAAGTACACAGACTAACATGCAGGTTCACTTGTAAGAGTTTTAGATCATTTTTGCTATTGATACTTGAGGCAATAACATAACACACAGTACACATACATGTAGCAGTCCTCACTGCACGCATGCACACACTCCTAAGCCCTTTAACCCAGTCCTAAGAGCATGACAGACTGCCTTTGTAGCATGGAGTACTTAAATCAACGTGGGCTCGGACATACTGGGTGAAGTGTATTGCATCAAACTTAGCTCTTAAGCATCCCTGTGTGCGAGGTGAATATACAGGGAATGAGTAGGAGGAGAGGGGACATATAATAGGAGAGAAACTAGAGGAAAAGGACAGAATGGAAAATAGAGGACTGCACATGGGCAGAACCTGTCGCCTCGAGCATACTCCTCACCACCTCCGTGCCCTCGGCTCTGCAATGTTGGCCTCCAGAGCTGAGATCCTTCCCTCCACATCCTGTGATGGTGCTGAGGGGCTGGGAGGAGTTGGAGGGCCTGGCCGAACAGCTGCTGGTGGTAGATGATTCAGCTGATGCTCTAATGCAGCTATCTTCCAGCCATTCCTTTTTGCTGCTGCAGTTCTAAATAAGTGAAAATAGAAGTAAATACCGTGCTTTAAAAACAAAATGCCCAATATTGCATGTCTGCATGACATAAATGAACAACACGACAGCCGTATGAGTGTCTATCGCTCTGCGCATCAGGTCTGAGTACGAGAACTAAATGCTAATTTAAATCCATGTGATTTTATGCATGCCGCCGTCGCCACTTGTACATCCATCCGCCTTCATGACATTGCACAGTTAGAGAGCAAGGCACGTGCATGCATACAACAAGGACTCGAGGACGACGACGTTTCTTTTTTTAACTACGATAACCTATACATATGCCTGCTGTCTTAAAAACGTCTAACCAAATGCTTCACTTGCATGCGATGCAATTCCTTCTTTTTTTCACCGCGGCCTGGTTGAGCAAATTATGCCGCGCGCGATCATGCACAAGGCGTTTTTAAAGCCTTTTTAAAGAAATGGGGAAGCGAAAGGCAAACACTGCTTACCTGCCAACGCACTGTGTACCTTTCCTGGCCCTGAAGCACACGAGAGGTTGTAGCCAATGTAGGTCACGTTGGTGGTAGAGTAACTCAGAGCGTTAGCAGTTTATTGTGAACTGTGGCCAGAGAGCTGCGTGTAGAGATAAATACTGGCTAGACATACTTATAAACACACAAGTGTATAACTCACAGGAAGCACAGGGGCAACGGGAGCAGCCATGAGTTCTTCTGAGCACGAAAAAGTACAAAACGAAACGCTGCTTTTTGGTTACGATAACTGCGCATGCGCATGCCAAAGGCGGCATTTCTTTTTGAGTTGGGTTCGAACTTCGTCCCCCTTATAGCGGTATGTTTAATAGCATTTGTGTAGTCGCTTTGTTCCGTTATTCGCTCTCTCTAAGAAAAAGTAGTCTAGTCTATCATAAATTTTTTTTTTAAATTGTGAGAAATGCCCTTGGCTTCAGAAAAGGTCGTCTGGTCATGGATGCAATAGGCGACCTAGCATCTTTTGTGAACAAAGAGGTAAAATGTGAGCCAATCGTATCTTCTCTGGTAGCAGATCAGAGTATATGGCAGTCTCAGACTGTTGAAACATGCACCAATGTTGCCTTCAAATCCATAGCCTCTATCCTATCATCAGCTGAGTTCATGCAACTCCAGGCTGACAAACTTTGCTGATAATAGGGAGTAGGGTGGGGAGGAGGGGGTAGAACGTGTTCTGAAGTTTCAGGGCTGCAGGCTGCCATTTGAGGGCCATCAATCTAGCAGAAGAGGAACTGATGATGGGGCTGGGTTACCCAAACTCAAAAGTGTGTCTACTGAAATCAATGTTTGGGTACATATAATTATTACATTTACAATTATATATTCTGTCAATATTTTCCAGCACCTTGTCACATAGTGATTTGGGAGAGGGTGCCACATGACCTGGTATATGTAGTGGGTAATGTTGGTGATTGTGTACATGTATTATTGGTATGTGGCTGAACTTGGTACCCATGTAGATCATGTGATTACTATCAATGGCAGATATGTAAGTGCCCCTCCTCCATACATGTACAAGTAGATCAGTATTGATAGGGACACAAAGTACAATGGTGATTCATGGCTTCAGCCAGCAGAACTCTTTTTCTAATGCTGATCATACCTCACACCCCTACACCACTCTTCCTTAAGCTTCCCTGTTCTTCACTCTGTCATCCACTCACAAATAGTAATCTCATCCCCAGGCACTACATGTTGCGTGTATACATTATGCGATTAATAGTGTATCGTATTGGTCTGGGAACAAGACTAATCCACCTCCCCCTCTCAAGCATCCTCTTAGTTATGTTACCTCCCTGGTGAGGGTGGAGGCTAGAGAACAGCTTGGAGCAGACCTTACCAATGCCAGTGCTCTGATTGTTTGAGATATGCCTTGATGACAGTGACTAGAGCAAGTCTCCCGTGCCCTTCTGTACAAATGAGGGGCCAATACGTAGTGTTGGTCGGGGAGGGGGGGCACTAATAGGGGGTATTCTTGGGGCACTTATTAAAAACATTGTCTAGGCGAAAATTGGCGTTATAGGATTTGAAGACAATGGTAGTGTAAAAAGGAAGGAAACATGGGTCTGAATTAAATGTAATAGTCCTCTTATAAGCACATTTTGTAGGATATTGTTAAATCCTTGTTCCCTTCTCCTTATACACAAAGTGGCAGTGCATTAGGGAAGCCAACAGCCAGGCATCAGCACGTACCAGTAACGACTTTCATAGTTAACATAGGCCTAGCACTTACTTGTAGCTTCATGTGTGCATGGCGGAGCAGCTCAGCCATTTTTACTCCCTCTGCATACACTCCTGTGGTTTGCTTCGCTTGCCACACACAACTTTACAGTACCTTTAGGATGCCTTTCATTTTGAATACAACATGTATACACAGCAAAGTTAGCCATGAAATACATTTAGTTTCACAGCACTCATTTATGGATTTCAGGTATACCAGTAACAATGTGGTTGAGTCACAGCATTTGAGCTTGTGCATCTTTAGACTGCATGCTACTTACTGCCAATGTCATCATGTCTGTAGAATGACTTTAAAGGATTGCCTTCCATATCATGTGACCTGTTAGATGTGCTTTTGGCACTTCCGTGACCCAAGAATACTACCATGTCTTCACTCCTTCTGTTGTCAGTGCCTTCAAAAGTAGATGGAGAAGGTTGTACCTCAGAAAAGCCTTCAGTGTCCCACCTGTCTAAGAAATGTTCTCATCCCAGTGGGAGGGGCCAGTGCTTTCCCTCTATCTTGGGTTTGAGGCGGAGGTTGCTGGTTACATGTCCGAGTTTGCCAGTAGCTCTGGAGTGTCTGTGTACACTCTTTGATATCCAGGGTGAATAGAAAGTGGAGACCAAGACATCAAAGGGAGAGAGGTACCCATGTGGTGGTCTGCAGGTGAAGGGTGAAGTCACATGATGGACCAGTTGTCTTGGGTCAGGTGGAGCACCATGGGGATGGTACCTATACCATCACCCTCATTCCTCAAACTGCTGGTCCTCACCAGCTCCTCATCACAGTGGATGGTCATCATGTACAGGGGAGTCTTTATGACCTAGATGTGAAGAATGATTATACCTCATTATTATGTGATCTCCAGCAAGTAATCAATGTAAAGGATCCATTACGTGTTGCAATCCATGAGAATGGTGATATCTGTGTGGGCAGAATGATCTCCACATATATCTGTTTGACCAAGGTGTTCACCTGCGGAACACAATTGGTAGCTATGGGAGTAGTGATGGTCAGTTCAACGCCCCTGTAGCATATCCATCATAGGAGAGGTGATGTATATTGCTGACTATGGTAATTATCGCATACAGAAGCGTATCCATGTGGTGTTGTTGTTGATTCTAAGAAGAGAGCGATTGTCTCTGAAATGGACAACAACAGGGTTCAACTATTCAGTCAAGATGGTAACTGGTTATGTTGATAATATATGGTGCTGGATCATGTGATAACTATTTCCAGTCTCCAAGGGGTCTGGCCTTAGACCCACAATGGAATATTCATGTTGCAGCTGGTGGTTCAAATACCATCAAAGTCTTCACACCTGAAGGTACTTGTGTCAGATCATATGGAGATGTAAAGTATCCATCAGGAGTAGCAGTTGATGCAGAAGGTTACAGATTTGTCAGTGAATATGATGGAGATTGCTTCTCCATTTTTGATCCCGAAGGACAGAAGATCCTCACAGTAGGGAACCTGTACAAACCACGTAGATTGGTATTAGATCCTCTTAGAGGTAGTATTTATGTTTCAAATGGTGGCACTAATAGTGTACTGAAGTACAGCTTGTAATGACATGCTACATAAGATCTGGCTTAGCACTGATCTACACTAATTCTGATGTATGAATGATCGAAAGCAGTCCTTAGATCCTTGAGGACAAGGATCTAAAAATGCTTTAGGAGACTTTTAGATTTTGGCTAGATTTTGGCAGCAATGACATCCCCAGGAGCCCCTGATTGGCTAAGGGTAATCCCATCCCCATGAGTTAAGTCCCTGTTCTAATACAATGGTGGCTGGGACTTCCTTATTTTTGAAGATGGAGCCAATTACCCCTAAGGTTACTGTCAGGCATGCACAAGCAGTTCCCATACGACATACATGCTCTCAACTTAAGCATGTCCTCTGTTCCCATACATGCTCTCAACTTAAGCATGTCCACTGTTCCCATACATGCTCTCAACTTAAGCATGTCCACTGTTCCCATACATGCTCTGAACTTAAGCATGTCCTCTGTTCCCATAGATGCTCTCAACGTAAGCATGTCCACTGTTCCCATGCATGCTCTCAACTTAAGCATGTCCACTGTTCCCATACATGCTCTCAACGTAAGCATGTCCACTGTTCCCATACATGCTCTCAACGTAAGCATGTCCACTGTTCCCATACATGCTCTCAACTTAAGCATGTCCTCTGTTCCCATACATGCTCTCAACTTAAGCATGTCCACTGTTACTAAGATCTGCAAGGAGAGCCATATAAGCAAATTCAAACAATATGGGACACAGGAGGTACGAGCATCGAATTAACTCAAGGCGGACTAAGCAAAGCGAGTCAGAGCGGGTGGCACGATGGTTAGCCTCTGCAAAATAAAAATAAAAAAGCATTTCTGTCGTTGAGAGCGATGCAGAAACACCTGGCATTGGTAGAAATGCTGTCACCAGTACTGTTGGGACATAAAAAGAAGGGGCGGATGCTCGGACAGTGATTATAAATTACCCTTTTCTATTATTTTGTGTACGGCAAGTTTGATAAAAATACAACTTCTACCAAGAGTCTGGAGGTGCTAGCACCAATAAGTAGTGAAAAGGAGTAAAATTGATATGTTCAATGCTCGTTGTAAGCATTACAAACTATAAATTGCTAATCATTTAATTTATGTACGCGGGAGCAACGAACGTGCTTATGCATCCTTGAATTTTTTGGCAGCTTTCTAGATGATAAAAATTATTCCATGCTATAGAATGTGTGCACCATTGTTGAAACAAACAGCTTTTATGTTTTAATGATTTAATTTTCACTGCAATGGTTGTTATAAACGGCAGAACTCACCATCCTGAATTCAGGATTTTACCGATCTTGAATTCAGGATCGTTTCACGCAGATTAAAGGTTAAGCATGTCCTCTGTTCCCATACATGCTCTCAACTTAAAAAGCATGTCCTCTGTTCCCATACATGCTCTCAACTTAAGCATGTCCTCTGTTCCCATACGTGCCTCAACTTAAGCATGTCCTCTGTTCCCATACGTGCCTCAACTTAAGCATGTCCACTGTTCTCATACATGCTCTCAACTTAAGCATGCCCTCTGTTCCCATACATGCTCTCAACTTAAGCATGTCCTCTGTTCCCATACATGCTCTCAACTTAAGCATGTCCTCTGTTCCCATACATGCTCTCAACTTAAGCATGTCCTCTGTTCCCATACATGCTCTCAACTTAAGCATGTCCTCTGTTCCCATACATGCTCTGAACTTAAGCATGTCCTCTGTTCCCATACATGCTCTCAACTTAAGCATGTCCTCTGTTCCCATACATGCTTTCAACTTAAGCATGTCCTCTGTTCCCATACGTGCTCTCAACTTAAGCATGTCCTCTGTTCCCATACATGCTCTCAACTTAAGCATGTCCTCTGTTCCCATACATGCTTTCAACTTAAGCATGTCCTCTGTTTCCATACATGCTCTCAACTTAAGCATGTCCACTGTTCCCATACATGCTCTCAACTTAAGCATGTCCTCTGTTCCTGTACATGCTCAACTTAAGCATGTCCTCTGTTCCCATACAAACTGTTTCCATTATAAATGTCATGCCCCTCCCTCCCACTAATAACATACACAATTTCATCTCAAGGTCACCATTATTACAATCAATTATCACTTATCAGTGGAACACATGTACGGTACATTGTAGCTTAAGGATATTGTAGAGTTTCTTTAGTAATGTAAACCAAAAATAATTGGCTAGAAAACTGTCTGGAATGCAGAATCAATATCAATACTAGGAGATGAAAGGAGATATTCCACACAGGTAGTATGACCTCCCTCTGCAGCAAGGTGTAATGGAGTACGTCCATTCTAAAGGGATTGCAAATTTGCAGTAGGCATACTATAAAGTACCACAAATTATCCCTCACCCCCAGTCCCAAATGGAATTAATGCTCTTGTTTAAGTCAACACAGTAATCATTAACTCGGCTATGTTGAGAACTCTACCATTGTTCTTATGAGCATGTATATCACCTTCCACACACACATACATGTACACGTATATATACCTATAAGGAACATGCATTGGTGCAGTTCATACACCTACTTAACGGTATCCTTAATCTTCCTTGCAAGTGATAAAACAACTACATGTACATGTTGTATTTACCCAAATCCTCAGTAAGAATTGCATAGCTTAGCTGATTGAATCCATCTGAAATGCCACATTTAAAAGGTATTTCAAATTGGTGGTTGTAGTCTTCAACAGACCTAAAGCTTGTGGTAATCACTGACCCTTATCTGTTATGTGACTAAGAGAGGGATAAGGGGACTACATTATGTAGCTACCACCTATCTTTTTTGCCTTCAGTTTGATGGTACACAGTACACTCACATGCAGCAGGGGGAGGGGCTATGGTATCATACCCCTCCCCCTAGCCAGGGTCAAAGGGATAACACAGCCCTTCCCCCTAGCCAGGGTGGGAGGGATACCACAGCCCCTCCCCCTAGCCAGGGTGGGAGGGATACCACAGCCCCTCCCCCTAGCCAGGGTGGGAGGGATACCACAGCCCCTCCCCCTAGCCAGGGTGGGAGGGATACCACAGCCCCTCCCCCGGCCAAGCCCCCACCTGCCACTGCAGTTGATAAGAATCTCCCTTATATGGTCATGGCTGCTGTTACATGATGTTGTGGCCATGCAATATGTTCATATCATGGATTGGTTTAGATGCATGAATTGGCATACATGTACTTAAGGTAATTGTGAGAGTAGGCAGCTGCCTGGATCCATCTGCTGTGCAGAGACAGCCAAACAGAGTGGTCTCAAATGTAAAAGGATGTTATATGGCCTTGATGGTTATGCGTGTAGTTAGCCAGGGTGGGAGGTATACCATAGCCCCTCCCCCTAGCCAAAATAAAGATTTGTACATAGAGGGTGGGGCTGTGGTATGGCTAAGTATAGGCATAAGTCTTGTCCTCCATACTCCCCCTAGTACTCCTCCCCCTACCCTCCCCTGCCCATCCTGCATCTATACCAACTCACCCAATTCTTAATGTTCACATCAATACCAGGAGTGGAAAGGAGATGTTCCACACACGTAGTATGACCTTCCCTTGCAGCAAGGTGTAATGGAGTATCACCATACTAGGGTGGGTAGAATAGTTCATGGTCATCAATAACATCATTCAAAAACGTGAAGCCACTATAGAGTGTACACATGTATGTTGTACCATTATAGTAGAACAAAGGACAGCAGCGGATCCAGTAGGGACAGTTTGGAGGGGGGGGGGGGGGCTGAAAGGGCAGGCATGGAATATCCCTGGGAGGGTGCGGGATGGGGGCACCCCTCCACCCAGCTAGGGGATATGGGGGAGAACTGTAAGCTCCCCCGTCGGGGTCTGGGGCGGAGCTCCATAAGCCAAAACTTTTGGGGTTGGAAAACCTGCATACAAAATAAAAGTATTATGGATACTCAGAGCCTCTTCACACTTTAAAATAGCCTTTTTAGACGGTCCTGCCCAGTGGTGGCGCAGCAATATAAACAATGACACGGTGACTGGGGAGGGGGAGGGGGGGGGTTTGCAAATCCCACCTTATCCAAGCTGGCCAGACCTTTATGGCCAGGTGAATCAGCAAAGCAAAACAACTTAAGCTAACTGTTAACGATTGAAAAGTGCAATAAACCTTTAATCTCCAGGCAGTGGTTCTAGCTACAGTCCTAGATCTAGGACCACCATATTAGAGCTCCGAAATTAATTGAAATAAACATTGTATTTTCTTACTTTTATTACATGTATGGTCTCCAATTTTATTTGGATAAATGTTACTTCAGAAGAAAGCATTATAACAATTCGTTTATTTTCTGCATCAGAATGAGCAAAAATGGGTGAAAAAAAGTGACAAAAGTTAATCGGTTTCTTTTTTTGCTTGTAACTTCACAACCATATGTGCTCTATTTCAGGGGAACACATTTTTTAAAACATTAGTATAACACTGCCCTGTAACTGTACTCTGATTTATGTATACTATATGCTGCAAACATTATACAGGAGGATAATTGACCTAGCCAGATCCAATCCTGTATGGTACTGCTAGTTAGTGCTCTTTCAGCAAATTGATTAACCAATAGACAAGTTCAAGAATTTTTTTATTTCGAGTAATTACTTTGTGACGTCACGTCCGGAGTACCAGTTCAGCCATCGGCCCCACAACCGCTCACTCAAAACCTTCTTTTACAAATGCCGGGTAATGTTTGCATCGTGTATCGCAATACAAACATTAAAGACAATAGTGTTTCTTTTCATCGCTTCCCCCAATCACGCTCGAGAAGGCAACGATGGATTGAAGCGCTCGATCTTACCAGTATCGCCATTAAAGACTACCATTGTGTTTGTAGCCGACACTTCCCAGATACAGATGCCCACACTAAACATTGGGAGGCATTTTGCATCACCAAAAAAAAAAAAAAAACAAGATGACAGAAACAAAGAGCTAAAGGATGGGAATCGTTAAGAAATTCTAGTTTATCGTTTAACAGCGACCAAGATAGCTGCAATGCATCTAAAACAGAGTCTGTTGTTGCGTCATATGTGACTTCTCCTTCTCCAATCCCATCACCGATGATAGCAGGCATATGTGAGCAGCTTTAACAGACTACCAGGTTCATGAAATTCCTACCATTGATCACCAAGCACTTCAGAATTTTAAAACATGAAAATGATGCAAGGTGAAGACACTTACTGATGTAAGAGTGTATTTCAGACTTTGCAGGGAATGATAAGTATGTGAAACTGTACACTGGGTTTGATTCTTATGATGTTTTGTTGGCATTCTTTGGGTCCCTTACTCTCATGTGTATTGGAAGGATCCTCAAGAAAGCTGCAGGGATCTACTAGAACAAAACTGGATCCTATCTTTTTAACATTAATCAAACTAAAGTTGAACCTTCGCAACTGGTAGTCTGATGTCAATAGCGCAATCAGTACACTCACCACTACTTTCCAAATGCAGCTGCTGCTGTTTTCGAGCCAGGTATGACCCTAATGACCGTCTACGTCAATAACTTCTGCTCCGCGCCGCTTGTAATAGCTTCCCTAATTCTTTCTATATATCCTTTTCCCTACAACATGATTTGACTTTTATTCCACGGCAAAGAAGCCACCATTTGAGTGCTGCTATGTTGTGACTCACTAACAGTTCAGATAGCGTAGCACCAGGAATGTCGTCTTCACAAATTAAGCATTATGCGGGAATTGACTCTTGACGAAGATGATTGCATACTATTTTTGCGTGTGTGAGATTTTAAAAAAGCTTGAATACATTACCCTCAGAAACTTTACTAAGGCTTACGTGGGCAGTTTGGCATAGGACCCAAGCTGCAACATGTACTCCGGATGTGACGTCACGTAGCAATCATAATTTTCAATCAAAATTCCTGAACTTGTCTATTACATGTTGTGATTTTAATATGCAAGTTTTATGAATTAATTATGCATTTATTTATAAAGAGTTAAACATGGACTTTAATAAAAGCAATAATCTAACGTAACATATATTTTGTAATCAGGATTTAACCCTTTCTCACCTATGAAAAATGCGAAAATAGATATCTGTCAATACCAGCATCATACATGATTTGCATGCATTTTATGTTTACATGTTAGTTTAATGATATCAAATATTGTTTGAATATAATAAAAACAATTAGCTGTTAATCAGATGTAATATAATGTTATTCAATGTTTGTTAGTGGCTAACATTAAATACCGATAGACAAAGCAAGTATTGAAAACTGTGGTACTATTGTGTTTGTAGCAACATTGCTGCAACCAACACATAGAAGCATTTCAAATGGTAGGTTGTGCACCCAAAAAAAAGTTGATGTAGGTTTCATCTGAAGGAAATTCCTATTGATCCTGCTCCAGGGGAATCAACTACACATTCTTGGCCAATTCTCCTTAGATACCCAGCAGCATAATTATAATTACTTAAACCTGGTGTATCATGCAATGATAGGCATGGCAACAACATTGGGGCAATCAATGGATGCATCGCCATGTATGGATACTAAGGAACATGTTTTGAAGGGTGAACTCATCAAATTGCAGGGATTCTGGACATTACACAACCTTCTGAAGCTCTGAAACTGAATACATTTGAGCTAGCGGAGCAAAAACCAAAGGACTTGTACCTAATATCTTGAAAAAGATGGCACGACATGCATGATGCCGTAATTGATGCAGTTAGACTAAACTTGAACCGTTCCTTCTTCTGATAGACCCCTTTTTGGTTGTACAGTCAATACCCATGCAAACGTATAGAGACACTCATTGCTGAGGGCGCTTCAGCTTTTCTTGTGATTAATAGGGGCCTCTGAACAATCTTATTCAGCATTCTCACAGAGATCACAACTCTTCTGCTTATTGTACTGCCTGATCTCTCCAACTAAGCCGTCTTTATGAACGCCCTCGATCTGTGGTCGTGTCGTTTGACCACTTAAAGTTAATCCGACCCTTATGACATGCTCCTACGACATTCAAAACACTTCTAGAACAAATTAGATTTCCCTACAACAGCCTCATCCCAGTTCTCTCCCGTTTTCAATATTGTGAGACCATGCACATTGGACCACCATTACATTATAATAATGTTGAATGCTTACATGCTTACATGTGTATATACTTTTGTTGTGTTTTCTTTACCATAACAAGTTTGAGATCAAGGTGATTGTGGCAGAGACAGCAGTACACTAATGTTGCTATCTTCATGGACTAAGTTCCCACAAGTTGTTGTTTGTATCTTTCTCTTTGTGGTGTCCAAGGCTTAACAGTTCCACAATGTCATGTGTACTTTGGGCAAGACAATAACAATTGCTCAAGAATTTGCCTTCTTTGTCCGCTACTTTTATAAGGCTGCCAGACCTGCCCCACCAGTTCTGCTACCACCTCTCCCCACCCCCTCCTTTGATTTACTATAATGGTACCACATACATGTGTTCAAACTAGTGGCTTCATGTTTTTGAATGGTGTTGTTGATGACCATGAACTACATGTATTGTACCCACTCACTCCAGTATGGTCATACTCCATTACACTGGGCTGCAAGTGGAGGTCATACTACTTGTGTGGAACATCTCCTTTCCACTCCTGGTATTGATTTGAACATTAAGGATTGGGTGAGTTGGTTCACACCTCCTTTTTACTATCTACTAGCTGATCCTGGGACCTCAGATCGCGCACGCAACGAAACGCCATGCTAAGCACAATTCCCTCTAAAATCTGTCCTTAAAGGATGCCAAGCATAAACAATATCTGTAATTTGACTTTGGATATCCCAAACAAGGTCCACTCAAATGTAAAAGTGATGCAAAAATTTTAATCATCAACTAGCATGTTACATGTATGTACTGTACACCCACCAAATTGACCAGATAATGAATAATAATTAATAGTTATAACAGTTTGTTTTGTAGTGGACAAATCCTCCACATGCACCTTGGCCTCTCCTCTTTTCCTACCTCCTTCTCCCAGGTCCAATTACTCCAACATTACACAAAGCAATCTTTAAAACACTGGCAAAGGATCAGAGACCAAACTTGGAAGGGTGGCTCTTGCCATGCAGGGGAACAATAGCTTACAAACGTTTAACACTCCCACATAAGTGCAACAGAATTAAAGCCAACTGAGGATCTGACCCCAACAAGCAACTTCAGAGCTTCAGGTTGCTTAGGTAATGAAATATTAAGGGTGATGTTCTTTATTGAGGCTGGAATGGCATGTGATTGATCATTATGGCTAAAAAGCTCGCACTTAATTAAAAATTGGCAAAAATACCCAATGATGTACCACATTCCTCAAGAATTGGCAATACTGATGCCTTCTTACCAGCCAGTACCACATCATCCAAGAACCATGCTTGGAAAAGTAGATCAAGACATTCATCATCTGCATCAATGGCAGATAGTACTTTGTGATGGGTGAAAGCAAAGAAGGACCCAATGGGTCTCCATGTTGCACCCTTGCCTCAGAGGATAACTGATCAAAAGAATGCCAAAATAATGGGTGTGACCCTTAGCACCAACTAGCGGGCCCATAGCACACAATAATAATGACACTTGGAAGCTACTCATCAGTAAGCACCCCAGTAGTGCTTGCCCAACCATTGCTCTCCCATCTAACACAGATTTCAAATCTCCACCTGATATTAGCCTTATGGACATCCTCAGATCCTTTCCTAAGTTGACTGCAGCTGGACCCTCTGGCCTCCCAATACAACACCTGATTGATGTGGCAGAGGTTCCTCTGCAGACTCCACTCCTCCACACTCACCAGATATCATCAATCTGCTGATCTCGAGTAGTGCTCCACTGGACATAGCCATCTTCCTCGCAGGAGGTAACCTTACTGCCCTAAATTAAACAAGCCCACCCCAGGAGACATCCGCCCTATTGATGTTGAGGTAACCTTACTGCATGTCCACTGTTCCCATATATACTCTCAACTTAAGCATGTCCTCTGTTCCCATACATGCTCTCAACTTAAGCATGTCCTCTGTTCCCATACATGCTCTCAACTTAAGCATGTCCTCTGCTCCCATACATGCTCTCAACTTAAGCATGTCCTCTGTTCCCATACATGCTCTCAACTTAAGCATGTCCTCTGTTCCCATACATGCTCTCAACTTAAGCATGTCCTCTGTTCCCATACATGCTGTCAACTTAAGCATGTCCTCTGTTCCCATACATGCTCTCAACTTAAGCATGTCCTCTGCTCCCATACATGCTCTCAACTTAAGCATGTCCTCTGTTCCCATACATGCTCTCAACTTAAGCATGTCCTCTGTTTCCATACATGCTCTCAACTTAAGCATGTCCTCTGTTCCCATACATGCTCTCAACTTAAGCATGTCCTCTGTTCCCATACATGCTCTCAACTTAAGCATGTCCTCTGTTCCCATACATGCTCTCAACTTAAGCATGTCCTCTGTTCCCATACATGCTCTCAACTTAAGCATGTCCTCTGTTCCCATACATGCTCTCCGTTTCCATTACAAATGTCATGCCCCTCCCTCCCGCTGATAACATACACAATTTCATCTCAAGGTCTCTATTATTACAATAATTAGTACACATATACAGTACATTGCAGCTCAATGATATTGTCAAGTAATGTAAATTAAATTCCAAAATTGATTGGCTAGCTATAGAAAATTGTGTGGATGCACAATCAATATCAGTACCAGGAGTGGAAAGGAGATGTTCCACACAGGTAGTATGACCTCCCTCTGCAGCAAGGTGTAATGGAGTACGTCTTTCTAAAGGGAGTGCAATGTTCAAATTTGCAGTTGTTGGAGCTGGTGACTATGGTACACATGAATGTCGTCAGCACAGCAAACTGCAAGAACCATATGGTTGAATGGATTTGTTACCGCAATGCTGGTTGTGGATTGATGGGTGATCCATGAACAGCGGGCAAAATCAATCAACTCCATGTATAACAACCTAAAAGCTATATTTAAAACAGTACATGACTCAGTTGAAAGGCTACTGATGTGCATTACTTTTCCATATCAGCAAACATCCATGGTGCCACCCCACCACAGAAGCAAAGAAAGGAAATGCTCACAAGATATAAAAACATTCTCTCTGAGAAAGTTAGTGGTATATAGGATTTGAAGGCAATGGTGGTGTAAAAAGGTAGGGAACAAGGGATCAACGATGGTACAAATTTTTGAAAAGTCCTATATTTAGCACTTTCGTAGTATGTATAAATTTTACATTGCTATATATAGGACTATTCAAAAAAATTGTACCATCGTTGATCCCTTGTTCCCTACCTTTTTACACCACCATTGCCTTCAAATCCTATATACCACTAACTTTCTCAGAGAGACTGTTTTTATATCTTGTTTCATTCATTCTTTTTTGTGACTAGTAAATACAATTGTGTGACAAAATCCAGCCGTTGTAATTCCCATGTTTATTGCCTAGCAACACAATGTTTACAGTTATGTTACATTTGCAGCTGCTCTACATGTAATAGATCGAAACTCGCGCGCCAAGCTTTGCCTCTTAGAAGCTCGTATCTCGTCTGAGTTCAGTTCATAACGCCGCCTCTTAGAAGTTCGCACCGCAACAGAATTCTTTTCCTGTCGCCACCTCTTAGAAGCTCGGTTAGACGCCAGATTTGCTATGTACATGTCACGAGCAGACGTCCGCCTTTGTTCAGCATCAGCCATCGGGCACTTATGCTGTTTCCCCCCCCCCCCCCACTTTAATTATTGCGTTTACGTAATGCTTGTATGTTTATTAATGGGACAGTTTCCGAGAAAACTTCCTATGTTTTATAACAATATAAAATAATTGTGTTATAACGTTTGAATCGCTATATAGTCCGAACGGTAAAGGTTATCGGCTTCCTATTTTCAACACTTCATACTACACCCTTGCTCTATGGTGAAATACATTTTGGTGTCTTGCACTTGCTCCATGCCAGCATTGCAACGTTTGATACCCCACCTGGTTCAAACCCAACATAACTTTCTGTAGGAGTAATCAAATTGCTTCAAATTCGGTTTGTAGATAGTGAGGTCCTATACCTATCTATTTGTTCTGTTCGTTAATTTTTATACTATCCGTTACGGAGATACAGTTGATCAAACTACGTGCACTTTTTCCCGCTCGATACGCGCCAGTGATATAATCACCGCCTCCCATACATTGAGCGGGACGCGATTTGCCCAAATCATTGGCGCGAATCGAGCGGGAAAAAGTGCACGTAGTTTGTTCAACTGTATCTCCGTAACGGATGGCATAAAAATTAACGAACAGAATAAATAGATAGGTATAGGACCTCTCTATCTACAAACCGAATTTGAAGCGATTTGATTACTCCTACAGAAAGTTATGTTGGGTTTGAACCAGGTGGGGTATAGAACGTTGCAATGCTGGCACGGAGCAAGTGCAAGACACCAAAATGTATTTTACCATAGAGAAATGGTGTAGTATGAAGTCATGAAAATAGGAAGTCGATAGCCTATACCGTTCGGACTATATAGCAATTCAAACGTTATAACACGATTATTTTATAATGTTATAAAACATAGGAAGTTTTCTCGGAAACTGTCCCATTTACGTATAATGATAACCACCTGCTGTATTACGATGGCTGTTGCTACATGTACTGTTTCTATTCCTCCGCTTCTTCCTACTGAGGTTGTTAGTTGTGTAGTTAGTTTGAAAGTTGCTTTTATCAGAGATAGTACTATCTCTGCTTTTATGTCCAGTTAGCGGCAACGGTGTAGTTTAGTACCCCTAATGTTATTCATCTCTACGCGGTTCCTACATCACAATCTACGCTTCCTGTCATAACATGAATATCATTATGATACAATTCCATTCCAATTCCGTCCCTGGGGTTTTTCACATACGGCTGTACGCTCTAACACTCACAGCAGCCTGCCTAACCCCGTTACGGAATACCCGGCCATACAGATCGACACCCGTCAAACAACTTACGAGCCATTCAATCTCTACCTCACGGTACTACTTGGACCGATTTTTCTCCCAGTGCCGCATGCTATCCACTCCACTACGGCTTCCACGTGCACCCGTTTGTCGCCAGGCCCGCGTCTACCAACTCGGCCGCGTACGCGGTCTAGGCTCATTTCCGACCCGCGGTTATCGACCCCAACGGCCAACCACTTCCATACGCTGGTTTAATACCCACGCTGGCTTCTACCACTTAACCGCCAGCGGCACTTTCCCTCCATCCTCCCGCGGCCGCCAAACAGGTACTGTGGCTCTGGCTAAAACGTACGTTAAGCGCGCGGGCAATCAGCTAGGGACCGGTCCGCTCACCTGTTTCTCACACTCTTCTTCTGTCACTGTTCTGCATGCTGCGAACGATGTAGCTAAGTCGAGGCGGACTATTAAGCGGTGTACTGTACCAGAAATAATTTTATCTCTGACTGTACGATTACCTTGCTATCACGTGCGACCGAGGCTATTACGAAATAGCTTGCTAATTATTCACGATGTTCACATTCCCCTCTTATCTTCACTAAGTACCAATAGGATCATTGCGCGCCATGTGTATTACATAATACAACTATCTTATCTGTGCCTGATCCGCGAATCAAATATTCTGGCGCCAAACGTGATAGCAAGGTAATCTCACATGTACAGTCAGAGATAATATTATGATATCTCTGGTACAGTACACCGCTTAATAGTCCGCCTCGACCTAGCTACATCGTTCGCAGCTGCAGCATGCAGAACAGTGACAGAAGAAGAGTGTGAGAAACAGGTGAGCGGACCGGTCCCTAGCTGATTGCCCGCGCGCTTAACGTACGTTTTAGCCAGAGCCACAGTACCTGTTTGGCGGCCGCGGGAGGATGGAGGGAAAGTGCCGCTTGCGGTTAAGTGGTAGAAGCCAGCGTGGGTATTAAACCAGCGTATGGAAGTGGTTGGCCGTAGGGGTCGATAACCGCGGGTCCTAGACCGCGTACGCGGCCGAGTTGATAGACGCGGGCCTAGCGACAAACAGGTGCACGTGGAAGCCGTAGTGGAGTGGATAGCATCAGGGTTGCCGAAAGTCAGGCCAGGGTCCGGCCTGTGACCTGAAGGTCAGGCCAGGGCTCCGGCCCGTGGCCTGAAAGGTCGACCCGAATCATAAATTTCATGTTAAAATTATTAAATATTAATTTACAATCAATTAATTATGACGCGCGTGACATTTATTCAATCGTTAACCGCCAGCTGGCCGTCACTCACGGCTGTTTCGGTCGTGACATTAGGTTTTAAAATTAGATCATAATGATTGAATTACGGTATTTCCAATTCATGGTGGACTCGAAGCTCATTAACAAACACCTAAAATCGGGGACGGTTTATTCACTACCTTTTAGAGGAACACATGATTTTATAGTTGAAATAGTTCGAGCATACACTTTAGTTTACACAACATCCATGACACATATTAACTCAACGATTCTAACTTAGAAACAACGCTGGCGCATATGATGGCACTTTCGTGGCGGGAAATCGTATCGTGTTTGCTTTCGTATTGTACGAAATCGCGCTTATAAAAGTGGCTATTATTTTTCGAGACCAACTAGCTAAGCCAGGTAAGTGATAATATGACTTCTATAATTTACTACACGCCTTCTAACAGTGAAAAAAACCATTGGTTTTACTATGAATATTTAAACACACCGCGTACGATCTATATGATTGTGCGTGTAAATTGGAAGACCTTTGTAGAGTTTGCAGGTGCAAGCTTTTCAAAGATCACCTATCCATGCATCCACCAAGGGATTTTGCAAGCCTTCCATATTGACACTGGGCAGGACAGCTATGAGATCCACCCCCAGAAGTTATGTATATCCTTGAGGCACATTACTAAGTGCTTCTGCTCAAAAGATGACACCATTCCATGGAGATATATTTGCATGTTTCATGGCCTAGCTAGCTGTAATGTTCATAAGCCATTTTATACAGCACGCTGGAAGAGGAGACAGGAAAGTTGAGGAGTATTCCAGCAGACAATATAGCACTAGCTACCACAGGTCCATATCCACCATTGAGGAACTGCAATATCCAATTTGCTTTGATGTGTTGCAGCAAGCAATGGGCTATTTTATTTTTATTATTTAACCATACACCCCTACAATGAAAATAATTGCAAACATACCCACTCCTCCTCCCCCCCCCCCCCCCCCCCCCCCGGGAACAATATATAACCCCCTCTGGACAAGCTTATATGATATCTCCCCCCCCCCCCCCCCGGAACAGACTTGCAAATGCCCCCTGGACAAGCCCCTATTTTATTCAAGCCCCCAGGACCTAAATTGTTCCACTCTCCCTCCCCCAGCATAAGCTTTATGATACCTTCTACCCCCCCCCCCCCCCCCCCCCCCCCCCCCCGCATTTAAATGACCATCCCTTAGGACCCGCATATTCCCTACACCCCCCTGGACACCATTTATTATGTAGGGGTGTATAATTAATGCAGCTCCCATGCATGCATGAGGTAGGTTTGTGTGTGCTACCTGTCCATAGCTGCTGCCCATTGTCCATGGTGCTACAAGACTTCACCTCTGGAAGGTGCCTAGCTTGCCCCTAGAATGGTGCACCTGTTGCTGCATCAGTGATGTAATGGTGGTACATGTATGTGCATCATGTAAAAGAAGCATCATGGCCACCTATTGTTGTACCAGTGGTCAAGTCAGCAAGATGCAACCAGTCCACACGGTGGTGTACAGGATGCAACAAAAGAGCAGTGCATTTGTATTCCTACTTGGGGTGGGGGGGGGGGGGGGGGGGGGGGGGAAGTAAGCTACACATGAAAAATGAACAGCTGTATGGTGTTTCATTCCATTTCTATTTATAGCCCCTGACACTTGCCTTAACTCTCTCTATTTGCGTACATATTCAGAGTGTGCAAAAAGTATCATCGGGGTCGTGTAGTAACGCAGAATCAACATAAAAAGCAACATCGCACCTTACGCATTGATTTAAAACTCTTTACCTTGAAAACTATAAGCGGGATTTGCGAGAAACTGAATCAGTTCAAACCGCATCCGATGAGATATCACGCGTTCTAGATAGTATAGCACCAGTTCTCAGTGATGAAACTAGCAAAGCTTGGTACCTTTCTATGCAGCTACCCTTTAACTTACCTATACTGCCTTCATCTTGTGAGGAATTACCGACGGTTTCGTAACAGAGCCCTTTTTCTACAACGTACGCGCCGGGTGGATTTAATGAACTCACGTTGCTAGGTACTTAAGATTCATAGTGGGCGCGGGCCTAATGCCAAATTTTCAATGGAACGAAACAGCCGTGCACTAGCGGTATGAATACAGCTTCAGGTGATTGTCAATGTGGTGGGACTGGTGGCTCCTCTGAGTCCTCTGTAGCAGATATATCCCATAAGCTTGTGTCTCCTATAAACCCAGACCGCTGGGTTTATAACACTCATGAGCTTATCAGGTACCCGCAACGACGCAAACAACCCTCCGTGGTGTGGGCACATTTCAAATTGTACAAATGTCATGAAAAGAGAGGATATGAATGGTTTGCTGACAAAGCTTGGTGCGACACTGCGACCACTGCCACAAGGCATTTGTCAAGGAAAACTCAACTGCTTAAGCACAATGCATGGGTGCTGAGCAGTTAGATTAGTTACGTCTGGACCGGTCTCGGTGGTCTGGTTCGTCTGCGCAACTTACTGATGTATGCGGCATAATCATGTGACTGATTAATTAAAAGTGATTGTATACAATATAATCTTGTGATAATATTATTCAAGTTTATTAAGTTTAATAATCTAACCACATCTTTAATAAGTGGCCTTTCAGGCCGGGTTCCGGCCTGAAGGTCAGGCCAGAAGGTCCGGCCTGAAAGGTCGGCCTGAAAGGTCGGCCGGCCTTCGGCAACCCTGGATAGCATGCGGCACTGGGTCGGTCCAAGTAGTACCGTGAGGTAGAGATTGAATGGCTCGTAAGTTGTTTGACGGGTGTCGATCTGTATGGCCGGGTAACGGGGTTAGGCAGGCTGCTGTGAGTGTTAGAGCGTACAGCCGTATGTGAAAAACCCCAGGGACGGAATTGGAATGGAATTGTATCATAATGATATTCATGTTATGACAGGAAGCGTAGATTGTGATGTAGGAACCGCGTAGAGATGAATAACATTAGGGGTACTAAACTACACCGTTGCCAAAGAAATTTCTAGCACGTGCGCTATAGTGTTGTATACGTATACATTATTTTAATACGGCCCAGCAAAAGAAATAAATTTGCGCCTGAGGACTCCACTGCATTCTGATTGGTCTGATCGGCATACCTACTTGTTCATGGATCCGGCTGCAGCAGATGAAAGTGAAGGTGATGTGTAACATGTGTTATCGTACGTAATTTAGTACCTGGACTATCGGCGCAACAATAGTGTTACCAATACGTTGTCATAATTTATCACATTTATAATATTCTTGCATGGCTTCCAGTTCATTTTTGTCATTATCTCTTCACACATAAGTACAATATTTTGTAGCAATTATAATGATGTCTTCATTGATCTTGGGAACCTTTTTATATTGTGTATACCTTTGCTTTATACAACTCAACTTACGTGTAGGTGCATGGTGTGCCTGTTCGAAAGAGGTATCGAGAATACCTTTGGAATCACAGCATTCCTATTCTGACATATATCCAAGAGCATGAGGGTACGTTTGATACTTTTTATTTTCTCTCATGCATATTTAACTGCTGTGTATCAATGTGCATGGTATGAGCATACCCATTCTTGTGCTCACACTGTAGCAAGCAAAGGTGTCCAGTGGAAGTATTACCATGACCCAAAAGTCCCTGTTCCGGGACGAACACTTCGCTGGTGGCGGAATGCTAAGACTAGTATACTTGTTTTAGTATGTAACATTGATTATGCATGCAAATGTGGATGCAAGTGGTTTATTATTATTAAAATGTTGGATAATATACCGAGCTATCTTATTATATATTTAACATCTCAGTTGACATCATAGATTGCATCTTGACATCTTGGCTACTTGACTATATCTTGCCATCTTGGCCTACTCATCTTGGTTTGTATCTTGCCATCTTGGGTTGCGGCTTGGCATCTTGGCTATCCTGAGTTACACCTTGGTATCTTGGGTTGCATCTTGGGTAAATCTTGCAATCTTGGCCAGGATCCTGGCCAAGATACGTAAGAATTTTTCACTGGGACGATTTACTAAAGATTCATTGAATACTTATAGATTCGATTTTGCGCAATTTTTTAACCGAAAATGAAAAAGAAAATGGCCATTTTTTTACTTTGCGGGGAGAATCCGGCGATCTAGAAGAACTGTTCTCGTCATTATTTGTGTATTTAATGCTCATAGTCTAGTATGTGCCTACAGCTATGTTGTTTGCGTATAGCATCAGCTCTGCCCTTAGCAACATTAGGGATAAATTTGTCACCATCAGGTGAACATTAAGGTGATACATTCCATTCATCAAGTGACTGACCAAAAGATACTCAGTGGAAGTCCACATCTTAAATTTGATCCCATCGAACTGTAGTTAGAATGCTGGTAGAAGATGCTTCACGGACCCTGCCACAAGTTTTCTAGCTTCCCATTTTGCTACTTCCTCCACTTGGCCAACTGTTTTGTTACCTTTTTTGCCATTTCAATCTGTTTATATCTCTGTGTAATGATTTGATTTATCCTTTATGGCATCAGCTTTGTACTCCTTTACTACTGCCCACCCATACTTAGAGCAATTGATCAGCCGGAAGGAGGTACTTTCGACGACTTCTTTTCTGGCATGCTCAATCTGGAAAACCTGCTGCCATTATTTATTAACCCCTGCTGCAATGTATTTTACTGTGTACAGATACCAATTATTTTCCAATTGAGGTTACTGCCAACACCTGCATCTAGAGAGGTCAGCAATTCGAGTAGTAACTTTTGACATTATGCATATATGTTCAGATACACAAAAACTGCTGCCAGAGAAAGTTTTCATCATTTGCCAACTAGGTCTATGAACTAATAGTAGGTGTTAAAAAGGGTATGCACAGGCCTGCATGCAGTGTTAAATAGTGAAGTCATAAGATAATATGTCACCAGGGTTGAGTTATAGTTATATCATTAATACCTTACAAGTTGGCATGTTACACAACATGCATGCACATAATTTGTGAATCCTAAAGTGCCATATTTGTACAGCCGGCTAGCTTTTAGGTCTTCTGTTGCACTCGTTTAGGTGCCAAAATGGAATCTAAATTTGTCCTAGTAGGGGTAGTAGTAGGTAAGGGGAGGAGTAGGGGTAGTAGTAGGTAAGGGGAGGAGTAGGGGTAGTAGTAGGTAAGGGGAGGAGTAGGGGTAGTAGTAGGTAAGGAGAGGAGTAGGGGTAGTAGTAGGTAAGGGGAGGAGTAGGGGTAGTAGTAGGTAAGGGGAGGAGTAGGGGTAGTAGTAGGTAAGGGGAGGAGTAGGGGTAGTAGTAGGTAAGGGGAGGAGTAGGGGTAGTAGTAGGTAAGGGGAGGAGTAGGGCTAGTAGTAGAGGAGTAGGGGTAGTAGTAAGTAAGGGGAGGATTAGGGTAGTAGTAGGTAAGGAGAGGAGTAGGGGTAGTGGTAGGTAAGGGGAGGAGTAGGGGTAGTAGTAGGTAAGGAGAGGAGTAGGGGTAGTGGTAGGTAAGGGGAGGAGTAGGGGTAGTGGTAGGTAAGGGTAAGGGGAGGAGTAGTGGTAGGTAAGGGGAGGAGTAGGGGTAGTGGTAGGTAAGGGTAAGGGGAGGAGTAGTGGTAGTAGAAGGTAAGGGGAGGAGTAGGGGTAGTGGCAGGTAAGGGGAGGAGTAGGGGTATTGGTAGGTAAGGGGAGGAGTAGGGGTAGTAGTAGGTAAGGGGAGGGGTAGTAGTAGGTAAGGGGAGGAGTAGGGGTAGTCGTAGGTAAGGAGAGGAGTAGGGGTAGTGGTAGGTAAGGGGAGGAGTAGGGGTAGTAGTAGGTAAGGAGAGGAGTAGGAGTAGTGGTAGGTAAGGGGAGGAGTAGGGTAGTAGTAGGTAAGGGGAGGAGTAGGGGTAGTAGTAGGTAAGGAGAGGAGTAGGGGTAGTAGTAGTTAAGGGAAGGAGTAGTGGTAGTAGTAGGTAAGGGGAGGAGTAGGGGTAGTAGTAGGTAAGGGGAGGAGTAGTAGTAGGTAAGGAGTGGAGTAGGGGTAGTGGTAGGTAAGGGGAGGAGTAGGGGTAGTGGTAGGTAAAGGGATGAGTACGGGTAGTAGGTAAGGGTAAGTACATGTAGGTATCTTGTCCGCCTTTACATACACCAATCCATTGTGAAACAGCAGAGAAATTGGCTAAAAACTGTGTGTTTGGACCAATAATAGAAAATGAAAGAGTGCTAGCTCAAAAATAACGTGACACATTTTATTTTCAATTGCCCTTATTGCTAGATGGCCATTAAAGCGTATTCTGTTTTCAAATTTAGGATAACTCTAAACACACTGTTATACAAATCAAGTAAAAGTGTAGAATTGCTGAATTTTTTTTAAAGATCAATACGTTACACACTGCACACCCTTTACGGCTGCTAAGATAGTTTAAGCTCCAGGTTCTGGTGATATTGTTCTTCCTCACCGGTTAGTTCTGACTCGGGGTTCCGATGATATATCATTCTCAGGCATTAGCTTTGCTTGCTTCTGGAGATTGTTCATTCACACTTTTGGATTTATACCGCTTTTGGAGGTATATGTATTCGGCTCACCGTTTAGCTATAGATAGCCAGAAAATAATATATACTACAAACTGGAACACCAAAGATTCACATGTAATATTAGTCCTAAACTATATGTAGGTGAGGCTTATTTATCAACATATGCATTTCTGATATCAGTTCTGTACCCAATAAGTTCCATGTGTATCTGACCAAACAGGGCACTACCACTTGAAATTCAAAACATATTGCCACGATTTGCATTATGTGAAACTGTTCCTATTTCGAGTTCTTTACAAATAAAGGAAGAACAAAATGGCGCTATTCCAACTGGGGACGAGGAAGAATAGCATCTCTTTTGTTCTCTTGAACCACAGAGTTTTGCGAAATCAAAGAAACACAAAACGGCTCTTTTATAAGCTCTTTTCTTATATGACACCAAGAACTGGCTAAGTGATCCAATTGATAGAAGTCCCTTTAGAAGTGGGTCCCATAAAAAAAAAGGACAATCATAATTGGGGGCAAATCCTATATGGGAGTTAACGTAACACTGGATTACATGTATCCTAACACACATCTTTAGATATGGACATTATTACACATTTCAACCTCCTGTCTCCTTACTTCTCCCTCTTTGGATCAATTTCACTTTGCGATCCTTATGTACATTACATATGAAAAAAATTGTACAAATGATTTTTTTACTTACCAGAACAAAAGAACTCCATTGCATATGGCATGTCAGGAAGGTCATCATGAAGTTGTGCAGGCCTTGTTGGGAGCAGGTGCTAAAGTGACTGCAAATGCAGCTTTTGTAAGTTATTGCTAAATGTACAATACTTATGATCTTCTATACTGAGGGAGGTTTAGGCAACCTATGCAAGAAAACATATTTACATGCTGTTGGCAATGTCGACAAATAAGTTCATGATTACATCATTATGACAGTATGCAATAATGCAGTGCTAACGTACGGACGATTTTATTCTAAAGCACTCATTCCTACATCTATCACCATGCTAGGGTACTCTAGTGCTTAGATTTTCTATATGGTGCATAGAAATATTGGCTTAAACATACATAATTTGCAGCTGTCGGGCGGGAAAGTTTAGTTATGTCATTTTTAATGGCTTTAGGAGGGTTGTTTGAACATTTTAGAAAAGGAATTTTGTGCCTGGTATGTTACACGATGTTTTTTTCTATTCCTCGTCTACGCTTAGGATGTGATTGAAACGTTCTCGCAAAATTTTGTCGAGTTTATGTAAATACGCTGCCATTTTGAATACATACAAGGCAGGATTGCCACGAAGTTTGGTATAAATCTTACAAAACCTAAGCGTAACTTTGTGTGCTGTGTACAGCTGTAGCATAATATCGCATTTATTGCGCGATCCGCGCATTGCTATATCTCTACCTCTATCGCCCTATAACTAATCATCATCAAAACGTACGCATGCAAACAAACCTGAACAATCAAACAACACTATTAGGTGGACATTTATAAATAGCGTTCTTAAGCCAAGTTTGACTGCAATGCAACATTTACTAGGGTTTTTACACCTTCTTATGAACGGTTATATATGTATGGTCTGGGTACGAGACAATGATGAACAATGTAGCGATCGCAACAAAGCACAGGTCCTATATATTATCAAAGGTCTAGAATGACAAAACTTCAATTGCTAATAGTATATAAATTGCACATTCAGAGTCGGATCCAGGATTTCTGGAAAGGGGTGAATTATATTCACAAGTGGATGTGGGTACGGGAGGGGGCGTGCCCCCTCCCGTGACAGCCAGGGGGTCTGGGGTAGCACTGGTAGCTCCCCAGCCCTGCGCCCCAGCCACTTAAATTCTTACTTTTAGCATGAAAATGCACATGCTTTTGACAGTGATATCAGCTTCATATGGATTACCAGCGATTAATAGAAGCCTGCGTAGATAGTGACAAGGAAACTCTTCATTTACACTGCTCAGCAATTAAATTGATAACGCAAAGCCATTAGGTCCGCATGGTGGTCTAAACGACATACACGTTTTACCTCATATTAGTATTTGACAGCATTTTTCCTGAGGAAAAGAACGTGAGATCCCATCCAATTCACGTCTTTTGATCACTTACTTCCTGCTCACACCATTGGATCGCATGGTAATACTAACCAAGTAACCAAAATTAATTTTCCATGCATGGTTAATTTAGCAAGTCTATTACTATAGGCTTACTAAATTAACCACGCATGCAAAATTAATTTTGGTTACTTGGTCTTGGTGAGTCTTGGTTTTAGGCCCACCCCCAACCCTCTCTGAAAATGTTGGATGGATGGAACGCTAACTCGTGAATTTACTCGCATTCTACATTTGTACCTCCTCCTCTACCCACCCCTCATGGCCGGTCCACATTTTTTGGATAGGGATTTAATAGGTGCGCGTAGTTTGTTCAACTGTAATGGATGGCATAAAAATTAACAAACAGAATAATCCAATAGCTAATGGACCTCACAACCTACAAACTGAATTTGAGCCGATTTCATTACTACTACTGAAAGTTATGGTGTGTCTGAACCCTGAGGGGTATCGGACATTGTAATAATGTAATACTTGCACAGAGCAAGTGCAAGACTCCAAAATGTATTTCAAACTTTATACAAGGAAATTTTATAACATATACATGTATATTATATATATGTGAGGGCAATTTTCTAAGAAACTGTCCCATATAAGAATCTCTAAGCAAAATGCACATGTGCTTTTATTGGAGCAACTCCTTTTCACCTTATCATGTCTAACCTTGTTTTGATGATTTTTTTTTTAATTACAAGGTGAGAGTCCATTGTGGATAGCTAGCTTTAAAGGACATCTTAAGGTAGTGAAGGCACTCATTAAAGGTGGAGCTTATGTTGGTCTGTTCCCTAAACGATCTATGGTATGTGCAGACCGTTTTGCTCTGATCTTCCCTTCCCCTCTACTTCCTGCCCTCCTTCCATAACAATTTTCATTTCCATAGTCTACATTTGTAAATAAATAGGTTTACACTGTGTTATGTTTCTTTTTGTTCTGTTCCTTCACTCCTTACTAGATTAAATCTCCATTGTATGTGGCATGTCAGGAAGGTCATCATGCTGTAGTGCAGACCTTGTTGGGAGCAGGTGCTGATGTGAATGAAGATGAAATTCATGTAAGTTATTGCTACATGTACAAACCTTATGGCTAGGCTTGGTAGAATGTCGTCACATAAGGGTTTGTCATATGGTTCTCATAGCCTAAAGTAGTGTTTAACTTTTTGACCGTCCAGTACATATATACATGTACCGTAGAATCCCTCTCACAACCCCCCCCCCTCCGCCCCCAACGCGAGAGATTGAAAAAAATGGGTACTTTTTAAAATCACCGTATCTCAGTAACCAGTTACGCTAGCGCTTACCTTTTTCAAACTTTTGTAGGACTACCATTTCTTTCCTAGAAAAAGTCCCTGTTTGGCATCGCATTGACAGGAATTACTTTTGACAGGGTCAGATAACTTACCTGGTTCGGGACAGCCGTATCTTTTGAACCGCTCGTATCCAACCGCGGAAATTCGGTGTACAATAAGTAAAACCATCCTTAAACACAGGTAACGTGTTATTTGCAGCGGTTACCTTACACTTTGCGGTGGAAAACATCGTCAAAAAAGTGAGACCCCTTCTGTCCGCCATTTTGAAGTAATGGACATACTCATAGGCCCGAGTCCGATCCATGTCTAGTGCTCATACTAAGTGGAATAGAGTTTGAATCGATTTCGCGAAGTTCATATGATTTTCTTGCATGCAGCATTGTTATGATCCATGTCTGACCTTATACATGTGAACGGGTACAGCCATTAAAATTGTATTGGTTACGTAACAAAGGTCAGACGACGTACTGGCTGCACCGTTCACATGTATAAGGTCAGACATGGATCATAACATTGCTGCATGCACGAAAAATCATATGAACATCGCAAAATCGATCCCAACTCTATATTGCACTTAGTATGAGCACTAGACATGGATCGGACTCGGGCCTATGAGTATGTCCATTACTTCAAAATGGCGGACAGAAAGGGTCTCACTTTTTTGACGATGTTTTCCACCGCAAAGTGTAAGGTAACCGCTGCAAATAACACGTTACCTGTGTTTAAGGATGGTTTTACTTATTATACACCGAATTTCCGCGGTTGGATACGAGCGGTTCAAAAGATACGGCTGTCCCGAACCAGGTAAGTTATCTGACCCTGTCAAAAGTAATTCCTGTCAATGCGATGCCAAACAGGGACTTTTTCTAGGAAAGAAATGGTAGTCCTACAAAAGTTTGAAAAAGGTAAGCGCTAGCGTAACTGGTTACTGAGATACGGTGATTTTAAAAAGTACCCATTTTTTTCAATCTCTCGCGTTGGGGGCGGAGGGGGGGGGGGGGGTTGTGAGAGGGATTCTACGGTATATAAAAAATCAATTTGCATTACCTACCAAGTGCATATATATGCACACGTATAGAAAACCTATCTATCTGTGTCACACTGTAACGCACTTTGTGCACCAAAAGCAGTGGTTATGATAATCGCCACACGTCGGACAATCTCCGATCAAGTAGAGTGCTCCCGCATATTACGGCATGTTTTGACATATTCCTGGTTATATGTGTCTAACTTTTTGTGTTAAAAATATACCCCATGATGCAGTTTCACAGTCAAAGCGTTTGGCAATTTCAAAGTAATTAATTCTTGTATAAGTTTAATACTGGTGAGAAAATATATGTCAAATGTCATGTAGCAATAATGTGCCTCTCATGGCGAATATCCCTCAACCAAGACTAAATTTAGAGTGTGTGTATACAAGAAGCCACTAAACAAACAATAACAAAAAGGTTAATGACATGTAAACACAAATTAGAAAGTGTATTCACTAAACTCTTCATCCTCCTGAAGCTCCTATACCACTGCTGAAGCTTGCTGAAATTGAGATGAAGTAGATGCTTCCACTTCATGAGAATCTAGTTGGCTGGGCTGCATAATGGCAATGGATGCTGTGGCCGGCTCTGTATTGGTAACCTTTTTCCATCCACATTTACCTGCACCATCGTTCACGATTCCCAGAACCCCTGAGATGATACAGTGGCGTAGTGCGGTTGTTGAGCACCCGGGGACATAATGCAATAATGGCGCCCCCCATTTTACCATTATATCCCTTCTAGCTATCAACATTAAATTTGAACATGGGTGAGTATGCTCTAAGTAAGGACTTAAATGTGGCATTATGGTTAGATTACAGAAGCTTCAACAAGGAGAAACCTTTAAAAGGAATATATGATGGGGATTTTGTAATCATTGATGAGCAACTTCATGCTCAATTTGATGAGTTTAAGCAAAAAGTTGTGCCTGCTAACCACAGTATGGTTCGAAAGCTTAACCTTATAGATCACTATTTGTCCACAAAGGATAAATTCTATGTGCCTAATTGTGTAGAGCTGTATGGAAAGTTATATGTAATGCTGAATTCAGCTCAAATGGATGACATTTGTCAGTGGATCTATGACTCGAGAGAAAATGATGGTAATATATTTTATCTTGGTAAGTGGTATTTCGTAATTTAAATATTATACTATTATAATACTTCTAAAGGTCTGAGCTCAGGAGAATTTGATTCAAAAGGTAAGAGAATTTTAGATGCATAGTGTAATGGACAAAATAAATTTCCATTATAGACTTCCATTTAGAAGATAGAAATATTGAATATTGTTTTGAAACAGAAAAGGCTTTTTCAAATCAGCAAAAATGTGCAGTGCTTGATGATTGTACAGAAAAGCATCCCAGAAAAAAGACATGTAAAAAGGTTAAGGTGGTGACACAGTGGGTGAAAGTAGAAACTATCCAGCTTAAGAGGCCAATGGAGCCATCCCCACACAGCAAAACCACCAGTCCCCACCACTACTGCCTCACAAACTTACAAATAATACATCCACACTGCAAGCAGTGGAGCCACCAGCTCTTTTACAGATGGGGCTTTCAGACCCTGCACTGGCAGCAGGGGTGCCCATACATGCTGGGGTCAATATGTATGATGCCAGTGGAGATGTCAGCTGTCACACTACAAGCAAATAAGCAGTACCCAAATTTCAGGGAAAGTCATGAACTACATGTACGTGCACTGAACGTACACCTGCCCCTCTCCAAACACTGACCATTAGCCCTCACTACAAGTGCCCCACACACCGGGACCAGCCCCCACGGCCCTCCTGCCCACTACCTGTCCTTCACTGCACGTAGAGTCAACGGCCCAGGGACCAATATGGTCAGCTCCCTCATTGCAAGCAGACAGTAATGTAAGTGAAATTAAAAGCCCACACTGCATTACAGTTAGCACCTATGGAGCCATATTCCAGATGGAGTTATCAGACTGCCAGCAGGGAAGCCACCAGCTACTAAACTTCCTGGGGTCATTGGGGGACACCACAATAATGCATGCTGGTGCATGGAGTCACACTGCAAGTGGAAGTGGCACCCCCACAATATCAGGGAGCCATGAACTGGAGCCACACATGCCCCCACTATCTAAGGAACCACTCACCCTCACTTAGCAGCCCCCACATACGGTGCCCTTTCTCCCACTACCTATCCTTCACTGCAAGTTTCAGCAGCCTTCTCAGCCTTCTCACTACAAGTTCACCATACCAGTGACCATTCACTGCAAGTTCAAGGGGCCAATGGTCACACATCACAACCAAAATCCCCCATGATCACTGCAAGTGAACTCAACAGCCGCACAATGCAAGTGAATTTACATTTAATGCCACCACACTGCAAGTAGTGGACCCATCAGCTCTCTTACAGATGGGGTTACCAGACCCTGCATTGCCAGCAGAGGTGCCCACACATGCTGGGGTCAATAGGTATGAGACCAGTGGAGATGCCAACCCTCGCACCACAAGCCATGAACTACATGTACTGTGTGTATACCTGCCCCTCTCCAATGGAACCATTAGGCCTTCTGCACCCTACATGTCCTTCACTGCACGTTAAGTCAACGTACGGCCCAGGGACCAATGAGGTCAGCTCCCTCACTGCAAGCGGACAGTATCATTGGAACCATTAATGCAAGTGAACTTAATAGACCCACACTGCACACCCGGTTAGCACCAGCGGTTATCGGACTGTCAGCAAGGTAGCAACCAGCTGCCAAACACCCCAGGGTCATTGGGGCCTCCATGCAGAATAATCATGCTGGTGGAAACTCACAACAGTGAAATTGCAATTGGCACCCCCTACAATTTTAGGGGAGCCATGAACTGGAGCCCCCCCCCCTCCCCCCCCCCCCCATCCATGGAACCAATTTAGCCCTCACTTAGCAGGAGTATCTCCCACTACATGTACCTATCCTTCACTGCATATTTCATCAGCCATGATTACCAGCCATATCGCTACAAGTGCACCATACCAATGAACATTTACCGCAGGTTCAAGGGGCCACGGCCATTCTCACACATTAGAACCACCATCCCCCATAACTGCAAGTGAACTTAACATCCGCACAAGACAAATGAACTTACATTTAATACCTACACATACTTGTAGTGAGTGTTTGGAGAGGGGCGGGTGTACATTCAGTGCATGTACATGTAGTTCATGGCTTCCCCTAAAATTTGGGGACTGCTTAATTGCTTGTAGTGTGACAGCTGACATATCCACTGGCATCATACCTATTGACCCTGGCATGTGTGGGCACCCCTGCTGCCAGTGCAGGGTCTGAAAGCCCCATCTGTAAGAGAGCTGGTGCTCCACTGCTTGCAGTATGGATGTATTATTTGTAAGTTCGTGAGGCTGTAGTGATGGGGACTGGTGGTTTTGCTGTGTGAGGATGGCTCCATTGGCCCCTTGAACTTGTAGCGAACAATCATTAGTGGGGGTGGGGAGGGGGACTGGACCAATGGGGTTCTGCTTACATGTAGATGTAAGGCCATTTGCAGTGAGGGCTTGGTAGTGTTGGAAGGGGGCATGTGTGGTTTCCCTTGGTACATGTACATGTAGTTCATGGCTGCCCTGAAATTGTGAGGGCTGCATGCCAACTCCTTTTGCAGTGAGAGGGTTAGCAGTGTCTCCACTGGTATTTTGGAGGCTGACCCCATTGGTTAGTTGGTGGCTCCTGTGTAGGGTCTGATGTGGACGGGTGGTTCTATAGGTCTTTGCATGGCATCTGTTGGTTGTGCGGGGCTGCTGTCTGGACTTGCAATGTAGGCCTAGTAGTGAGGGTCCATATGTTGGGGGGCGCGTAGCCGGTGGCTCTTTTAGTAATTTAGCGGCTGCTTACTCCCTACAACCACCATCGTCAGTGGTATGACCGCCGTCTCTACCATTCTCGATCTCACCATCCTCGTCGAATGTATCTTGAATATCGATCGTCATATCGGTACCAGTGGCGAGGTGGCTTGTCTGTCACTGGGGGGGCAAATACACAGACTGCCACCCCCCCCCCTCCCCCACCCCAGCAACGAATTCTTGGGCAAGATTCCTGCCAAGAACTTGCCCAAGACCTGCCCAGAACTTGCCAAGAACTGGCCAAGAACTTGCCAAGATCTGGCCAAGACCTTGCCCAGGATGCCAAGATTATGCCGTCCAAGTTCTCGCCAAGATCTGGCCAAGACCTTGCCCAAGATCTTATCCAAGATGATCCCAAGATATAATGACAAGATCTTGGCCAAGATGTTATAATATAATAAATTATATGAAGTTAATTGATTGAATGAAGCACATTTTTAACAGCACATGCATGAAATGGGTGGCGTTATACAATATGAGTGTTCGATCTGCATTTGTAATGCCCAAGGCCAGCAGGAATATACATGTAGACTGACATTAGCTAATAGAACAGTGCATGCCAATCATAATGTGGCACACATTAATACATTTAGGTTTTAATGCACAAGTATTTTACATGTAAATTTAGGGAAATACAAAAACAAAATGGTAACTGACCTAAACTACCTCACATGACAGCTTAACAATTCAAACAAAAAACTCATCTACATAACTGTCCAGTTTCAAAGTGCCCAATATGAAAGCAGCAATCCCTATTGAAAACGGCAACCAACACTTCCTGAAGCAGAAAGAAAAACGAGCATCAGCATGAAAGGATTTATTTCACTTACATGTACTTTATTTGTTCAGCTTTTTACGCTTGTAACGACACTTTTGATTCAGTGAATCACTGATTTTTCCAGCACCAATTCAGCCACTGTACCTTTCCCCAACTTTTCTGTCTGTTAGGGAAAATAGATGGCCATGGACAATGATATAACCTGTATTAGAATATATAGAATTGCACCTTCAATGAGCTTCACTCTAGCTGGTGACATATGTGGGGGGTTTTTTGGCTGCATGCTGCTGCTGCTGGCTTTAGTTAACTCCTTATAGCAGCCTCTTCTTGGGAGAACATAGCATCCAGTAAGACCAGAGTTACTTAATGCAAGTTGATCTTAAAAGATTGATTCACACCACTTTTCTGTTCAGATAAAATACATGTAAATATGTGCATCATGCAATACACTTACAGATACGACGAGGCTCTCATTCAGGTTACCTGCTGAATGTTACAAACATACAGTTATAGAAGCATTATACTACTCAATATGTGATGTGCATGCGGTTTTGAGCAAACCTTCATCCTCTGCAGGATCTGGAAAATTACACTCGTACTGTATGAAATGAATCTCCAAAAGGCAATAAATCGTCTCAGCATTGTTGTTTCAATTTCATTGAGTTTTGCAAGACCCTGCATGATAAAATCCTTCTGCATGTACCTCATGCATATATATATACATACAAACTTGCAGTGAAGGGCCTAGCCCCATTAGCCCCTGGCTATGTGGGGGTGGGGCTGGTGGCTCTTTAGGGGCTGCTCACTCTCTATCACTAACACAACCACCATCGTCAGTGGTACGACCGCCATCACTACATTTCTCATGATCAATCTCTCCATCCTCGTCCAATGTATCTTGAATATCGATCGTCGTATTCGTACAGTTCGAACTCATCCGCCGACTGATTCAGTGAAACTCAACGAGCTCGCCTTCACTCGTGTTATACGTCACCATATCGTTTATCTACACCGAAAAACTACCGTAACAAGCACTACAATTCAGCCGCCCGTTTGTTTGGTGACCTTATAGGTGTGGTTATCACGCCCTATAGTAATAGTTGAATATTCATGCACTCCGGAGAATGGAAGCTGTTCCGTGTACATATAAAGGCGCGATTCGAGCGGGAAACGTGTACTTACTTTGCACAGCCGTTTCTCCGTAACGGATGGCATGAAAATTAACGAACAGAACAAATCAATAGGTATAGGACCTCTCTACCTACAAACCGAATTTGAAGCGATTTGATTACTTCTACCGAAAGTTATGGTGGGTTTGAACCCGGTGGGCTATCGGACGTTGCAATACTGACACGGAGTAAGTGCAAGACCTCAAAATGTAGTTTAGCATAGAGTAATGGTGTAGTATGAAGTGCTGAAAATAGGAAGTCAAGAGCGCAAACCGTTTGGAAGATATAGCGCTTTGAATTGGATGGTATATATATAAAATCACAAGCATCAAAATCGCATAGAACGTTCCAATTATACAGGGTGTCTACGAAAGAACGCAACGCTTTTGAACGGGAATAACTTTTGATAGGATTAAGCAAAAAATCTCATATTTTGAAACTGAGTTGGTCGGTTTCCTCAAATTTTTTTCCATCCTTTTAATTGATACATTATTAATCATGCTAATTAATTTTAATAAGCACAATAGATTAACTGATTTTGAAAGTTCGTATGTGTTCACGTATCGATTGTGAAGCTTCGTTCAAAATATTGGATTTTTTTCACATTCACAACTAAAACTGCAACCCTCTACCTATTTCTCTTCGCGTACGCATGCGCACACGACCTCGTCCTAAGACTTAATTCTGTGATAAAATAACCAATCTCAATCACGTGATACAATTCGGAGGCGGATCTTCTTTTTTATTTTAATGCAATGCCCCACCTCCTTCGTGGGTGTTACGAGTCAGTGCCAATTAACATGTTTACATCCGATGTAGTGCGCACCAATTAGCACTATCGTACAGACAGGCACTAAACCGAGCGGCAGGTACTACGGGTTGATATGAATTTGACATGTAATGCCATTCTGTGAGTTAGGAAACGGAGACGCACACGTTAAACTGTTATTACACAGTACACGCAAAAATGTGCTGGTTGGTAGACTATCGATCAAATTCTTAGGTATCTGACTAATGTTTCAAGACTGCAGCTAGGTTTTAGATAAGTTATTGTTTTTTTTCTTTAAAGAGAAGGCATCCCACATCAATTTTTTTTAACGACTTAGACAAGCCACTGCACGATGGTTTCATTTTCATTGTATTACTTTGCAAGCCTGTTAGCTGGGTATGGTTGATTTATGTGATTTCATTTCATGGCATTCAGTAATGAAATTTTTGGATGATTAGGATGACTTGTTTTTTTTTTTTGTTGTTGTTGTTGCACACAAATGAGCCTATTAGCTGGTTTTCAAATCATGTCTGTGTGTGCATAAATATTGGTGGATGCTTTGCTTTAGTATAGACTCTTGTTATGTACCTTTAAAAAGACAACTTATGAGGGTGTAGTTTAAAAATGTTGCAAGCTTTTGTGTATAGAAAATGATTATGGTACTTGGAATTTGCAAAAGCATCCTTTGACATTAAGTTGCAAGTGCAATACGGACTATGATAGGGAAGAATGTTATTTAAGAGGATCATAGTGTATGTTAAAGAATGTTCTTGGAAACCTGTGAGCTTTTAGCTGTGTCTATTGTTTCTTTGAAAGTAAGGTTAAGGTAATCTCTGTTTAAAAATACACCTGCAGGTTTTGGATGTTGGGGAATGTTGCGGTTTTCGTTTAAAGAAAGGTGTGCTTTGCATCATTTTTTAAAATTCTTGCTGTTGCTTATGTGCTGGTTGGTAGACTATCGATCAACATGTTTCAAGCCTCCAACAAGGTTTTAGATAAGTTTTAAGAGAAGACATCTCAGATCAAAAAAAATTTAACGACTTAGACAAGCCACTCATGGTTGCATTGTCAATGTGTTACTTTGCAAGCCTGTTAGCTAGTTCCCATATCATGGTGTGCTTAAGTAAGGGTAGGGTTGATTTATGTGATTTCATGGCTTCAGTAATGGAATTTGCTTGCAATAAGTTGTAATTTTATATAGCTATTTCCTTACCATAATGTGTGCTAACTGCTGCTTATGGATATAGACCCTCTGCTTTAAGAGTTCCTTCATGCAGAGTGTGCTTAAATTTCTAATTTTGCAACCCATTAGATGATCGATTAGAGATGAATCAAAAAATCCTTTTTTTAAAGCACCTAAGATGAGTGCTGTTTTTTAAGATAGGTTGTGCTTAATAAAGTCATGAGTCCTATAGCTAGTTACTACAAATGTAGATCACAATCTGTGCTGTTGCTTAAGCATGGATACTAGGCTTCCATGTCTAGGAGATACCTGTTATGATTTGAAGAATTACTTTAGTATCGACTAATGTTGCAAGTGGTTTTGTGATGCTTGGATTTAAGAGTGGTGTTATTTCGCCATGTTGTGAGCAATTGTGTGTCGAATTAGTGGTAGCATAAAAAGGGTTAAATGTTTGGGAATTCAGCTGTACGTCTTAAGAAAGCATCATGTTTTGTTAGCTACATGTAGTTCACAGATTATAATATGCTTATGAGTACTACATGTACATGTACATGTACAGTTGCAAGCCTAGCTTTTAAAAGTTCGAATAAAAGTGTGCCTTCCTACCCCATCCTGTCTCCTCTTGGTCTTAAAATAATTTTCTGTATTTGATGCGTGAGTGTTGCTTATGAGTACTACCTGTTGAGGACCCAGTATAGCTAACCATCTTTTCATTGGTGAACCAAGGCTTCCTTCTTTCGTACTGCTTCTTGTTCCCTCTTGATCTTTTACAATTCTCTACATGTTTGTTGTGTGAGTAGTATAGCTAACCTTTTAGTTCCTTAACCTAGGCTTCCTTCTTTCCTACAGTCCCTTCCTATCCCCCTCGATCCTTCTCTTTGTATGATGCGTGAGTGTTGCTTATGAGTACTACCTGTTGAGGACCCAGTATAGCTAACCATCTTTTCATTGCTTAACCAAGGCTTCCTTCTTTCCTACCCCTTCCTGTCCCCTCTAGATCTTAAAATCCTACCATGCAATTCTCTGTGTTTGGTATGGGTATTGCTTATGAGTACTACATGTAAAGGGCCGACTATACATGTAGTTTTAAAACCCTCTTTTCATTGCTTAACTCAGGGGTTTTTTTTTCCTGCCCCTTCCTCTCCCTTCATAATGTTATAAAAAAATTCTCTGTGTTTCGTGTGCGAGTGTTGCTTATGAGTACTACCTGTTCAGGACCCAGTATAGCTATCCATCTTTTCATTGCTTAACCCAGGCTACAATCTTTAATACCCCTTCCTGTCCCCTCTTGATCTTAAAATAATTCTCTGTGTGAGTGTTGCGTATGAGTACTACCTGTTGAGGACCCAGTATAGCTAACCATCTTTTCATTGCTTAACCCAGGCTACAATCTTTAATACCCCTTCCTATCCCCTCTTGATCTTAAAATAATTCTCTGTGTTACTGTTGCTTATGAGAACTACCTGTTGAGGACCCAGTATAGCTAACCCTCTTTTTATTGCTTAACCAAGGCTTCCTTCTTTCGTACTGCTTCTTGTTCCGTCTTGATCTTTTACAATTCTCTACATGTTTGTTGTGTGAGTAGTATAGCTAACCTTTTAGTTCCTTAACCTAGGCTTCCTTCTTTCCTACAGTCCCTTCCTATCCCCCTCGATCCTTCTCTTTGTATGATGCGTGAGTGTTGCTTATGAGTACTACCTGTTGAGGACCCAGTATAGCTAACCATCTTTTCATTGCTTAACCAAGGCTTCCTTCTTTCCTACCCCTTCCTGTCCCCTCTAGATCTTAAAATCCTACCATGCAATTCTCTGTGTTTGGTATGGGTATTGCTTATGAGTACTACATGTAAAGGGCCGACTATACATGTAGTTTTAAAACCCTCTTTTCATTGCTTAACTCAGGGGTTTTTTTTTTCCTGCCCCTTCCTCTCCCTTCATAATGTTATAAAAAAATTCTCTGTGTTTCGTGTGCGAGTGTTGCTTATGAGTACTACCTGTTCAGGACCCAGTATAGCTATCCATCTTTTCATTGCTTAACCCAGGCTACAATCTTTAATACCCCTTCCTGTCCCCTCTTGATCTTAAAATAATTCTCTGTGTGAGTGTTGCGTATGAGTACTACCTGTTGAAAACCCAGTATAGCTAACCATCTTTTCATTGCTTAACCCAGGCTATAATCTTTAATACCCCTTCCTATCCCCTCTTGATCTTAAAATAATTCTCTGTGTTACTGTTGCTTATGAGAACTACCTGTTGAGGACCCAGTATAGCTAACCCTCTTTTTATTGTTTAACCAAGGCTTCCTTCTTTCGTACTGCTTCTTGTTCACTCTTGATCTTTTACAATTCTCTACATGTTTGTTGTGTATGTGGTATAGCTAACCTTCTTTTAGTTCCTTAAACTAGGCTTCCTTCTTTCCTACGGTCCCTTCCTATCCCCCTCGATCCTTTTAATTGTATGATGTGTTAGTGTTGCGTATGAGTACTACCTGTTGAGGGCCCAGTATAGCTAACCATCTTTTCATTGCTTAACCAAGGTTTCCTTCTTACCTACCTGTTCCTGTCCCCTCTTGATCTTAAAATAATTCTCTGTGTTTGCCTGGTGTGTGAGTGTTGCTTATGAGTACTACCTGTTGAGGGCCCAGTATAGCTAACCCTCTTTTTATTACTTGAACAAGACTTCCTTCTTTCCTACCCCATCCTGTCTCCTCTTGATCTTGAAATAATTCTCTGTGTTTTTATGGTGTGTGTGTGTGTGTGTGTTGCTTATGAGTACTACCTGTTGAGGACCCAGTATGGCTATCCATCTTTTCATTGCTTAACAAAGATTTCCTTCTTTCCTACACCTAGCTTCCTGTCCCCTCTTGATCTTAAAATAATTCTCTGTGTTTGCATGGTGTGTGAGTGTTGCTTATGAGTACTACCTGTTGAGGACCCAGTATAGCTAACCATCTTTTCATTGCTTAACCAAGGCTTCCTTCTTTCCTACCCCTTCCTGTCCCCTATTGATCTTAAAATAATTCTCTGTATTTTAATGGTGTGTGAGTGTTGCTTATGAGTACTACCTGTTGAGGACCCAGTATAGCTATCCATCTTTTCATTGGTTAACCAAGGCTTCCTTCTTCCTGTCCCCTCTTTATCTTTAAATAATTCTCTGTGTTTGCCTGGTGTGTGAGTGTTACTTATGAGTACTACCTGTTGAGGACCCAGTATAACTTACCATCTTTTCATTGCTTAACAAAGACTTCCTTCTTTCCTACACCTAGCTTCCTGTTCCCTCTTGAACTTAAAATAATTCTCTGTGTTTCATGTGTGAGTGTTGCTTATGAGTACTACCTATTGAGGACCCAGTATAGCTATCCATCTTTTCATCGCTTAACAAAGACTTCCTTCTTTCCTACACCTAGCTTCCTGTCCCATCTTGATCTTAAAATAATTCTCTGTGTTTCGTGTGTGTGAGTGTTGCTTATGAGTACTACCTGTTGAGGACCCAGTATAGCTATGCATCTTTTCATTGGTTAACCAAGGCTTCCTTCTTTCGTACTGCTTCTTGTTCCCTCTTGATCTTTTACAATTCTCTAGATGATTGTTGTGTGAGTTTTATAGCTAACCTTCTTTTAGTTCCTTAACCTAAGCTTCCTTCTTTCCTACGGTCCCTTCCTATCTCCCTCGATCCTTCTCTTTGTGTGATGCGTGAGTGTTGTTTATGAGTACTACCTGTTGAGGACCCAGTATAGCTAACCATCTTTTCTTTGCTTAACCAAGGCTTCCTACTTTCCTACCCCTTCCTGTTCCCTCTTAATTCTTTGTGTTTGCCTGGTGTGTGAGTGTTGCTACTACCTGTTGAGGACCCAGTATAGCTATCCATCTTTTCATTGCTTAACAAAGACTTTCCTACACCTAGCTTCCTGTCCCCTCTTGATCTTAAAATAATTCTCTGGTGTGTGAGTGTTGCTTATGAGTACTACCTGTTGAGGACCCAGTATAACTAACCATCTTTTCATTGGTTAACCAAGGCTTCCTTCTTTCCTAACCCTTCCTGTCCCATCTTGATCTTAAAATAATTCTCTGTGTTTGCATGGTGTGTGAGTGTTGCTTATGAGTACTACCTGTTGAGGACCCAGTATAACTAACCATCTTTTCATTGGTTAACCAAGGCTTCCTACTTTCCCACCCCTACCTCTCCCCTCTAGATCTTAAAATCCTACCATGCAATTCTGTATCGGTGTTGCTTATGAGTACTACATGTAGAGGGCCGAATATAGTTTAAAAACCCTCTTTTCATTGCTTAACCCAGGGTTTTTTTTTTCCTACCCCTTCCCGACCCTTTGTAATTTAAAAAATCTCTGTGTTTCGTGTGCGAGTGTTGCTTATGAGTACTACCTGTTGAGGACCCATATAGCTAACCATCTTTTCATAGGTTAACCAAAGCTTCCTTCTTTCGTACTGCTTCTTGTTCACTCTTGATCTTTTACAATTCTCTACATGTTTGTTGTGTGAGTGGTATAGCTAACCTTCTTTTAGTTCCTTAAACTAGGCTTCCTACTTTCCTACAGTCCCTTCCTATCCCCCTCGATCCTTCTCTTTGTATGGTGTGTGAGTGTTGCTTATGAGTACTACCTGTTGAGGGCCCAGTATAACTAACCATCTTTTTATTGCTTAACCAAGGCTTCCTTCTTTCGTTCCCCTTCGTGTCTGATCTTGATCTTAAAATAATTCTCTGTGTGAGTGTTGCATATGAGTACTAAGTCTTGAGGGCCCGGTATAGCTAACCCTCTTTTCATCAGTATCCAAAAAGAAGTAAAATTATTGTGCATGCTTTTGAGGTGTGTAAACCTGTGGTAAGTGATGGTGTGTTTTATTTTAAAGAGCTTGTTATTACTGATAAAAGTAAAATCTCTGCATAAAATACACCTGTAGGTTTGGATATAATTGCAATTTTAAAGACAGCATCTAGTAATGTAATCCGCAAAGATTTGTACATACGTGTATTGTTGTAATGTAGCATTCAAAACATTGTGAGCAAAGAGCTGTGTCACTTAGTGTCTTTAAAAGTAAGGTTAGATAATTACAACTGTAGATTGTTTTTAAAAGAGGTGTTATTTTCATTATGATATCAGTATCATTCATGCATCTAGTTAAAATTTTGTTGTTGCTTGTGTATAGGTAGGCTTTCGTCTTTATACAGACACCTGTTGTGTACTTTCATTTTAAAGCATGAACTAATATTGCAAGCCTCCAGCTAATGTAGATTTCTAATGCATCATGTTGCGAGACTTGGCCTTGAATCAGTTTTCAGGTCATAATGAGTGTGCTAAAGTATGGGTACATGTAGATGGGCTCACTACTTCATTACACTCCTTTTGATTGTGCCTGCTTTCAAAATGTACGAACTAAATGTACATGTTTAGAAGCTCACAACTTACATCTTCTATGAAAGTACACCCTCACATCAATGCAGTTTTTGTAAGTACCTTCAACAGAATGAACAATTACATGTATATCCGTTACATTATGCTATGAGCTGAAAATTAAAGCACACCTGACACTATTTAAGCAGAGAGTTTCCATCCATACAAGCACTATGACCTGGGACATCATCATGCAAGCACACAACTCTTAAAAACATCAATCGTCCCCGTACATTGTGTATATGTATTGGAATTTTCATATGCAGAGACTAGCTGTAAGTTACACATAACCAAGACACTAAATTCAGTGAGTTCAAATGTATGAATGGATACCCAACCTTCACCTATGCTGGGCAAAACAGGACTGATAAACAAGACAGATGGTGTACAGTAACATCTCTCACTAGAAGGAACAATGCAAATCAAATTCATATAAAACCTAGTCTTTTATGAATTCAATTAGGCACCTTCATGTTTGTAAAAAGCCTCTAACAGGCCAAGCACTACTATGCCAAGCAAGAGGACCCTTGATTCTGCAAAATCCATAAAGTAGCTCACTAAAAGATATAACAGACATAACAGAATTGTAATGACTTTTAAATACTACATGTACGTTCATATCTCAATTGCAACATAATGCAAATTCATTAAAGCACACCCTGACTTAACAACAAATCAGAGCACACAAACTAAAAGAAAGTTAGCTATACAACTCACACAACAAACATGTAGAGAATCGTAAAAGATCAAGAGGGAACAAGAAGCAGTATGAATAAAGGAAGCCTTGGTTAACCAATGAAAAGATGCTTAGCTATGCTTGGTCCTCAACAGGTAGTACTCATAAGCAACACTCACACATGAAACACAGAGAATTATGAGGGGAGAGGTAGGGGCAGGAAAGAAAAAAAAACCCTGGGCTAAGCAATGAAAAGAGGGCTTTAAAACAATAGGCGGCACACTACATGTAGTACTCATAAGCAACACCTACACCAAACACAGATAATTGCATCTTAGGTTTTAAGATATAGAGGGGACAGGAAGGGGTAGAAAAGAAGGAAGCCTTGGTTAACCAATGAAAAGATGGTTAGCTATGCTTGGTCCTCAACAGGTAGTACTCATAAGCAACACTCACACATGAAACACAGAGAATTATGAGGGGAGAGGTAGGGGCAAGAAAGAAAAAAACCCTGGGCTAAGCAATGAAAAGAGGGCTTTAAAACAATAGGCGGCACACTACATGTAGTACTCATAAGCAACACCTATACCAAACACAGATAATTGTATCTTAGGTTTTAAGATATAGAGGGGACAGGAAGGGGTAGAAAAGAAGGAAGCCTTGGTTAAGCAATGAAAAGATGGTTAGCTATACTGGGCCCTCAACAGGTAATACTCATAAACAACACTCACACAGAGAATTATTTTATGATCAAGAGGGCACAGGAAGGGTTAGGAAAAAAGGAAGCCTTGGTTAACCAATGAAAAGATGGTTAGCTATGCTTGGTCCTCAACAGGTAGTACTCATAAGCAACACTCACACATGAAACACAGAGAATGATGAGGGGAGAGGTAGGGGCAGGAAAGAAAAAAAAACCCTGGGCTAAGCAATGAAAAGAGGGCTTTAAAACAATAGGCGGCACACTACATGTAGTACTCATAAGCAACACCTACACCAAACACAGATAATTGCATCTTAGGTTTTAAGATATAGAGGGGACAGGAAGGGGTAGAAAAGAAGGAAGCCTTGGTTAAGCAATGAAAAGATGGTTAGCTATACTGGGTCCTCAACAGTTAGTACTCATAAGCAACACTCACGCATCATACAAAGAGAAGGATCGAGGGGGATAGGAAGGGACTGTAGGAAAGAAGGAAGCCTAGGTTAAGGAACTAAAAGGTTAGCTATACTACTCACACAACAAACATGTAGAGAATTGTAAAAGATCAATAGGGAACAAGAAGCAGTACCAATAAAGGAAGCCTTGGTTAACCAATGAAAAGATGCTTAGCTATACTGGGTCCTCAACAGGTAGTACTCATAAGCAACACTCACACAGACAATTATTTTAAGATCAAGAGGGGACAGGAAGGGGTAGGAAAGAAGGAAGCCTTGTTCAAGTAATAAAAATAGGGTTAGCTATACTGGGTCCTCAACAGGTAGTACTCATACGCAACACTCACAAACCATGCAAACAAAGAGAATTATTTTAAGATCAAGAGGGCACAGGAAGGGTTAGGAAAAAAGGAAGCCTTGGTTAACCAATGAAAAGATGGATAGCTATACAGGGTCCTCAACAGGTAGTACTCAAACGCAACACTCACGCAGACAATTATTTTAAGATCAAGAGGGGACAGGAAGCTAGGTGAAGGAAAGAAGGAAGTCTTTGTTAAGCAATGAAAAGATGGTTAGCATTACTGGGTCCTCAATAGGTAGTACTCATAAGCAACACTCACACACCATGAAAACACAGAAAATTATTTTAAGATCAAGAGGAGACAGGATGGGGTAGGAAAGATGGAAGTATTGTTCAAGTAATAAAAAGAGGGTTAGCTATACTGGGCCCTCAACAGTTAGTAGTCATAAGCAACACTCACAAAGAGAATTATTTTACGATCAAGAGGGGACAGGAAGGGGTAGGAAAGAAGGAAGCCTTGGTTAACCAATGAAAAGATGGTTAGCTATACTGGGTCCTCAATAGGTAGTACTCATAAGCAACACTCACACACCATGAAAACACAGAAAATTATTTTAAGATCAAGAGGAGACAGGATGGGGTAGGAAAGATGGAAGTATTGTTCAAGTAATAAAAAGAGGGTTAGCTATTCTGGGCCCTCAACAGTTAGTAGTCATAAGCAACACTCACAAAGAGAATTATTTTACGATCAAGAGGGGACAGGAAGGGGTAGGAAAGAAGGAAGCCTTGGTTAACCAATGAAAAGATGGTTAGCTATACTGGGTCCTCAATAGGTAGTACTCATAAGCAACACTCACACACCATGAAAACACAGAAAATTATTTTAAGATCAAGAGGAGACAGGATGGGGTAGGAAAGATGGAAGTATTGTTCAAGTAATAAAAAGAGGGTTAGCTATTCTGGGCCCTCAACAGTTAGTAGTCATAAGCAACAATCACAAAGAGAATTATTTTACGATCAAGTGGGGACAGGAAGGGATAGGAAAGAAGGAAGCCTTGGTTAACCAAAGAAAAGATGGTTAGCTATACTGGGTCCTCAACAGGTGGTAATCATAAGCTAACACTCACACACCATGAAAACACAGAGAATTATTTTAAGATCAAGAGGAAATAGGATGGGGTAGGAATCAAGGAAGTCTTGTTCAAGTAATAAAAATAGGGTTAGCTATACTGGGTCCTCAATAGGTAGTACTCATAAGCAACACTCACACACCATGAAAACACAGAAAATTATTTTAAGATCAAGAGGAGACAGGATGGGGTAGGAAAGATGGAAGTCTTGTTCAAGTAATAAAAAGAGGGTTAGCTATACTGGGCCCTCAACAGTTAGTAGTCATAAGCAACATTCACAAAGAGAATTATTTTACGATCAAGAGGGGACAGGAAGGGATAGGAAAGAAGGAAGCCTTGGTTAAGCAATGAAATGATGGTTAGCTATACTGGGTCCTTAACAGGTAGTGCTCATACGCAACACTCACATACGAAACACAGAGAATTATTTTAAGATCAAGAGGGGACAGGAAGCTAAGTGTAGGGAAAAAGGAAGCCTTGGTTAACCAATGAAAAGGTGGTTAGCAATATTGGGTCCTCAACAGGTAGTATTCATAAGTAACACTCACACACCAGGCAAACACAGAGAATTATTTAAAGATCAAGAGGGGACAGGAAGGGGTAGGAAAGAAGGAAGCCTTGGTTAACCAATGAAAAGATGCTTAGCTATACTGGGTCCTCAACAGGTAGTAATCATAAGCTAACACTCACAACCATGAAAACACAGAGAATTATTTTAAGATCAAGAGGAAATAGGATGGGGTAGGAATCAAGGAAGTCTTGTTCAAGTAATAAAAAATAGGGTTAGCTATACTGGGCCCTCAACAGGTAATACTCATAAGCAACACTCACACAGAGAATTATTTTATGATCAAGAGGGCACAGGAAGGGTTAGGAAAAAAGGAAGCCTTGGTTAACCAATGAAAAGATGGATAGCTATACTGGGTCCTCAACAGGTAGTACTCAAACGCAACACTCACGCAGACAATTATTTTAAGATCAAGAGGGGACAGGAAGCTAGGTGAAGGAAAAAAGGAAGTCTTTGTTAAGCAATGAAAAGATGGTTAGCTATACTGGGTCCTCAATAGGTAGTACTCATAAGCAACACTCACACACCATGAAAACACAGAAAATTATTTTAAGATCAAGAGGAGACAGGATGGGGTAGGAAAGATGGAAGTCTTGTTCAAGTAATAAAAAGAGGGTTAGCTATACTGGGCCCTCAACAGTTAGTAGTCATAGACAACACTCACAAAGAGAATTATTTTACGATCAAGAGGGGACAGGAAGGGGTAGGAAAGAAGGAAGCCTTGGTTAAGCAATGAAAAGATGGTTAGCTATACTGGGTCCTCAACAGGTAGTACTCATAAGCAACACTCACACACGAAACACAGAGAATTATTTTAAGATCAAGAGGGGACAGGAAGCTAAGTGTAGGAAAGATGGAAGCCTTGGTTAAGCAATGAAAAGATGGTTAGCTATATTGGGTCCTCAACAGGTAGTTCTCATAAGTAACACTCACACACCAGGCAAACACAGAAAATTATTTAAAGATCAAGAGGAAATAGGATGGGGTAGGAATCAAGGAAGTCTTGTTCAAGTAATAAAAATAGGGTTAGCTATACTGGGCCCTCAACAGGTAGTACTCATAAGCAACACTCACACAGAGAATTATTTTAAGATCAAGAGGGGACAGGAAGGGGTAGGAAAGAAGGAAGCCTTGGTTAACGAATGAAAAGATGGATAGCTATAGTCGGTCCTCAACAGGTAGTACTCATACTCACACACCATGCAAACACAGAGAATTATCTAGAGGGGACAGGAAGGGGTAGGAAAAAAGGAAGCCTTGGTTAAGCTATGAAAGGATGGTTAGCTATACTGGGTCCTCAACAGGTAGTACTCATAAGCAACACTCAAACACCATGTAAACACAGAGAATTTTTTTAAGATCAAGAGGGGACAGGAAGCTAAGTGTAGGAAAGATGGAAGCCTTGGTTAACCAATGAAAAGATGGTTAGCTATATTGGGTCCTCAACAGGTAGTTCTCATAAGTAACACTCACACACCAGGCAAACACAGAAAATTATTTAAAGATCAAGAGGAAATAGGATGGGGTAGGAATCAAGGAAGTCTTGTTCAAGTAATAAAAATAGGGTTAGCTATACTGGGCCCTCAACAGGTAGTACTCATAAGCAACACTCACACAGAGAATTATTTTAAGATCAAGAGGGGACAGGAAGGGGTAGGAAAGAAGGAAGCCTTGGTTAACGAATGAAAAGATGGATAGCTATAGTCGGTCCTCAACAGGTAGTACTCATACTCACACACCATGCAAACACAGAGAATTATCTAGAGGGGACAGGAAGGGGTAGGAAAAAAGGAAGCCTTGGTTAAGCTATGAAAGGATGGTTAGCTATACTGGGTCCTCAATAGGTAGTACTCATAAGCAACACTCACACACCATGAAAACACAGAAAATTATTTTAAGATCAAGAGGAGACAGGATGGGGTAGGAAAGATGGAAGTCTTGTTCAAGTAATAATAAGAGGGTTAGCTATACTGGGCCCTCAACAGTTAGTAGTCATAAGCAACACTCACAAAGAGAATTATTTTACGATCAAGAGGGGACAGGAAGGGGTAGGAAAGAAGGAAGCCTTGGTTAACCAATGAAAAGATGGTTAGCTATACTGGGTCCTCAATAGGTAGTACTCATAAGCAACACTCACACACCATGAAAACACAGAAAATTATTTTAAGATCAAGAGGAGACAGGATGGGGTAGGAAAGATGGAACTATTGTTCAAGTAATAAAAAGAGGGTTAGCTATTCTGGGCCCTCAACAGTTAGTAGTCATAAGCAACAATCACAAAGAGAATTATTTTACGATCAAGTGGGGACAGGAAGGGATAGGAATAAAGGAAGCCTTGGTTAACCAATGAAAAGATGGTTAGCTATACTGGGTCCTCAACAGGTAGTAATCATAAGCTAACACTCACACACCATGAAAACACAGAGAATTATTTTGATATCAGGAGGAAATAGGATGGGGTAGGAATCAAGGAAGTCTTGTTCAAGTAATAAAAATAGGGTTAGCTATACTGGGTCCTCAATAGGTAGTACTCATAAGCAACACTCACACACCATGAAAACACAGAAAATTATTTTAAGATCAAGAGGAGACAGGATGGGGTAGGAAAGATGGAAGTCTTGTTCAAGTAATAAAAAGAGGGTTAGCTATACTGGGCCCTCAACAGTTAGTAGTCATAAGCAACACTCACAAAGAGAATTATTTTACGATCAAGAGGGGACAGGAAGGGATAGGAAAGAAGAAAGCCTTGGTTAAGCAATGAAATGATGGTTAGCTATACTGGGTCCTCAACAGGTAGTGCTCATACGCAACACTCACACACGAAACACAGAGAATTATTTTAAGATCAAGAGGGGACAGGAAGCTAAGTGTAGGGAAAAAGGAAGCCTTGGTTAACCAATGAAAAGGTGGTTAGCAATATTGGGTCCTCAACAGGTATTATTCATAAGTAACACTCACACACCAGGCAAACACAGAGAATTATTTAAAGATCAAGAGGGGACAGGAAGGGGTAGGAAAGAAGGAAGCCTTGGTTAACCGATGAAAAGATGGTTAGCTATACTGGGTCCTCAACAGGTAGTAATCATAAGCTAACCATGAAAACACAGAGAATTATTTTAAGATCAAGAGGAAATAGGATGGGGTAGGAATCAAGGAAGTCTTGTTCATGTAATAAAAAATAGGGTTAGCTATACTGGGCCCTCAACAGGTAATACTCATAAGCAACACTCACACAGAGAATTATTTTATGATCAAGAGGGCACAGGAAGGGTTAGGAAAAAAGGAAGCCTTGGTTAACCAATGAAAAGATGGATAGCTATACTGGGTTCTCAACAGGTAGTACTCAAACGCAACACTCACGCAGACAATTATTTTAAGATCAAGAGGGGACAGGAAGCTAGGTGAAGGAAAGAAGGAAGTCTTTGTTAAGCAATGAAAAGATGGTTAGCTATACTGGGTCCTCAATAGGTAGTACTCATAAGCAACACTCACACACCATGAAAACACAGAAAATTATTTTAAGTCCAGAGGAGACAGGATGGGGTAGGAAAGATGGAAGTCTTGTTCAAGTAATAAAAAGAGGGTTAGCTATACTGGGCCCTCAACAGTTAGTAGTCATAAGCAACACTCACAAAGAGAATTATTTTACGATCAAGAGGGGACAGGAAGGGGTAGGAAAGAAGGAAGCCTTGGTTAAGCAATGAAAAGATGCTTAGCTATACTGGGTCCTCAACAGGTAGTACTCATAAGCAACACTCACACACGAAACACAGAGAATTACTTTAAGATCAAGAGGGGACAGGAAGCTAAGTGTAGGAAAGATGGAAGCCTTGGTTAACCAATGAATAGGTGGTTAGCTATATTGGGTCCTCAACAGGTAGTACTCATAAGTAACACTCACACACCAGGCAAACACAGAGAATTATTTAAAGATCAAGAGGGGACAGGAAGGGGTAGGAAAGTAGGAAGCCTTGGTTAACCAATGAAAAGATGCTTAGCTATACTGGGTCCTCAGCAGGTAGTAATCATAAGCTAACACTCACACACCATGAAAACACAGAGAATTATTTTAAGATCAAGAGGAAATAGGATGGGGTAGGAATCAAGGAAGTCTTGTTCAAGTAATAAAAATAGGGTTAGCTATACTGGGCCCTCAACAGGTAATACTCATAAGCAACACTCACACAGAGAATTATTTTATGATCAAGAGGGGACAGGAAGCTAGGTGAAGGAAAGAAGGAAGTCTTTGTTAAGCAATGAAAAGATGGATAGCTATACTGGGTCCTCAACAGGTAGTACTCATAAGCAACACTCACGCATCAAATACAGATTTTAAGACCAAGAGGAGACAGGATGGGGTAGGAAGGCACACTTTTATTCGAACTTTTAAAAGCTAGGCTTGCAACTGTACATGTACATGTACATGTAGTACTCATAAGCATATTATAATCTGTGAACTACATGTAGCTAACAAAACATGATGCTTTCTTAAGACGTACAGCTGAATTCCCAAACATTTAACCCTTTTTATGCTACTACTAATTCGACACACAATTGCTCACAACATGGCGAAATAACACCACTCTTAAATCCAAGCATCACAAAACCACTTGCAACATTAGTCGATACTAAAGTAATTCTTCAAATCATAACAGGTATCTCCTAGACATGGAAGCCTAGTATCCATGCTTAAGCAACAGCACAGATTGTGATCTACATTTGTAGTAACTAGCTATAGGACTCATGACTTTATTAAGCACAACCTATCTTAAAAAACAGCACTCATCTTAGGTGCTTTAAAAAAAGGATTTTTTGATTCATCTCTAATCGATCATCTAATGGGTTGCAAAATTAGAAATTTAAGCACACTCTGCATGAAGGAACTCTTAAAGCAGAGGGTCTATATCCATAAGCAGCAGTTAGCACACATTATGGTAAGGAAATAGCTATATAAAATTACAACTTATTGCAAGCAAATTCCATTACTGAAGCCATGAAATCACATAAATCAACCCTACCCTTACTTAAGCACACCATGATATGGGAACTAGCTAACAGGCTTGCAAAGTAACACATTGACAATGCAACCATGAGTGGCTTGTCTAAGTCGTTAAATTTTTTTTGATCTGAGATGTCTTCTCTTAAAATTTATCTAAAACCTTGTTGGAGGCTTGAAACATGTTGATCGATAGTCTACCAACCAGCACATAAGCAACAGCAAGAATTTTAAACAATGATGCAAAGCACACCTTTCTTTAAACAAAAACCGCAACATTCCCCAACATCCAAAACCTGCAGGTGTATTTTTAAACAGAGATTACCTTAACCTTACTTTCAAAGAAACAATAGACACAGCTAAAAGCTCACAGGTTTCCAAGAACATTCTTTAACATACACTATGATCCTCTTAAATAACATTCTTCCCTATCATAGTCCGTATTGCACTTGCAACTTAATGTCAAAGGATGCTTTTGCAAATTCCAAGTACCATAATCATTTTCTATACACAAAAGCTTGCAACATTTTTAAACTACACCCTCATAAGTTGTCTTTTTAAAGGTACATAACAAGAGTCTATACTAAAGCAAAGCATCCACCAATATTTATGCACACACAGACATGATTTGAAAACCAGCTAATAGGCTCATTTGTGTGCAACAACAACAACAAAAAAAAAAAACAAGTCATCCTAATCATCCAAAAATTTCATTACTGAATGCCATGAAATGAAATCACATAAATCAACCATACCCAGCTAACAGGCTTGCAAAGTAATACAATGAAAATGAAACCATCGTGCAGTGGCTTGTCTAAGTCGTTAAAAAAATTGATGTGGGATGCCTTCTCTTTAAAGAAAAAAAACAATAACTTATCTAAAACCTAGCTGCAGGCTTGAAACATTAGTCAGATACCTAAGAATTTGATCGATAGTCTACCAACCAGCACATTTTTGCGTGTACTGTGTAATAACAGTTTAACGTGTGCGTCTCCGTTTCCTAACTCACAGAATGGCATTACATGTCAAATTCATATCAACCCGTAGTACCTGCCGCTCGGTTTAGTGCCTGTCTGTACGATAGTGCTAATTGGTGCGCACTACATCGGATGTAAACATGTTAATTGGCACTGACTCGTAACACCCACGAAGGAGGTGGGGCATTGCATTAAAATAAAAAAGAAGATCCGCCTCCGAATTGTATCACGTGATTGAGATTGGTTATTTTATCACAGAATTAAGTCTTAGGACGAGGTCGTGTGCGCATGCGTACGCAAAGAGAAATAGGTAGAGGGTTGCAGTTTTAGTTGTGAATGTGAAAAAAATCCAATATTTTGAACGAAGCTTCACGATCGATACGTGAACACATACGAACTTTCAAAATCAGCTAATCTATTGTGCTTATTAAAATTAATTAGCATGATTAATAATGTATCAATTAAAAGGATGGAAAAAAATTTGAGGAAACCGACCAACTCAGTTTCAAAATATGAGATTTTTTGTTTAATCCTATCATAAGTTATTCCCTTTCAAAAGCGTTGCGTTCTTTCGTAGACACCCTGTATATACATGTATATAATATACCACAGGAGACTGTACATATTATTCCACAGGAGTGCACATATTATACTCAGGACTATACATAATAAAACACAGGACGACATATATTGACTTGATAGGTGAATTCACAGCTAACTTGGCTTGACAGGTGACTGGACAGGTTTATCAGTCTATTTGACAGATGGTGTGACTATAATAGACTTGACAAATGGCTTGATGGTGAGTAGACAGGTGGCTTGACAATTGTAGGTGATCTGTTTTAACTGGACAGGTTAACTGTCATGACAGGACACTTAGCTTAACAAGTCAAGAGGTGACTTGATTGAGGAATACCTAGAAAGGTTACATAACGGATGACTTGACCTGTGACCTGACAGGTAATTTGTCAGGTGACGGTTGACTTGGCTTGACATGTTGCTTTGATTTGACAGGTGATTTGAGAGGTGACTTCATCTTGACAGTTGTCTTCACAAGTGACCCGACAGGTGAGTTGATGGGTGGATCGAACATGTGGCCTGGCAGGTGACTAGACTGCCAGGCGATTTGGGTTGATAGGTGACTTAACTGGTGACTTGGCTTGACAGGTGAATAGCTTAATAGGAGACTAGAAAGGTTAAGAGCTAACTTGACAGATGGCTTGACATGTGACTCAACAGGGGCCCTGACAATGGACTTTGCTAGATGACATGGCTTAACAGGTCACTTGACAGCTGATTTAAAGATCGAGATCACATATAAAAAGTGCTTTTCAATGCTGCGAAACATGAGGTGTCTATAAACCTTTGACTCTTCAGGTCACGTTTTCCTCCAAGCAAGAGAAAGACGACTTTCAAGAGAAGCTCGATGCATTCACCAGTGCTCAGGTGTAAATAAAGATGCTGACTGACTGACAGACATACAAACATACACACACATACACACACATACATACACACATACATACATACATACATACATACATACATACATACATACATACATGTACACACATAAATACCAACACATGCACATACACAAATATACACACATACTCACATGCACACATACACAATAATAATTATAATCACCATTCTACATACATACATATATACATACCATGCACACATGCTACACACATACATACACACACCACACATGTATACATACACACATTCATGTACATACATATACATACATACATATACATACATATGCATACATTACACATACATACACATACATACATACAAATACATACATACATACATACATACATACACATACATACACATACATACATACACATACATACACATACATACATACATACACATACATACACATACATACACATACATACATACACATACATACACATACATACACATACATACATATACACCATACATACATTCACACACGTACATACACATGCACACACCACATGTACACATACACACATACCCACACATGCACACATCCATCCACATACATCCATCCATCCATCCAAACATACATACATACATACACACATAAATACATCCATCCATCCATCCATACATAAATACATACATACATATACAAACATGCACATACACACCTACATGCACATACATACACATGCACACACCACACATGTACACAAACCACACACATATACATAACATACACACCGCACACATACATAACATACACACCACACACATACATAACATACACACCACACACATACATAACATACACACCACACACATACATAACATACACACCACACACATACATAACATACACACCACACACATACATAACATACACACCACACACATACATAACATACTCACCACATAAATACATAACATACACACCACACACATACATAACATACACACCACACACATACATAACATACACACCACACACATACATAACATACACACCACACACATACATAACATACACACCACACACATACATAACATACACACCACACACATACATAACATACACACCGCACACATACATAACATACACACCGCACACATACATAACATACTCACCACATAAATACATAACATACACACCACACACATACATAACATACACACCACACACATACATAACATACACACCACACACATACATAACATACACACCACACACATACATAACATACACACCACACACATACATAACATAAACACCACACACATACATAACATACACACCACACACATACATAACATATGCCACCACACATACACAACATAGTGAATGAATGACAACACAGTCACCACTTTCCAACATTGAGAGCTCTTGGAGCTGTAACAAGACCTTCACAACGATCATGGCTTTTCTCCACAATAGATAACTTCTGTTCTTTAGGATCACTGTAGCCTGTGAATATCCATAAAACCGAACTTGATCTCTTGACAGTATATATGTATACCTTAAGTGTTCAGTATTAAACTTCCTGATGTAGGCATGTCTACCATTGGTGTAGAAGCTAGAATGCAGCCAAGCATGACATTTAAGAAGCATGTATGTGCAGTGTGTGTGACTACTAACCTCTGAAGCAGCCATCCACATGTATACCTAAAAACACATGCCTGGCTTACTGTAGAGCCCCTACAGTGAGTGTACTGCAGCCAACCTACCCATTCCCCTTCTACTCCCTCTTCCAATGCAATGCAATGATACATAGCCCACGAGGAAATTATTTGAATTGGAAGAGTTTAAATAAATATTGTTTTTAAAAATACCGTATCACAAACTCACTGTGAGCATACTGGCACCATGGACTGCTATTCCCCTCTGAACAGTACTTAGATCTCGGCATAATGTAAAATTGACCTTTAGGGTGGTATTTGTTAGTTCCAGCTCCCCACAGGTGTGACGATATTCAAAATCTCTGTGCCAGGAGTGGCCAGAGATATCCTGCATATTGAGCAATGGGCAGGGCTGCAAGGATGTGAGACATGCTTCCATATCGATTCTGCAACTAGAGAAACAGTCACATAATGCAGCAGTCCTTTGTGTGTGTACATATAGACTTTTTACACATGTGTTGTCAAGCATGATATTTAAGAAGCAGGATCAGTGTTTACAACCTCCCACATGACACACACACACACATCACAATTCCAACATCGACACAGTTACATGTACCATGGTATATGTTAATTGATGTGGACTTGGATTACTTTGTGATCACAAATGATTAAACTTCCGCAGGAGGGTTCAAAACAGACGATGCCTCCTCAATGATATGTCATGCATACTTGTAACTTCTTTTTAAAAAGATATTCTTTTCCATGTGGTATATTACACGTTAATAAGAATGGGTACATATGCTTGTAAATCATAAGAAATGGTTCTATTTTAAAAAAGCATTAATAAAATGTAGGGTTAAAACTTTACTTCCATGCTTCAAATCAAATTTGAAGTGACTAGGCAGATTCCAGTGTCAGAAAAACCTATTTAGGAAGTGCCTATGTATCATCCCATTATGGCCTATGTATCATCCCATTACACACGTGCAAATAACACGCGTAATTATAAAACTAAACAATAGGAGTATCAATACACATGTATGTTACATGTATGACATTTTTGGTACCAAGTAAGGTGCACTTACCAGCATAAATTCAACAGCTCAGGTGACTGGAGCAGAATGGCAGACAACAGCAGAAACGCCAGCTAAAAAACAAGGCAAGCTTTATTCACATTCTATCATCATAGCCCATTATAAAACTTACAAGTGTAGTGGATTCAGCAGCTGGAGCCCACCTATGGACTTTAGTTCTAGCTTTTGGAGACCCTAGCAATGCTCATCCAACACATTTACATCTCCATGTGCATATCTACTACAATACATGTAGTTGATGCAAAATGTTACAAAAATCTAACCAAAAGGGTACATGAAAAATATTGCTTACATCAAGAAATAGGAGAGAGGAAAGAGGTGGAAGGGGGGATAGATAGAGAGAGAGAGGGAGAGAGATACCAGAAGGGAAGGATTACCAGTTAGTTGCATTGTCCAAACTCATCAGCTTTCTCACTCAAGTTTCATCTTTTCCTGCTGCTTTTCTACCTCCAGTTCCCTAATCCTGTGAATACGCCTTCGCCTCACTGATGCTGGGAACACCAGGCAAGGTGCTATGGTCTTGTATGGCTCCCCTTCTTACTTCACACTGCCTTCATCAGAGGAGCTGAGAGGAGGAGAGGTAGAAGTAGGATGAGGAGGGAGGAGGAGGAGGAGGAGGGAGGAGGAGGAGGGAGGAGGGAGGAGGAGGAGGAGGGAGGAGGAGGAGGGAGGAGGAGGGAGGAGGAGGAGGGAGGAGGAGGAGGGAGGAGGAGGAGGGAGGAGGAGGAGGGAGGAGGAGGAGGGAGGAGGAGGAGGGAGGAGGAGGAGGGAGGAGGAGTAATAATTAGTCCTACATTTAAGATAACTACATTTACGTCCATTACATTTCTCATCATTACTAGACACTAAATGTTGCCTTCAAATCAATAACCCCACCAATACAATATGCACATCTACAAGTACATGTGTATACGTGCAATGATACATGGCCCATGAGGAAATTATTTGAATCTGAAGTTAAATACCATACCACAAACTCACTGGCTATTCCCCTCCAAACAGCACTCTGATTTCAGCATAGTGTAAAATAGACCTTTAGGGTGGTATTTGTTAGTTCCAGTGCACCACAGTTGTGGAGATATTCAGGAGTGGCCAGAGACATCCTACATCTTGAGCAGTTAGCAGGGCTGCAGGGAGTTAATATTCTGCAACTAGAGTCACAGTCACATAATGCAGTGGTCCAATGTGTTCATTTCGTGTGTGTACCCATGTGCAGTCAATGGAACATAGTTAAACATACTAATACTTGTGTACATTATCATTGCTTGGTGGCAGTCTAATTATCAAGTACAGTAAACATTTATACTTACTCGAATGTGTTTATAAAATGGTTTTCAGCATTGCCCATCCATGACCACTTTACACTGCCATCCAGCATACCTGTGAAATATACACAATGTAAATATCAATTCCCACTCACATTTAAAGTTATACTGCATACCACTTACATTGAATCGACTTATGATTGAAAGGATACTTGTATGAGCTTGTTGCTTTCATTTTGAGCTATTAAGGAACTGCTTATGTTGCTGTTCATTTGATACTGCATTGTGTTGACTGTTGGTAACCATATGGAATCAAATCATCAAGCCAGCGCTAGCATGGAAGATTAAGGTCAGCACCTCCAAAACTGCTGTCTTTTCTTGTTCTGGAAGTGGTTCCACTGACATTACTCCCACTGCTGACATTTGTGATCCTGATAACCAGTAATGTGTGTAGTCTTGTAAGAAACACCCAGACTGGGAATTACTGACCACTAGCATGTGTTATCCAATCCATGCAGTGCTTTATGAATTGATTTGTAACTATTCTAGACACTGTGATTCACTGTGGGTGCATTGTACAAGGTATTATTAGAGGACTGGACTGTAGCTGAATTTCTATAATTCATTGTATTGCTGTTTAGACTGGATAATGAGGTTAATGCAACGTCTGCACCCAGAGCCAGATCCTGAATCCATGTACTACACTGATGACCTGCTACACAGAGATAATCACATGCAAAGTCAAAGTGGGACTTTGGAAATATCGGCAAGTGTACACGCCCCATAAAAAAGGACCATAAGGGTTAAAAAAAACCAAAGGGGTTACCCCATGCAGAGGTCACCCACAAGACATATACCAAGGAACAAGCTAACAGGATGTTCTTACACAGAGATAATCACATGCAGAGTCAAAGTGGGACTTTAAAAATATCGCTAAGTGTACACGCCCCATAAAGCAGGACCATAAGGGTTAAAAAAAAACCCAAAGGGGTTACCCCATGCAGAGGTCACCCACAAGACATATACCAAGGAACAACCTAACAGGATGTTCTTACACAGAGATAATCAAAGTGGGACTTTGAAAATATCGGCAAGTATACACGCCCCATAAAGCAGGACCATAAGGGTTAAAAAAAAACCAAAGCGGTTACCCCATGCAGAGGTCACCCACAAGACATATACCAAGGAACAAGCTAACAAGATGTTCTTACACAGAGATAATCACATGCAGAGTCAAAGTGGGACTTTGAAAATATCGGCAAGCGTACACACCCCATAAAGCAGGACCATAAGGGTTAAAAAAAAACCAAAGGGGTTACCCCATGCAGAGGTCACCCACAAGACAGATACAATTCTCTTGTCACCTACCAAGACAGCGTACTCCAGCAGCTGATGTCCGACACAGGTTGGAGGGGGAAGCGGCAGAGATGATGGTGCAGTTGGCAAACTGCGCCTCCGTTCCTCGACAGAACACGTAGGTGACAGCCACGGGAAGATTGCCCATCCCAAAGGCAGCACCTGTTGTGGCTGACATTGCACCTGTAACAGTGGAGGGGAAAGGGATAGGGAGGGGGATAGGGAGAGGGAAAAACAAGGGACAAGAGGGAGGGAGGGGTGAAGGGAGAGAGAGGAAGAAGGGACAAGAGGAGGGAGGGAGGGAGGGGTGGAGGAAGGGAGAGAGAGGAAGAAGGGACAAGAGGAGGGAGGGGTGGAGGAAGGGAGAGAGAGGAAGAAGGGACAAGAGTAGGGAGGGAGGGAGGGGTGGAGGATGGGAGAGAGAAGAAGAAGGGACAAGAGGAGGGAGGGAGGAAGGGGTGGAGGAAGGGAGAGAGAGGAAGAAGGGACAAGAGGAGGGAGGGAGGGAGGGGTGGAGGAAGGGAGAGAGGAAGAAGGGACAAGAGGAGGGAGGGAGGGAGGGGTGGAGGAAGGGAGAGAGAGGAAGAAGGGACAAGAGGAGGGAGGGAGGGAGGGGTGGAGGAAGGGAGAGAGGAGGGAGGGAGGGAGGGAGGGAGGGAGGGAGGGAGGGAGGGAGGGAGGGAGGGAGGGAGGGAGGGAGGGAGGGAGGGAGAGAGGGAGGGAGGGAGGGAGGGAGGGAGGGAGGGAGGGAGGGAGGGAGGGAGGGAGGGAGGGAGGGAGGGAGGGAGGGAGGGAGGGAGGGAGGGAGGGAGGGAGGGAGGGAGGGAGGGAGGGAGGGAGGGAGGGAGGGAGGGAGGGAGGGAGGGAGGGAGGGAGGGAGGGAGGGAGGGGAGGGAGGGAGGGAGGGGGGGGGTGGAACCTGGTTTTGGATTCTGGGTTCTGGATGCCTTTCTCAAGGCCCTCCCCCGGGCAGTAGGAAGAACGACTTCTCTCCCATTCGGTGGTGGTATATACAGCTGCATAATCTATACCGCTGTAAAAATTCAACAAACCCATCTGATTCACGATACGAAATGGTTCGTCGTCCAATAAGGAGGCTAACTCCTGCCCTCTCTTATCCCTCGGGAACCTCAGCTTCCCTGAAGTAGAGCTCATAACCTTAGCGCTGTCACGTAAACACATTAAAATATTTCGTAATAATTATTTAGACAATTGAATACGGCAAATTGCCCACCGAATGGGAGAGAAGTCGTTCTTCCTACTGCCCGGGGGAGAGCCTTGAGAAGGGCATCCAGAATCCAGAATGTGTACATGCTGGGGGAGGGCGAGGGTCTCATTTAACCATCTCTGTAGTTCAAGGATGTTTTGTGTTTTCACACTCCCCTTCGAGAAGGGAAAATTTTGATTATGTTTATGTTTATACATAAACATATTCAAAATTTCATTTTCAAACTCAACACCACACAATGCACACATCTTACAGCTGCAGTACCACCTGAGGTCCCCCTTGGTAAGCAGCGCTTACACATCTGCAAAATTTCAATAACTCTGAAATGACAATAACAAAACGACGCAATAATATTTCAACCATCTCTTGTTTGTAGTTCGAGCTCAGGCCTCTCAGAACTGTTTGAATGTTTTTTTAATGTTCAAGTCAAGGAGTGTATTTACATTACATATTTAAAATTTCACTCATGTATAGTGCTACCACATCAGGAAGGTAAGAGTGAAATTACTCATTTCACCATCTATCCCCATGTCATGTGAAATTCAAGAATGTCTGTTCTCTGCTCTCCGTATAGAAGCCTCTCCCCCTCCCCAAGACCAAGACCTAGAGGGTATGGGACTGTCCCCCGATGCCAGGGCCTGGCCTCGTGGATATGCAGCCCAGCCAAATAGTGCGGGGCCCAACCCATGCTGCGTCATCTGTCGCTGCGCGTGACCGACTTTTGGCACTAATCACATCCCATACATGTACGACCTAGCTTCCGCCAAATGCGTACGTGGAGCTACACCCAACTGACCCCCGTTATAAGAGTGCATGGTGTTTGTCTGATTTGGCATTAAAAATTTAAAATTTAAAAATGTTCCCATATTTCACATAAATTGACAGAGGACGAGTTGAAGGGGGAAACGTACATCCCCTTCGGGCCATGTCAAGAAATGTGATTCCCGAGGGAACACGGTACTGCCAACTTTAAGAACTTATATACGTATGTGTCGACATAGCACTTGTGGTTCTCTTGCCGTATGTAACCAGAGACAATCATCTATCATCTTAACCAGGGGCAAGAAAGCAAGCAAGCAAGCACTTCTTCTCCCTCACCCCCATGGTCCACCATGTCACCTTCCTCCCTTATGGTTTTTAAATGATTTGTCAATAATTTAACTTATCTATGTAAATTATGTTTGAATTTGTTAAGAATTAAATTGTCAAGGAAACAGTTAATAATTTAAATTAACATGCATGACTTGAATAGCTCTAATAGTAATAATGTAAAGTAATGTTCATTATTATGAATCATTATGAGCATAAATTCACATTAAAATATCAAGTTTATCAAGGCCCTCTGTAATCATCCTTATTCAAGTTATTTGCATTGCAATACTTGTGTTCCCTATCCCTCCTCCCCTCTCCTCTCTGCCTCCATCACCCCCTCCCCTCTCCCTCCCACTTTGATCAGGTGAGAACGTGAGCAACCTAGTAGCCATCATTCCCAAGTTAGACTGACTGTTTGCTTCCTCGATTAACCAGCATAGTGGGGGGAGGAGGTTTAGGGACATGCGAGGCACTAAGCCCCCTACAGAGGAGATAGTGAGTGCACTGATCAGGAGGTGGGAGGAGATTGTGAGTGCGCTGACCAGGAGGTAGGAGGAGATAGTGAGTGCGCTGACCAGGAGGTATGCTTGTACGCACAGGGACCTGGGTAGGGGATAGTGAGTGCGCTGACCAGGAGGTATGCTTGTACGCACAGTGACCTGGGAAGGAGATAGTGAGTGCGCTGACCAGGAGGTACATGTATGCTTGTACGCACAGTGACCTGGGAAGGAGATAGTGAGTGCGCTGACCAGGAGGTACATGTATGCTTGTACGCACAGGGACCTGGGTAGGAGATAGTGAGTGCGCTGACCAGGAGGTGGGAGGAGATAGTGAGTGCGCTGACCACGAGGTGGGAGGAGATAGTAAACTATGAATAAATACTGACTATTAAATAATCCATTACTAAATTAAATAGTGTTTTGTACTTAATTTGATAATTTATAGCTTTGTTAATAGAGGGCTTTGAATATTTTGATTTATGAGGGTTTTGATACAGTTACTTAATAAAACGCTAGGGATTTAAGCGTTTTTCGCAAACACACTATATATGACACAGAGATTTCAAGATTGTTTGCACACATAAAAAATACACAAACTGATTGTAGTTACATAGATCGACAACAAGAACAATGCAATGATTCAGTTGGTTTTACTGCTACTTCAATCAGTTGTATAAATGAGCTCCAAACTTGATCCCTTTTTGACCAGGGTCCTTTCTCTGGTATTGGTATAATATATTTAATGAATTGGAAGATACCAAAGTATTCATGAGTCACGTCTATGTCCATGCTGTACATGTTGTGATACTCAACTTCTAATGGATATAGTAGAATCCAGAATGCCATCCAGAACATTTGCAAATGATCAAGCTGTTCAAGAGTATAGTCACTTCGATACATACAGCTGTCATACTCATCCACCATATATGACTGAATATAAGGTTTGCTACGCTCCAAATCAATCAACACAGCCTCAAAGGTTTTGGAATCAGGCGTTTGTCTCAGGCATATATTTGGTAGACGAATATCCAAATGAGCTTGATTAATTTTGTGAAGCTCATCTACAGCTGCCTTGACACTTGTAAGAAAGCTAACAAGGGAAGATTTTGCAGTGCGCCTATCAATGCAATGCAGTCCCCTAAACACAAAAAATGTGTGCCATGGTCCTAACGTTATAGAGTAACTGCTACAAAGTGAAAGTTTCACATTGCTGTTAATCAAGTAACGGTCTATGCTACTATACTGCCCTTGACTGCTTGAACAAAATGACTTCAAGACTAAAGAAGTTGCTTTATCTTTAGTGTTGGACAATTTGAAGATAAGAGAGATGTTGCTGGCGAGTTGCACAATTTCTATGTCTTCGACGTTCCATTGTACAAGATCTTTTGATGCTAACAAAGACATCAAGTTGGTTTCTGATCCACCAAGGGTTTCATATTCAGATCTCTTTGCTTCCCATTGTTTATTTAAACAGCTTATAAATTTGTGTTTCAGAGTATCTAATTCAGTTCCAGTAAAAGTGATGAAACTTGATTGCTTACAATAAGACAAGGTTGGCATTGGTCTATGAAGCAATGTACATGTATCTTTTACCTTTTGCACAACCTCATCCTTCTTCAGAACACTGTATGTTATTTGAAATTCCAACGTATCGATATTCCACTTCACATTTACCTGAACCACTGCATTTAACTTTTTGAGACTTATTATGTCATTGACCGATGCATCTTGACGTCCTTCTTCATCTTCTTCAGCATCTTCATAGTCTACATTTTCTTCTTTGACCTCTTGTTCCGGTTGCTCCGTTATTTTGAACAGCTTTTTGCCGGATTCTGATACACTTTCAGTAATTTCTTTTTGAGGAAAAGCAAACCCAATTACTTCATCCTCAGTGAAACCTAGTACCTTTTTCAACTGTAATTGCAGTATCAATTTAATTGCAAGCTGTCTTGCTGTTTTAAGTATATTATTGGACCATACTTCAATCAGAAGGCAAGGGATGGCATTGGATAAATTCTTCTCCTCTTGAGGTAGTAAAGCGTAATTCACAGCAACATCTGGAACGATATTTGTTGAACATAGCCATGGTTTCAAATACTTGGCACAAGCAGCTTGCTTGGTATCTGGTACTACCATCACATTATCTGTCGCACAAACAAGTCGAAGCAACTTTCCTTTTTTTTGTACTGGGGCAATTTTTTCGGGGTCTGAATCCTCAATGATATTTGCAATAGCTATTGCCACAATGTCTTCAATTGAACGTTTATCATTACATGTACATGTATCTTCTAGACGTAGATGAGGTACCTCTGATAATGAATAATGATAATCCGTGCTGTTCTGCAGCTTTTTCTTCAAATCACCGTAGTTGAGTTCTTTTACACATGGAAGCCATTCAAAGGGGTCTTCTCGTTCTGCTAACTTAGAGGCAGAGCACAGTGTTGTAGGTTTGGTTGGGCCCAAACCATAGTGCTTCATTATGACTGGGTTGGATCCCTAAAAGTACAATCAAAATCAAATATATATTTTGGCACCACACTCCTTGGATTTGTTGCACAAGATATGTAGGATTTGTAGAAACCAGTTCAGAAAAAATTAAGGAAACAAGGAATTATGGAAGTTATTACATACCTACATTATTTATCAAGTTAAAGGAAGGCAGAACTGGCTATTTTCGTTATTTTTATTTCCTTAAATGGATGTGCTACCTGATAAGCAGAGTGGTTTAACCGCGGACGCCGCTTATAAACGGCAAAATAATTGAGCTTCGTACAATGGACGCCACATAAGCGGCAAGGCAACATACCTCCGAATAGACGCGTTTTCTTTTATCCATTCATTCTTATGCTGCATTTTATTAAACAATGTGATTGTCCCTAGTTTTTGACCCCAAAAAATATCACCTACCATCTTATGTTTGTATGCCAACGGTTCAGCCTGATCTGTTTCCAAAAGAGCTAAATATATTTTTGATGAACAAGATAAGGGCTTGTACAACGTGGCTAAACCATTAAACCTCACAGGAAAGCTTAATCGCCAAACAATTTGTTTCCTGTGCCCCACGGGGACGCCCAGGACAGTAGACATTAAGTTGTTCTGTGGAATGCGATTGGAATGTACATAACACATAGTGACCCTAACATATAACGAAATCAAGCTGTTAATCAATTACAATAGCTTTTTTAAAGTCACATATGGTATCATCTAATAATTATTATCATCTGGGAGAGTTTCTGCACTTATGTTACATTATAAAATAAAAATTTGAATCGCTATAAATTCGAAATGGTAAATGCTATTCACTTCCTATTGTCACCACTTCATATTACACCATTTCAATATGGTAGAATAGATTTTGAGGTATTGCATTAGCTTCCTGCCAGTGCTGCATCTGATACTGGAAACTCTCCCATCTATTGTAGTTTTGTCCAGCTGGATACACCAGTGCAAAGCGACAAGTTTATTATCTTTATCATTCATACAATGTAGTTTAATATAACCATAAATGTTTTATAGGGTACATGCATTTTTTTAGTTACAATGTTGCAACTGAGGGGTTAGGGTGTTAAGTTATTTAACCCTAACCCATGCAGTTTTGCACGCGCTTTTGGGTTATGTACTGTAGTGTAGTGTGCGCATGTGTTAGTGTAGCATATGGTACGCATGCGTATTGTTGGGGTGTTGGGCTATATAAGTGCATGATTGATGTGTCCTATTGTTGAACTGGAAATTATACGACATTACAGTACTGTAAAGTCCAAACACCACCTGAAGTTTTCCCAAACTTATTTCGTTACGTATGAAATTGTGGCAGTGATAATTGATAGCCAATAAAAATAAACATATAGTGGAGTAACATGTAGCTGAGATTGATAAATGTTTGTTATAATATGTGGAATAGAAAGGGCAAATGTCCTCCACCCCCCCCCCCCCCCCCGCCCCCATTGATGTAACCAACCCTGTGCCCATCGATGTAGCCTTGCCTGTTTTACCCCACCCTATCCTTTGTGTTAAACTGTTTTCATCCACTAAAGGGTTTTGGGATCATGATTTCAGAAGCATGTGACATGCATATAGCACTAATTGCAATTCACTAACCATGGGGTTCATGGGCTTCTTTGGTACCATGGGGTTCTTTGGTACACGTTTGGAACTAGTAGTAGCAGCCATCTTGCAGCAAAGCAAAACTGAAACACAGTAAAGCAACTTGAACAATTGTTTAAAACATCAATATTTTACAAGCTACACTTTTGCAAAATTGTTAAAATAACAATGTGTGATGTGGCTCAAGGTCCAGCATGAGAGGTACAAGTACATGTATATCTAGAGTTCACAGGCACTGCACCCGTAGCACGCGTAGCACCATAGCCAATAAGCACCAAAGCACTATCACAAGCAGCACACACAGAGGGAGACTAATTAAGGTCCCAATTAACCGACATACAACAATTAACCGACATACAACTAAGATAGCTCGCTATTTCATAACATAACACACACACAAACAAACACACACACACACACAGACTGAACAGAAAAACCAGAGGTCACCCACAAGACACAAGCTAACAGGATGTTCTTACACAGAGATAATCACATGCAGTGTCAAGGGTATGAACAACTGGTATTTAGTATATCTCACATCCATGCATTTTATTTTCAGTACCCACAAAACC
>OX442427.1:3278411-3447411 GCA_949361645.1 Spongilla lacustris | reverse complement strand
TAGCTTGTGTCTTGTGGGTGACCTCTGGTTTTTCTGTTCAGTCTGTGTGTGTGTGTGTGTTTGTTTGTGTGTGTGTTATGTTATGAAATAGCGAGCTATCTTAGTTGTATGTCGGTTAATTGTTGTATGTCGGTTAATTGGGACCTTAATTAGTCTCCCTCTGTGTGTGCTGCTTGTGATAGTGCTTTGGTGCTTATTGGCTATGGTGCTACGCGTGCTACGGGTGCAGTGCCTGTGAACTCTAGATATACATGTACTTGTACCTCTCATGCTGGACCTTGAGCCACATCACACATTGTTATTTTAACAATTTTGCAAAAGTGTAGCTTGTAAAATATTGATGTTTTAAACAATTGTTCAAGTTGCTTTACTGTGTTTCAGTTTTGCTTTGCTGCAAGATGGCTGCTACTACTAGTTCCAAACGTGTACCAAAGAACCCCATGGTACCAAAGAAGCCCATGAACCCCATGGTTAGTGAATTGCAATTAGTGCTATATGCATGTCACATGCTTCTGAAATCATGATCCCAAAACCCTTTAGTGGATGAAAACAGTTTAACACAAAGGATAGGGTGGGGTAAAACAGGCAAGGCTACATCGATGGGCACAGGGTTGGTTACATCAATGGGGGCGGGGGGGGGGGGGTGGAGGACATTTGCCCTTTCTATTCCACATATTATAACAAACATTTATCAATCTCAGCTACATGTTACTCCACTATATGTTTATTTTTATTGGCTATCAATTATCACTGCCACAATTTCATACGTAACGAAATAAGTTTGGGAAAACTTCAGGTGGTGTTTGGACTTTACAGTACTGTAATGTCGTATAATTTCCAGTTCAACAATAGGACACATCAATCATGCACTTATATAGCCCAACACCCCAACAATACGCATGCGTACCATATGCTACACTAACACATGCGCACACTACACTACAGTACATAACCCAAAAGCGCGTGCAAAACTGCATGGGTTAGGGTTAAATAACTTAACACCCTAACCCCTCAGTTGCAACATTGTAACTAAAAAGATGCATGTACCCTATAAAACATTTATGGTTATATTAAACTACATTGTATGAATGATAAAGATAATAAACTTGTCGCTTTGCACTGGTGTATCCAGCTGGACAAAACTACAATAGATGGGAGAGTTTCCAGTATCAGATGCAGCACTGGCAGGAAGCTAATGCAATACCTCAAAATCTATTCTACCATATTGAAATGGTGTAATATGAAGTGGTGACAATAGGAAGTGAATAGCATTTACCATTTCGAATTTATAGCGATTCAAATTTTTATTTTATAATGTAACATAAGTGCAGAAACTCTCCCAGATGATAATAATTATTAGATGATACCATATGTGACTTTAAAAAAGCTATTGTAATTGATTAACAGCTTGATTTCGTTATATGTTAGGGTCACTATGTGTTATGTACATTCCAATCGCATTCCACAGAACAACTTAATGTCTACTGTCCTGGGCGTCCCCGTGGGGCACAGGAAACAAATTGTTTGGCGATTAAGCTTTCCTGTGAGGTTTAATGGTTTAGCCACGTTGTACAAGCCCTTATCTTGTTCATCAAAAATATATTTAGCTCTTTTGGAAACAGATCAGGCTGAACCGTTGGCATACAAACATAAGATGGTAGGTGATATTTTTTGGGGTCAAAAACTAGGGACAATCACATTGTTTAATAAAATGCAGCATAAGAATGAATGGATAAAAGAAAACGCGTCTATTCGGAGGTATGTTGCCTTGCCGCTTATGTGGCGTCCATTGTACGAAGCTCAATTATTTTGCCGTTTATAAGCGGCGTCCGCGGTTAAACCACTCTGCTTATCAGGTAGCACATCCATTTAAGGAAATAAAAATAACGAAAATAGCCAGTTCTGCCTTCCTTTAACTTGATAAATAATGTAGGTATGTAATAACTTCCATAATTCCTTGTTTCCTTAATTTTTTCTGAACTGGTTTCTACAAATCCTACATATCTTGTGCAACAAATCCAAGGAGTGTGGTGCCAAAATATATATTTGATTTTGATTGTACTTTTAGGGATCCAACCCAGTCATAATGAAGCACTATGGTTTGGGCCCAACCAAACCTACAACACTGTGCTCTGCCTCTAAGTTAGCAGAACGAGAAGACCCCTTTGAATGGCTTCCATGTGTAAAAGAACTCAACTACGGTGATTTGAAGAAAAAGCTGCAGAACAGCACGGATTATCATTATTCATTATCAGAGGTACCTCATCTACGTCTAGAAGATACATGTACATGTAATGATAAACGTTCAATTGAAGACATTGTGGCAATAGCTATTGCAAATATCATTGAGGATTCAGACCCCGAAAAAATTGCCCCAGTACAAAAAAAAGGAAAGTTGCTTCGACTTGTTTGTGCGACAGATAATGTGATGGTAGTACCAGATACCAAGCAAGCTGCTTGTGCCAAGTATTTGAAACCATGGCTATGTTCAACAAATATCGTTCCAGATGTTGCTGTGAATTACGCTTTACTACCTCAAGAGGAGAAGAATTTATCCAATGCCATCCCTTGCCTTCTGATTGAAGTATGGTCCAATAATATACTTAAAACAGCAAGACAGCTTGCAATTAAATTGATACTGCAATTACAGTTGAAAAAGGTACTAGGTTTCACTGAGGATGAAGTAATTGGGTTTGCTTTTCCTCAAAAAGAAATTACTGAAAGTGTATCAGAATCCGGCAAAAAGCTGTTCAAAATAACGGAGCAACCGGAACAAGAGGTCAAAGAAGAAAATGTAGACTATGAAGATGCTGAAGAAGATGAAGAAGGACGTCAAGATGCATCGGTCAATGACATAATAAGTCTCAAAAAGTTAAATGCAGTGGTTCAGGTAAATGTGAAGTGGAATATCGATACGTTGGAATTTCAAATAACATACAGTGTTCTGAAGAAGGATGAGGTTGTGCAAAAGGTAAAAGATACATGTACATTGCTTCATAGACCAATGCCAACCTTGTCTTATTGTAAGCAATCAAGTTTCATCACTTTTACTGGAACTGAATTAGATACTCTGAAACACAAATTTATAAGCTGTTTAAATAAACAATGGGAAGCAAAGAGATCTGAATATGAAACCCTTGGTGGATCAGAAACCAACTTGATGTCTTTGTTAGCATCAAAAGATCTTGTACAATGGAACGTCGAAGACATAGAAATTGTGCAACTCGCCAGCAACATCTCTCTTATCTTCAAATTGTCCAACACTAAAGATAAAGCAACTTCTTTAGTCTTGAAGTCATTTTGTTCAAGCAGTCAAGGGCAGTATAGTAGCATAGACCGTTACTTGATTAACAGCAATGTGAAACTTTCACTTTGTAGCAGTTACTCTATAACGTTAGGACCATGGCACACATTTTTTGTGTTTAGGGGACTGCATTGCATTGATAGGCGCACTGCAAAATCTTCCCTTGTTAGCTTTCTTACAAGTGTCAAGGCAGCTGTAGATGAGCTTCACAAAATTAATCAAGCTCATTTGGATATTCGTCTACCAAATATATGCCTGAGACAAACGCCTGATTCCAAAACCTTTGAGGCTGTGTTGATTGATTTGGAGCGTAGCAAACCTTATATTCAGTCATATATGGTGGATGAGTATGACAGCTGTATGTATCGAAGTGACTATACTCTTGAACAGCTTGATCATTTGCAAATGTTCTGGATGGCATTCTGGATTCTACTATATCCATTAGAAGTTGAGTATCACAACATGTACAGCATGGACATAGACGTGACTCATGAATACTTTGGTATCTTCCAATTCATTAAATATATTATACCAATACCAGAGAAAGGACCCTGGTCAAAAAGGGATCAAGTTTGGAGCTCATTTATACAACTGATTGAAGTAGCAGTAAAACCAACTGAATCATTGCATTGTTCTTGTTGTCGATCTATGTAACTACAATCAGTTTGTGTATTTTTTATGTGTGCAAACAATCTTGAAATCTCTGTGTCATATATAGTGTGTTTGCGAAAAACGCTTAAATCCCTAGCGTTTTATTAAGTAACTGTATCAAAACCCTCATAAATCAAAATATTCAAAGCCCTCTATTAACAAAGCTATAAATTATCAAATTAAGTACAAAACACTATTTAATTTAGTAATGGATTATTTAATAGTCAGTATTTATTCATAGTTTACTATCTCCTCCCACCTCGTGGTCAGCGCACTCACTATCTCCTCCCACCTCCTGGTCAGCGCACTCACTATCTCCTACCCAGGTCCCTGTGCGTACAAGCATACATGTACCTCCTGGTCAGCGCACTCACTATCTCCTTCCCAGGTCACTGTGCGTACAAGCATACCTCCTGGTCAGCGCACTCACTATCTCCTCCTACCTCCTGGTCAGCGCACTCACAATCTCCTCCCACCTCCTGATCAGTGCACTCACTATCTCCTCTGTAGGGGGCTTAGTGCCTCGCATGTCCCTAAACCTCCTCCCCCCACTATGCTGGTTAATCGAGGAAGCAAACAGTCAGTCTAACTTGGGAATGATGGCTACTAGGTTGCTCACGTTCTCACCTGATCAAAGTGGGAGGGAGAGGGGAGGGGGTGATGGAGGCAGAGAGGAGAGGGGAGGAGGGATAGGGAACACAAGTATTGCAATGCAAATAACTTGATGATTACAGAGGGCCTTGATAAACTTGATATTTTAATGTGAATTTATGCTCATAATGATTCATAATAATGAACATTACTTTACATTATTACTATTAGAGCTATTCAAGTCATGCATGTTAATTTAAATTATTAACTGTTTCCTTGACAATTTAATTCTCAAACATAATTTACATAGATAAGTTAAATTATTGACAAATCATTTAAAAACCATAAGGGAGGAAGGTGACATGGTGGACCATGGGGGTGAGGGAGAAGAAGTGCTTGCTTGCTTGCTTTCTTGCCCCTGGTTAAGATGATAGATGATTGTCTCTGGTTACATACGGCAAGAGAACCACAAGTGCTATGTCGACACATACGTATATAAGTTCTTAAAGTTGGCAGTACCGTGTTCCCTCGGGAATCACATTTCTTGACATGGCCCGAAGGGGATGTACGTTTCCCCCTTCAACTCGTCCTCTGTCAATTTATGTGAAATATGGGAACATTTTTAAATTTTAAATTTTTAATGCCAAATCAGACAAACACCATGCACTCTTATAACGGGGGTCAGTTGGGTGTAGCTCCACGTACGCATTTGGCGGAAGCTAGGTCGTACATGTATGGGATGTGATTAGTGCCAAAAGTCGGTCACGCGCAGCGACAGATGACGCAGCATGGGTTGGGCCCCGCACTATTTGGCTGGGCTGCATATCCACGAGGCCAGGCCCTGGCATCGGGGGACAGTCCCATACCCTCTAGGTCTTGGTCTTGGGGAGGGGGAGAGGCTTCTATACGGAGAGCAGAGAACAGACATTCTTGAATTTCACATGACATGGGGATAGATGGTGAAATGAGTAATTTCACTCTTACCTTCCTGATGTGGTAGCACTATACATGAGTGAAATTTTAAATATGTAATGTAAATACACTCCTTGACTTGAACATTAAAAAAACATTCAAACAGTTCTGAGAGGCCTGAGCTCGAACTACAAACAAGAGATGGTTGAAATATTATTGCGTCGTTTTGTTATTGTCATTTCAGAGTTATTGAAATTTTGCAGATGTGTAAGCGCTGCTTACCAAGGGGGACCTCAGGTGGTACTGCAGCTGTAAGATGTGTGCATTGTGTGGTGTTGAGTTTGAAAATGAAATTTTGAATATGTTTATGTATAAACATAAACATAATCAAAATTTTCCCTTCTCGAAGGGGAGTGTGAAAACACAAAACATCCTTGAACTACAGAGATGGTTAAATGAGACCCTCGCCCTCCCCCAGCATGTACACATTCTGGATTCTGGATGCCCTTCTCAAGGCTCTCCCCCGGGCAGTAGGAAGAACGACTTCTCTCCCATTCGGTGGGCAATTTGCCGTATTCAATTGTCTAAATAATTATTACGAAATATTTTAATGTGTTTACGTGACAGCGCTAAGGTTATGAGCTCTACTTCAGGGAAGCTGAGGTTCCCGAGGGATAAGAGAGGGCAGGAGTTAGCCTCCTTATTGGACGACGAACCATTTCGTATCGTGAATCAGATGGGTTTGTTGAATTTTTACAGCGGTATAGATTATGCAGCTGTATATACCACCACCGAATGGGAGAGAAGTCGTTCTTCCTACTGCCCGGGGGAGGGCCTTGAGAAAGGCATCCAGAACCCAGAATCCAAAACCAGGTTCCACCCCCCCCCTCCCTCCCTCCCTCCCTCCCTCCCTCCCTCCCTCCCTCCCTCCCTCCCTCCCTCCCTCCCTCCCTCCCTCCCTCCCTCCCTCCCTCCCTCCCTCCCTCCCTCCCTCCCTCCCTCCCTCCCTCCCTCCCTCCCTCCCTCCCTCCCTCCCTCCCTCCCTCCCCTCCCTCCCTCCCTCCCTCCCTCCTCCCCTCCCTCCCTCCCTCCTCTCTCCCTTCCTCCACCCCTCCCTCCCTCCCTCCCTCCCTCCCTCCTCTTGTCCCTTCTTCCTCTCTCTCCCTTCCTCCACCCCTCCCTCCCTCCCTCCTCTTGTCCCTTCTTCCTCTCTCCCTTTCCTCCACCCCTTCCTCCCTCCCTCCTCTTGTCCCTTCTTCCTCTCTCTCTCCCTTCCTCCCCTCCCTCCTCTTGTCCCTTCTTCCCTCTCTCTCCCTTCCTCCACCCCTCCCTCCTTCCCTCCTCTTGTCCCTTCTTCCTCTCTCTCCCTTCCTCCACCCCTCCCTCCTTCCCTCCTCTTGTCCCTTCTTCCTCTCTCTCCCTTCCTCCACCCCTCCCTCCTCTTGTCCCTTCTTCCTCTCTCTCCCTTCCTCCACCCCTCCCTCCCTCCCTCCTCTTGTCCCTTCTTCCTCTCTCTCCCTTCCTCCACCCCCTCCCCTCCCTCCTCCTCTTGTCCCTTCTTCCTCTCTCTTCCCTTCCTCCACCCCTCCCCTCCTCTTGTCCCTTCTTCCTCTCTCTCCCTTCCTCCACCCCTCCCTCCTCTTGTCCCTTCTTCCTCTCTCTCCCTTCCTCCACCCCTCCCTCCTCTTGTCCCTTCTTCCTCTCTCTCCCTTCCTCCACCCCTCCCTCCCTCTTGTCCCTTGTTTTTCCCTCTCCCTATCCCCCTCCCTATCCCTTTCCCCTCCACTGTTACAGGTGCAATGTCAGCCACAACAGGTGCTGCCTTTGGGATGGGCAATCTTCTCGTGGCTGTCACCTACGTGTTCTGTCGAGGAACGGAGGCGCAGTTTTGCCAACTGCACCATCATCTCTGCCGCTTCCCCCTCCAACCTGTGTCGGACATCAGCTGCTGGAGTACGCTGTCTTGGTAGGTGACAAGAGAATTGTATCTGTCTTGTGGGTGACCTCTGCATGGGGTAACCCCCTTTGGTTTTTTTTTTAACCCTTATGGTCCTGCTTTATGGGGTGTGTACGCTTGCCGATATTTTCAAAGTCCCACTTTGACTCTGCATGTGATTATCTCTGTGTAAGAACATCCTGTTAGCTTGTTCCTTGGTATATGTCTTGTGGGTGACCTCTGCATGGGGTAACCCTTTGGGGTTTTTTTTAACCCTTATGGTCCCTGCTTTATGGCCCGAAGGGGATGTACGTTTCCCCCTTCAACTCGTCCTCTGTCAATTTATGTGAAATATGGAACATTTTTAAATATTTTTATGCCAAATATCAGACAATCAGACCTGTGGAGATGGGTACCATTCTTGTGAGTTGCAAAGCACATTGAGGCAGACTCTGAGCTGTTACATACCCACAGAGGAGGTGTGTACCTTTGCCAACCAGGAACCCAACGTCACGCGTGGATTTTGAACCCTGGGGTTGTGACCCAACTAATCAGTGCCTTTAAGCTGACCTGTGGAGATGGGTGCCATTGTGTGAGTTGCAAAGCACATTGAGGCACACTCTGAGCTGTTACACATACCCACAGGGTAGGTGTGTTTCTGTGCCAACCAGGAACCCAACGTCACACGCGGATTTTGAACCCTGGGGTTGTGACCACAACTAAAAAGTGCCTTCAAGCTGACCTGTGGAGATGGGTGCCATTCTTGTGAGTTGCAAATCTCTCCCTTCCTCCACCCCTCCCTCCTTTTGTCCCTTCTTCCTCTCTCTCCCTTCTCTTGTCCCTTCTTCCTCTCTCTCCCTTCTCTTGTCCCTTCTTCCTCTCTCTCCCTTCTCTTGTCCCTTCTTCCTCTCTCTCCCTTCCTCCACCCCTCCCTCCTCTTGTCCCTTCTTCCTCTCTCTCCCTTCCTCCACCCCTCCCTCCCTCCCTCCTCTTGTCCCTTCTTCCTCTCTCTCCCTTCCTCCACCCCTCCCTCCCTCCTCTTGTCCCTTCTTCCTCTCTCCCTTCCTCCACCCCTCCCTCCCTCCTCTTGTCCCTTCTTCCTCTCTCTCCCTTCCTCCACCCCTCCCTCCCTCCCTCCTCTTGTCCCTTCTTCCTCTCTCTCCCTTCCTCCACCCCTCCCGCCCTCCCTCCTCTTGTCCCTTCTTCCTCTCTCTCCCTTCCTCCACCCCTCCCTCCCTCCTCCTCTTGTCCCTTCTTCCTCTCTCTCCCTTCCTCCACCCCTCCCTCCCTCCCTCCACCCCTCCCTCCCTCCTCTTGTCCCTTCTTCCTCTCTCTCCCTTCCTCCACCCCTCCCTCCCTCCCTCCTCTTGTCCCTTCTTCCTCTCTCCCTTCCTCCACCCCTCCCTCCCTCCCTCCTCTTGTCCCTTCTTCCTCTCTCTCCCTTCCTCCACCCCTCCCTCCCTCCTCTTGTCCCTTCTTCCTCTCTCGCCCTTCCTCCACCCCTACCTCCCTCCCTCCTCTTGTCCCTTCTTCCTCTCTCTCCCTTCCTCCACCCCTCCCTCCCTCCCTCCTCTTGTCCCTTCTTCCTCTCTCTCCCTTCCTCCACCCCTCCCTCCCTCCCTCCTCTTGTCCCTTCTTCCTCTCTCCCTTCCTCCACCCCTCCCTCCCTCCCTCCACCCCTCCCTCCCTCCCTCCTCTTGTCCCTTCTTCCTCTCTCTCCCTTCCTCCACCCCTCCCTCCCTCCCTCCTCTTGTCCCTTCTTCCTCTCTCTCCCTTCCTCCACCCCTCCCTCCCTCCTCTTGTCCCTTCTTCCTCTCTCTCCCTTCCTCCACCCCTCCCTCCCTCCTCTTGTCCCTTCTTCCTCTCTCTCCCTTCCTCCACCCCTTCCTCCCTCCCTCCTCTTGTCCCTTCTTCCTCTCTCTCCCTTCCTCCACCCCTCCCTCCTCTTGTCCCTTCTTCCTCTCTCTCCCTTCCTCCACCCCTCCCTCCCTCCCTCCTCTTGTCCCTTCTTCCTCTCTCTCCCTTCCTCCACCCCTCCCTCCCTCCTCTTGTCCCTTCTTCCTCTCTCTCCCTTCCTCCACCCCTCCCTCCCTCCTCTTGTCCCTTCTTCCTCTCTCTCCCTTCCTCCACCCCTCCCTCCCTCCCTCCTCTTGTCCCTTCTTCCTCTCTCTCCCTTCCTCCACCCCTCCCTCCCTCCCTCCTCTTGTCCCTTCTTCCTCTCTCTCCCTTCCTCCACCCCTCCCTCCCTCCTCCTCTTGTCCCTTCTTCCTCTCTCTCCCTTCTTCCACCCCTCCCTCCCTCCCTCCACCCCTCCCTCCCTCCCTCCTCTTGTCCCTTCTTCCTCTCTCTCCCTTCCTCCACCCCTCCCTCCCTCCTCTTGTCCCTTCTTCCTCTCTCCCTTCCTCCACCCCTCCCTCCTCTTGTCCCTTCTTCCTCTCTCTCCCTTCCTCCACCCCTCCCTCCCTCCTCTTGTCCCTTCTTCCTCTCTCTCCCTTCCTCCACCCCTTCCTCCCTCCCTCCTCTTGTCCCTTCTTCCTCTCTCTCCCTTCCTCCACCCCTCCCTCCCTCCCTCCTCTTGTCCCTTCTTCCTCTCTCTCCCTTCCTCCACCCCTCCCTCCCTCCCTCCTCTTGTCCCTTCTTCCTCTCTCTCCCTTCCTCCACCCCTCCCTCCCTCCCTCCTCTTGTCCCTTCTTCCTCTCTCTCCCTTCCTCCACCCCTCCCTCCCTCCCTCCTCTTGTCCCTTCTTCCTCTCTCTCCCTTCCTCCACCCCTCCCTCCCTCCCTCCCTCCTCTTGTCCCTTCTTCCTCTCTCTCCCTTCCTCCACCCCTCCCTCCCTCCTCTTGTCCCTTCTTCCTCTCTCTCCCTTCCTCCACCCCTTCCTCCCTCCCTCCTCTTGTCCCTTCTTCCTCTCTCTCCCTTCCTCCACCCCTCCCTCCCTCCCTCCTCTTGTCCCTTCTTCCTCTCTCTCCCTTCCTCCACCCCTCCCTCCCTCCTCTTGTCCCTTCTTCCTCTCTCTCCCTTCCTCCACCCCTCCCTCCCTCACTCCCTCCCTCCTCTTGTCCCTTCTTCCTCTCTCTCCCTTCCTCCACCCCTCCCTCTCTCACTCCCTCCATCCTTTTGTCCCTTCTTCCTCTCTCTCCCTTCCTCCACCCCTCCCTCCTCTTGTCCCTTCTTCCTCTCTCTCCCTTCCTCCACCCCTCCCTCCCTCACTCCCTCCCTCCTCTTGTCCCTTCTTCCTCTAACTCCCTTCCTCCACCCCTCCCTCCTCTTGTCCCTTCTTCCTCTCTCCCCCTTCCTCCACCCCTCCCTCCCTCACTCCCTCCCTCCTCTTGTCCCTTCTTCCTCTCTCTCCCTTCCTCCACCCCTCCCTCCCTCACTCCCTCCCTCCTCTTGTCCCTTCTTCCTCTCTCTCCCTTCCTCCACCCCTCCCTCCTCTTGTCCCTTCTTCCTCTCTCTCCCTTCCTCCACCCCTCCCTCCCTCACTCCCTCCCTCCTCTTGTCCCTTCTTCCTCTCTCTCCCTTCCTCCACCCCTCCCTCCCTCTTGTCCCTTGTTTTTCCCTCTCCCTATCCCCCTCCCTATCCCTTTCCCCTCCACTGTTACAGGTGCAATGTCAGCCACAACAGGTGCTGCCTTTGGGATGGGCAATCTTCCCGTGGCTGTCACCTACGTGTTCTGTCGAGGAACGGAGGCGCAGTTTGCCAACTGCACCATCATCTCTGCCGCTTCCCCCTCCAACCTGTGTCGGACATCAGCTGCTGGAGTACGCTGTCTTGGTAGGTGACAAGAGAATTGTATCTGTCTTGTGGGTGACCTCTGCATGGGGTAACCCCTTTGGTTTTTTTTTAACCCTTATGGTCCTGCTTTATGGGGTGTGTACGCTTGCCGATATTTTCAAAGTCCCACTTTGACTCTGCATGTGATTATCTCTGTGTAAGAACATCCTGTTAGCTTGTTCCTTGGTATATGACTTGTGGGTGACCTCTGCATGGGGTTACCCCTTTGGTTTTTTTTTAACCCTTATGGTCCTGCTTTATGGGGCGTGTACACTTGCCGATATTTTCAAAGTCCCACTTTGACTCTGCATGTGATTATCTCTGTGTATGAACATCCTGTTAGCTTGTTCCTTGGTATATGACTTGTGGGTGACCTCTGCATGGGGTAACCCCTTTGGTTTTTTTTTTAACCCTTATGGTTCTGCTTTATGGGGCGTGTACACTTAGCGATGTTTTCAAAGTCCCACTTTGACTCTGCATGTGATTATCTCTGTGAAGAACATCGTGAGAAAATTGGAAACGATTTCGATCCATCGATCAGTCACTAATGAGTTGTCGATTTGTGTACTACGTACATGTACTGTTAGCGGTATCAGAGCGGTATACATTTATTGTACATGTATTGTATGCTGTTGACTTACATGTATGTGCATATGCATTGCATCTGCTTTGCAAAGAAATCATATGCTAACTGCATGATGCATGCGTTTTCTAAACTCACGTTATTAGTCACGTACATACCTTCAAAACACTTAGCTACACTTGGTCCAAATATCTTCCCCACAAAATCCGCAACTTCCTTCACAGACCAAGTACATAGTCGTGTGCATTTGCTCCTATCAGCACCCTCCAGCTCCTCATCGACATGACTCCTTTCCATTTCATCTCTGAATGCAACGTCGTCGTCCAGCTGCTCTAGTTCATGATCATGATGGAGGGAGAGAGGGAGGAAGGAGGGAGGGGGAGGGAGGGAGAGAGAGAGGGGAGGGAGGGAGAGAGAGGGGAGGGAGGGAGAGAGGAGGGAGGGAGAGAGGGAGGGAGGGAGAGAGGGAGGGTGAGAGGGGAAGTGGAGGAATGAAACAAAATATTGACACACATCAGCATATCCACAATATGTATACATGTGTATTTTGATGAGAAAGAAGGCAGTGTAGAAGTAACACTTATGGTTTAACATGGTTTATCATAAACCATTCAATGGTAAATTAAATTACACTTAGACATACTATCCATATGGAACTAGATTTACTAACTAGTAATGGTTTAATTATTAAAAGTGGTTATTGTGATTTTAATGATATTACATGTATTGTGAATATCAGTCTGGAAATAACACTTATGGTTTAGCATGGTTTATCATAAACCATTAAATGGTAAATTAAATCTAATACACTCAGACATACTAACTATCCATATGGAACTAGATTTACTAACTAGCAATGGTTTAATTATTAAAAGTCGTCATTATGATTTTAATGGTATTGTGAATATCTCAGTCTGGAAATAACACTTATGGTTTAACTTACAAGACTTTCTTCTATGTACCACGACAACAATAGCACTGCTTCTCCCCCTCCTCTCTCTCTCTCTCCTCCTCTCCCTCCTCTCCTACTTCCCTCTCCTCTCCTCCTCTCCCTTCCCTCCTCCTCCTTCCCTCCTCAAGCACACAACAGAACTGCACTACTTCGGAACATGCTGGGTGAAAGCTGTAAGAGTTACAGAAGCCTGTAGGGGAACAGCACTTCATCATTAAGCATATCAGTAAACAGTACTGCATGGATACAATTTTATACATTTTAGCATCAACTCAGACTCGCCTCATTTCTGATTGTGCATTGATGTATATTTATTAACTTGAATATTGAATAAACAAATGTCAAGAATGTGATATCAGCTGATTAGAAAATAAAGTATTGCAATGCAAATAACTTGAATAAAGATGATTACAGAGGGCCTTGATAAACTTGATATTTTAATGTTTGAATTTATGCTCTTAATGATTCATAATAATGAACATTACTTTACTATTTGCCTAATCAGAGCTATTCAAGTCATGCATTATTAACTGTTTCCTTGATTTTTTAATTCTTAACAAATTCAAACATAATTTACATAGATAAGTTAAATTATTGACTTGCGTTAGTGAGTGACCCCACGCAAAAGTGAAGTGTCTGTGTAGCCATTGACATACACTTGCTTGGTGGTAGGTTTGAATGGCGGCCCAACTTGCTGGTTAAGCTCATAGTACTGGATGGAGCTCCAACTCTTTGCCTCCGTGAAATGGATTTCTAAAATAAGAGTTTTCTATAATATTAAGGGTCAACTACATATCATTGAACATTCATTTATGGTTTCAGTAAGATTTGGAATTGTGGATTGAATCATGGGTGTGCTAACACATAAAAAGCAAAATGATATTACATGTATTGTGAATATCTCAGTCTGGAAATAACACATGGTTTAACATGGTTTATCATAAACCATCCAATGGTAAATTAAATCTTATGCACTCAGACATACTATCCATATGGATCTAGCCTTACTAAATTATTTTGCTGGTTAATCGAGGAAGCAAACAGTCAGTCTAACTTGGGAATGATGGCTACTAGGTTGCTCACGTTCTCACCCGATCAAAGTGGGAGGGGGTGATGGAGAGAGAGGGAAGGGGGTGATGGAGGCAGAGGGGAGGGGAGGTAGTGATGGAGGGAGAGGAGAGGGGAGGAGGGATAGGGAACACAAGTATTGCAATGCAAATAACTTGAATAAGGATGATTACAGAGGGCCTTGATAAACTTGATATTTTAATGTTTGAATTTATGCTCTAAATGATTCATAATAATGAACATTACTTTACATTATTACTATTTGCCTAATCAGAGCTATTCAAGTCATGCATTATTAACTGTTTCCTTGATTTTTTAATTCTTAACAAATTCAAACATAGATAAGTTAAATTATTGACAAATCATTTAAAAACCATGAGGGAGGAAGGTGACATGGTGGACCATGGGGGGGGGGGGGGGGGGGGGGTGAGGGAGAAGTGCTTGCTTGCTTGCTTTCTTGCCCCTGGTTAAGATGATAGATGATTATCTCTGGTTACATACGGCAAGAGAACCACAAGTGCTATGTCGACACATACGTATATAAGTTCTTAAAGTCGGCAGTACCGTGTTCCCTCGGGAATCACATTTCTTGACATGGCCCGAAGGGGATGTACGTTTCCCCCTTCAACTCGTCCTCTGTCAATTTATGTGAAATATGTGGAACATTTTTAAAAATTTTTAATGCCAAATCACAGGTGTACTTACTCTACTTCAGGGTACCATTACATTTGACCACACCCCTTCCTTGTTTTAGATAATCAGCCATCTTTGGTGATTTTACATATGTGAGGAGATGGCATGGCTATGCATAGCCATGTGAGGCTATACACCAATGTTATGTAGTATGGAGTATATATGACGCGAATATAGGACAGGAAAATGAATTCGGAACGGGAACACACATGGGACAGGACTTGGGACATTTTATGTATGTATTCTAAACTGACCAAAATGCTTTCTTCCTTCTTTCTCACAGAACCCAGTGTTTCAAAGAAGATGAAGGTGGTGTCACAGAATTTATTGTGTTTCTAGTGAACCCCTATAGACTTTAATTAAATAACAACTTGTAGTATATAGATATATATGAACTCAATCTATTTTATCAGTAGGTGTATATATTCGATATAATTCTTTATGTGCATTTATTATATTCATGTAACTGTTTCCTTATTATTAGATCCGCCACTGGGGTCTCAAACATCTGCCTAGAAGGCAAACACTTGGTACTACACATATGATTTCTGGGCACGAGATCGCTGCGCTGCGTCATCGGACCGACTTTTGGCACTAATCACATCCCATACATGTACGACCTAGCTTCCGCCAAATGCGTACGTGGAGCTACACCCAACTGACCCCCGTTATAAGAGTGCATGGTGTTTGTCTGATTTGGCATTAAAAATTTAAAATTTAAAAATGTTCCCATATTTCACATAAATTGACAGAGGACGAGTTGAAGGGGGAAACGTACATCCCCTTCGGGCCATGTCAAGAAATGTGATTCCCGAGGGAACACGGTACTGCCAACTTTAAGAACTTATATACGTATGTGTCGACATAGCACTTGTGGTTCTCTTGCCGTATGTAACCAGAGATACTATCATCTTAACCAGGGGCAAGAAAGCAAGCAAGCAAGCAAGCACTTCTTCTCCCTCACCCCTCCCCCATGGTCCACCATGTTACCTTCCTCCCTCATGGTTTTTAAATGATTTGTCAATAATTTAACTTATCTATGTAAATTATGTTTGAATTTGTTAAGAATTAAAAAATTATAATGGATACATGTATATACAGTAGTGGTAAAAAAAATGTTTCTGTAATGTTTACACGGTCATGCATGTTAGTCTGCAAGTTTATAACCGTTCTTATATTATAATTACGGTGTTGACCTTTGTGCAAAATCGCTTGTGCCCATTCCAACCTCTTCACCTCTCGTATTAGTTGACAGTACGCGCTTCCTCTAAATGTCCAGCCTAAAGCACTTCTACAGCGCAGTATTTTGTAACGACACAAGAATATTAAGGTGTTGTGAGATATGATGTAATGGGCGGGTTGCACTTACCTAGTGCACAAGCGGTTTTGCATAAAGGTCAACGTAAGTTGTTTGGGACTTAGAGATAGTGTCCTGTTTATCGAGGTGATGCTTGGCCTCCTCCCCCTGGGGCTCATCCCTTAACTTCAGGGAGGTTGTGGGTGGAGAGGATGAGGGTGTGGCCACTGCGGTGGCGGCACAGGAAGTCCCATATCTGCCGTCGGGCAAAAGGGTCAACGCCAGAGGTGGGGTGATGGAGAGAGAGGGTGTGATGGAGGGAGAGGGGAGGGGGTGATGGAGGGATAGGGAAGGGGGTGATGGAGGGGTGATGGAGGCAGAGGGGAGGGGAGGTAGTGATGGAGGAGAGGAGAGGGGAGGAGGGATAGGGTATTGCAATGCAAATAACTTGAATAAGGATGATTACAGAGGGCCTTGATAAACTTGATATTTTAACGACAGAGACGTACGGTGTACAGGCGACCCCTTAACGACACATACATAAGGTATACAGAGATGACTCTTAACCACACAGATGTATGGTGTACAGGTGACCCCTTAATGATACATACGTAAGGTGTACAGAGATGACTCTTAACCACACAGACGTAAGGTGTACAGGTGACCCCTTAATGACACATACATAAGGTGTACAGAGATGACTCTTAACCACACAGACGTAAGGTGTACAGGTGACCCCTTAACGACACATACATAAGGTGTACAGAGATGACCCTTAATGACACAGAAGTATGATATATACTGCAGAGGTGACCTTAAATTACATTAAAAAGCATGAATTTCACAATATGGTTCATTTGTCATGAGCCATGGTCTCACTTGTTGTGAGTATACAGTGCGGATCCTTAGATACAAGTACATCTACAAGTAGTACATGCAGATCTCGGTCACCATCACAATCATCCAGTTCACCACATACCTCACATCATTCAACACGTGTGCATTCCTCTTCACTCAATCGCTCAAATCATACAACACGTTCCTATTCACCAGGATCACCCCGCCACTCAACTCATCCAATACGTTCTTCACCATGTCACTCTACTTAGCAAACACGTTCAAGTCATTCAACACATCCATCTTCATGTTTTTCCTCACCATGCTCATCATCCCATTCCTCATACTCATACTTGCATCATTCCTATCAGCCAGAGCCACTGCCTGTAATGGTGAGGCCACCAGTAGCTGCAATAGTCCAGTTTCCACCAAGGATTCAGCTCCAGTCACCATCACAGTCATGGTCCCAGGCACCATTACCATGGACAGCTGGACCTATGCCAGACACACTTGGGCAGGACAAGGACCATTCTGTTACCATTAATATGCGTACTAGAACTCTTTCAAAACATTTACATGTTCATGTGCTTGTACCCATGTGATCACTTCTTTGTTATGATAATCAAGCTTCGCTAAGGTGTAACTTCTTGTGTAAATGTAACGTTTGTCAGAATGTTACCTCAATAGATTGTGAGGACAAGCTGACAAACGAGTTCTTAAAAGAACTTTTGATTCAACATGATACACAGTTGCACTGTACATAGATTATCTGAGCAACAACCGACTTTTCTTCACGAGTGCACCAGAGCTACATGTACATGTATATCTGAGCAACAATCGACTTTTAACTTCACGGGTGCACCAGAGTTATCAAGCAACAAACGACTTTTCTTCACGAGTGCACCAGAGCTACATGTACATGTATATCTGAGCAACAATCGACTTTTAACTTCACGGGTGCACCAGAGTTATCAAGCAACAAACGACTTTTCTTCACGAGTGCACCAGAGCTACATGTACATGTATATCTGAGCAACAATCGACTTTTAACTTCACGGGTGCACCAGAGTTATCACTTTGCAACAACCAACGTTTCTTCACGAGTGCACCAGAGCTACATGTACATGTACATGTACATGTATATCTGAGCAACAATCGACTTCTTCATGGGTGCACCAAACATCTCTCTAGTAATCTGAGCAATAACTAACTTATATTTGCAGAGGTGCATGCATCATGTTCTGTGTCTATTCAGGCAACTAAATTGCTAAGGTAACTCACAACCTGAGAGCTTCTCTAGCTTTAAGTGCTCTTAATGCTGGTATTAGACCTCCATTGATGTCAAGGAGTATGAACGTCCAGTTGCTGTTGTTGAACATCAGTTGGATCTATCTCCAAGATGTCTGGGTTCCTTGGGTAATTGTAGGACTTGCCAGGTACATGTAGCTTTGGGTGAAGGAAAATGGCCTCACTTCTACAGATGAAATTGAAATGGTAATAATACCATGAAATGCATCTCACAATATGGATCATTTGTCATGAGCCATGGTCTCTCTTCTTGTGAGTATACAGTGCGGATGAGCTGCCGTACTTATTGCCACACACAAAACAGGAAAATGGCCTGTCAATTTCAGATTTTTTCCTACGCCTGCGCTTGGATGGATCCTGGCTTCCTACGTCAACACTGGCACTGTCCACCTTAGTGGCACCACTGTGTTCATCACCTGGAACAGCAGGCTGCTTGTGAGTCATCTTTTTGTGCAGGGACAGGGCCGAGCCACTGCCATACTTATTGCCACATACAGTGCACTGGTAGGCAAGGATCAGTTCAGACCTGGGTCTGCGTTTCCTCCTGCCAGAAACACACCTCTGAGTTTGGTGGAGGTTTTGGACATACTTTGTCCCTTTTTTTGGGGTCACGAACATATTCCCTCACCCTTTCGTACAGGTACAGTGACCGCATCAGGGACAAACCACTGGGGTTAATAACAGGTGGCATCGATTGGCTCTGATAAGCCTCCTGTATGTCCTTTATGGCCACTCCAGCCCTCAGCATGCTCATCTCGGTGGGGTTTGTGTCCGATGGTAACATTTTCATTTTCATGACACCAGGGTGTTCTCGGTCAAACTCAAATGTGTGGTAGCGGCCTAGGCCAGCCAAAGGAGTAAACCACTGGCCCAAGAAGGTGTTCCAGTCATAGTACTGCCAGTTCTGGTACAGCTGTGGCACACAAGTGACATTCTGGCCACAGTGTCGGACACAGTCAGCTAGGTCATCCATGTCATCTACATGGTCCTGCCGTCGGTAGTACTTCTTGAACAGGCCAAAGTAGGAATCGGGTCTGAACTTTGTGTGCCCAGGTAGCATGAAGTTCAGCTGTATGGCGTTATGTTGCCCAGTGATCACCCGCCAGGCCAGGTACCACATCATGGTGGTGTTCTTGTTCTGGCCCACACAGTTGTCGGCCTGAAGTGTTACACGCCTCTCTCCCAGTCCATGTAGGTGGAAGAATGCGTGCACCAGGCTGACCACCACCACAGCACCCTTGCCGGCCTGCTCAGCCTCGTCAATTAAGAAGAACACCTGGCGGCACAGCGGCTCACAACACACACCAAACACCTGGACCTTGCGAGGTGTCCTGAAATAAAAAGTGCCCCTTTGTTGTGAGCTGTAGGGCAGTGACACCTGCTGGCAGTAGTCAAAGGAGTACTGCATCTGCATGTCCAGGTGGGCGTGTGAGGTGAAGGGAGCCATCAGAGCCCTGGATTCCAAGTGACCCAGGATCTGGTCACGTTCCTTCTGTCCCTTACTTCCCCATTCCTTCTCAGCCTCCTCAATGTTTGCATTGTAGGCGTCACGGAATGCCTTGGCCTTAATGAGGTGTTGGTTGTATTTGTCATTTATTGTTTTGCGCTGCTCATCAGAAAGGCTGTGCCTCAAAAGTGACCAACATCTGGTCACACTTGTCACACAGATCACTGCGTGCAGGTTGGATCTTGATGATGAAGCAGTACCTGCACCAGAGTCTAATAAATGACACGTACTTCACCACACGTGCAGCTGGAGGTGTAGGAGGAGCCGGAGGAACGTTGAGCAAGGTGTACTGCCGCTTCAGCCGAGTGGTCAATTTGTAAGGGCAAGGTTGCTGTGGTGCTGGTGTGGTCTTTGATAGGGACTCCATGGCCTTGCAATACTCAGCATACACTGACTTTAGTGTTTTGCCACTCTCCAGAACGTAGTCTCTGATCGTCCCTTGCAATCGACCAGGGTCAGGGAGGGCATTTGTGGCAGCATAATTCTCAATAAATCTGACCACCATCCTTTTGTCCTCGCGAGAGAGGGCATTGTGAGGAGCCCTGCCACAGTTGCCATGGGGATGGGGCTCAACATCAGAGTCAGAGCACACCTGCTGCTGCCAACGCTTCAATGTACGGTAACTTGTGCCAATGACGGCACAGAAAGCATCCCTACAGACAGGACTGGACCAGTCAAGGCGATATTGGAATGTATTTCGAGAACCAGATTTGTTCCGAGTCACAGCAAGCATTCCATAAACAACTGCCTTTCTGGTTTTCTTGTCCAATCTGGATAATGTGAGTGCTCGTCTTTTGGGCAAGTCACCGTACTTCAATAAGCAGCCGTCTTTGCAGCACCCTCCTTTAGTGAGGTAGGCATTCAGCATGCGACGTGGACGACACTGTCCCCGTGCTATTCTAGCTGGTACACCACCTGGGCCCTTGCTGACATCATCACCATCGCCATCACAGTTGCTTCCGCTATCACCATCACAGTCGCTTCCATCACAGTCCTTATCGCTATCACTTCCACCATCATCACTTTCACCATCACCGTCATCTCCGTCACTTTCACCATCACCGTTCATTCCACCTTCACAGACATCGCTATAAATGCCGTCGGAATCACCACTTCTATATTCACCGTCGCCATTGGCACCACCCTCCTCATCCACGTCCAAATTATCGTACCATTCGAACTCGTCCGCTGAATGATACACGACGAGCTCGTCGTCAGTTGTCGCCATATCGTTTAAATCTACACAGAAGATAACGAATAACAACTGTAAATACTACTTATACATTATCTCTGCTAATAGGCAAGACCTCACCGATAAATGCTTTGTAGGTGTGGCTAGGTTAACAAAGTCCCAACCCACAGGAAATAGTTGAATATTCATGTACTTCGGTGAATGGAAACGGTTCGCGCACATACAACGGCGCGATTCGAGCGGGAAACTTGTACCAACTTTGCGCCGCTGTATCTCAGTAACGGATGACATAAAAATTAACGAACAGAACAAATCAATAGGTATAGGACCCCTCTACCTACAAACGAAATTTGAAGCGATTTTATTACTCCTACAGAAAGTTATGGCGGGTTTGAACCCGGTGGGGTATCGAACGTTGCAGTACTGATACGGAGCAAGTGCAAGACTCCAAAATGTATTTTACGATAGACAAATGCTATAGTATGAAGTGTTGAAAATAAGAAGTTGATACCTTTAACCGTTCGGAAGATATAGCGATTCAAACGAGAAGCATTTTTATAACATTTTATATATATAAACGAAGGGCCATTTTCGTGGAAACTGTCCCATATATATATATATATATAATTATAATGTTATAAAATTTCCTTGTATAACTTCTGAACGGTAAAAGCTAACGACTTCCTATTTTCAAACCCTTAACACTGCATCATTTCTCTATGTTGAAATACATATTGGAGTCTTGCACTTATTACAATGTCCGATACCCCTCAGGGTTCAGACACACCATAACTTTCAGTAGTAGTAATGAAATGGGCTCAAATTCAGTTTATAGGTTGTGAGGTCCATTAGCTATTGGAATATTCTGTTTGTTAATTTTATGCCATCCATTACAGTTGAACAAACTACGTGCATCTATTAGATCCCTATCCAAAAAATGTTGACCGGCCATGAGGGGTGGGTAGGGGAGGAGGTACAAATGTAGAATGCGAGTAAATTCACTAGTTAGCGTTCCATTCATCCAACATTTTCAGAGAGGGTTGGGGGTGGGTCTAAAACCAAGACTCACCAAGACCAAGTAACCAAAATTAATTTTGCATGTGTGGTTAATTTAGTAAGCCTATAGTAATAGACATACTAAATTAACCATGCATGGAAAATTAATTTTGGTTACTTGGTTAGTATTTCCATGCGATCCAATGGTGTGAGCAGGAAGTAAGTGATCAAAAGACGTGAATTGGATGGGATCTCAGGTTCTTTTCCTCAGGAAAAATACTGTCAAATACTAATATGAGGTAAAACGTGTATGTCGTTTAGACCACCATGCGGACCTAATGGCTTTGCGTTACCAATTTTATTGCTGAGCAGTGTAAATGAAGAGTTTCCTTGTCACTATCTACGCAGGCTTCTATTAATCGCTGGTAGTTATCCATATGAAGCTGATATCACTGTCAAAAGCATGTGCATTTTCATGCTACATAAACGCAAAAGTAAGAATTTAAGTGGCTGGGGCACAGGGCTGGGGAGCTACCAGTGCTACCCCAGACCCCCTGGCTGTCATGGGAGGGGGCACGCCCCCTCCCGTACCCACATCCACTTGTGAATATAGTTATTAGACCCCCCCCCCCTTTCCAGAAATCCTGGATCCGACTCTGAATGTGCAGTTTATATACTATTAGCAATTGAAGTTTTGTCATTCTAGACCTTTGATAATATATAGGACCTGTGCTTTGTTGCGATCGCTACATTGTTCATCATTGTCTCATACCCAGACCATACATATATAACCTTTCATAAGAAGGTGTAAAAACCCTAGTAAATGTTGCATTGCAGTCAAACTTGGCTTAAGAACGCTATTTATAAATGTCCACCTAATAGGTTTGTTTGCATGCGTACGTTTTGATGATGATTAGCTATAGAGCGATAGAGGCAGAGATATAGCAATGCGCGGATCGTGCAATAAATGTGATATTATTATGCTACAACTGTATACAGCACAAAAAGTTACGCTTAGGTTTGTAAGATTTATACCAGACTTTGTGGCAATCCTGCCATGTATGGATTCAAAATGGCAGCGTATTTACATAAACTCGACAAAATTTTGCGAACCGAGAATGTTTCAATCACATCCTAAGCATAGACGAGGAATAGAAACATCGTGTAACATACCAGGCATAAAATTCCTTTTCTAAAATGTTCAAACAACCCTCCTAAAGCCATTAAATATGACATAACTAAACTTTCCCGCCCGACAGCTGCAAATTATGTATGTTTAAGCCAAAATTTCTATGCACCATATAGGAAATCTAAGCGCTAGAGTACCCTAGCATGGTGATACATGTAGGAATGAGTGCTTTAGAATAAAATCTTCCGTATGTTAGCACTGCATTATTGCATACTGTCATAATGATGTAATCATGAACATATTTGTCGACATTGCCAACAGCATGTAAATATGTTTTCTTGTATAAGTTGCCTAAACCTCCCTCAGTATAGAAGATCATAAGTATTGTACATTTAGCAATAACTTACATAAGCTGCATTTGCAGTCACGTTAGCACCTGCTCCCAACAAGGCCTGCACAACTTCATGATGACCTTCCTGACATGCCATATGCAATGGAGTTCTTTTGTTCTGGTAAGTAAAAAAAATCATTTGTACAATTTTTTTCATATGTAATGTACATAAGGAAAGTGAAATTGATCCACAGAGGGAGAAGTAAGGAGACAGGAGGTTGAAATGTGTAATAATGTCCATATCTAAAGACGTGTGTTAGGATACATGTAATCCAGTGTTACGTTAACTCCCATATAGGATTTGCCCCCAATTATGATTATCATTTTTTTTTTATGGGACCCACTTCTAACGGGACTTCTATCAATCGGATCACTTAGCCAGTTCTTGATCAGGTGTCATATAAGAAAAGAGCTTATAAAAGAGCCGTTTTGTGTTTGTTTGATTTCGCAAAACTCTGTGCTTCAAGAGAACAAAAGAGATGCTGTTCTTCCTCGTCCCCAGTTGGAATAGCGCCATTTTGTTCTTCCTTTATTTGTAAAGAACTTGAAATAGGAACTGTTTCACATAATGCAAATGGTGGCAATATGTTTTGAATTTCAAGTGGTAGTGGCCTGTTTGGTCAGATACACATGGAACTTATTGGGGACAGAACTGATATCAGAAATGCATATGTTGATAAATAAGCCTCACCTAAACATAACATTACATGTGAATCTTTGGTGTTCCAGTTTGTAGTGTATATTATTTGCTGGCTATCTATAGTTAAACGGTGAGCCGAATACATGTACCTCCAAAAGCGGTATACCTCCAAAAGTGTGAATGAACAATCTCCAGAAGCAAGCAAAGCTAATGCCCGAGAATGATATCATCGGAACCCCAAGTCAGAACTAACCGGTGAGGAAGAACAATATCACCAGAACCTTGAGCTTAAACTATCTATAAAGTGGCTATGATACAACAAAAATTTTGCAGCCGCAATGGGTGTGTAGTGCGTAACGTGTTGATCTTAAAAGTGTGGTTAGAGGTATCCTAAATTTGAAAACAGAATACACTTTAATAGCCATGTAGCAATAAGGGCAATTGAAAATAAAATGTGTCATGTTATTTTTGAGCCTGTACTCTTTCATTTTCTATTATTGGTCCAAACACACAGTTTTTAGCCAATTTCTCCGCTGTTTCGCAATGGATTGGTGTATGTAATGGTGGACAAGATACCTACTTACCCTTACCTACTACCCCTACTCCTCCCCTTACCTACCACTACCCATACTCCTCCCCTTACCTACCCCTACTCCTCCCCTTACCTACCATTACCCTTACTCCTCTCCTTACCTACTACTACCCCTAATCCTCCCCTTACCTACTACTACCCCTACTCCTCCCCTTACCTACCACTACCCTTACTCCTCCCCTTACCTAATACTACCCCTACTCCTCCCTTACCTACTACTACCCCTACTCCTCCCCTTACCTACTACTACCCCTACTCCTCCCCTTACCTACTACTACCCCTACTAGGACAAATTCAGATTCCATTTTGGCACCTAAACAAGTGCAACAGAGCTTGAAGACCTAAAAGCTAGCCGGCTGTACAAATATGGCACTTTAGGATTCACAAATTATGTGCATGCATGTTGTGTAACATGCCAACTTGTAAGGTATTAATGATATAACTATAACTCAACCCTGGTGACATATTATCTTATGACTTCACTATTTAACACTGCATGCAGGCCTGTGCATACCCTTTTTAACACCTACTATTAGTTCATAGACCTAGTTGGCAAATGATGAAAACTTTCTCTGGCAGCAGTTTTTGTGTATCTGAACATATATGCATAATGCCAACATAAAAATGCCTCTTTATTAAACCCTGTCAATAAATCAAGAACGTAGTAAATGTTACTACTCGAATTGCTGACCTCTCTAGAAGCGGGTGTTTGGCAGTAACCTCAATTTGAAAATAATTGGTATCTGTATGGCACAGTAAAATACATTGCAGCAGTGGTTAATAAATAATGGCAGCAAGTTTTCCAGATTGAGCATGCCAGAAATGAAGTCGGCGAAAGTACCTCCTTCCGGCTGATCAATTGCTCCAAGTATGGGTGGGCAGTAGTAAAGGAGTACAAAGCTGATGCCATAAAGGATCATTCAAATGATTACGAAGAGATATAAACAGATTGAAATGGCAAAAAAGGTAACAAAACAGTTGGCCAAGTGGAGGAAGTGGCAAAATGTGAAGCTAGAAAACTTGTGGCAGGGTCCGTAAAGCATCTTCTACCAGCATTCTAACTACAGTTCGATGGGATCAATTTTTAAGATGTGGACTTCCACAGCGTATCTTCTGGTCAGTCACTTGATGAATGGAATGTATCACCTTAATGGTCACCTGGTGGTGACAAATATATCCCTAATGTTGCTAAGGGGTACATTTATAGCACAAAGTGCATCTCCTAAAAAGATTTTAGCTTTTTAACCAAAGTTTCCTGCCTAAAGAAAGGCACATCCAAACATTATATGGATATGTTGATTTCATCAAACAAATTTGTTTGAATTTTGGTGAACCCCATGGGCCAATGGCAATCAGCTTTATATAATCACTTTGAGTTAGTTATTGTAGATCTGGCCAAACTTTGTACGTGTAGATCCATCGTAAAACAGCTTGTCGTTATCCTTACTTAAACATCAGCGAAACAAGTAATCTTAACGTACACTTTCAATGCATACACGTGCGATTAATCCACTGTTTACGTACCTCACGATTTGACCATTCTGATTCTACACGTGTAAGATTGAACACCTTCGCCACCTCGCCAGTATCCGTGCTGCATCTCGAAACTAGTCCTGTTCTCCCTCTGCAGTTTTGAAAACATAGGCCTACACGAGAGATGATATCATACTCACTCTTGATCTACGTAAGAGTACACATGAGCGTGAAAGTTTATACGATAGATAGCTACAAAACTGGATGTCCATCATATGTACCTTACCGATTTTTAACTTTTTCGTAGCGCTAGCGTACATCTTGTAGCACTATTAGTGATGATATACCACGTGTTCAGGGATTTTAATCATCATGAAATAATTAGCCAAATAACCGATATATATGCAGCTAGCCAAACAATCGCCCCCGAAGGGGGGGGTGCCAAAATGCCTACATGTTTGGCATTGCAATGCGTACCGGATAATAAGCCGAGGAAAGGCTTATATTAATGCTCTTATGTTTCTACGAAGAAATAGCCCGTAGGCCAGGGGGGGGGATTTCTAGCAATAACGATTTGATTGGAATGGCATATGCGCATAGCGCATAGGAACGTACTAAAACCGTTAATTATTAACCGTGAGGTTTAGATTACTATCTTTAACGATCGTATTGCGCAAGTACAAAAAAGCAAATCACTCTCAAGTTTGGCCAAATACTACGATTAGTTGAAAAAGCTATACAGACAGACATCATTGATAGGAGATGGTTTAGATTTGAAAGGCTTATTAGCTCTATCTTGGGATTGACTGTGTGAAATTTTAAATCAAACAGCTCCAGTGTTAGTGGGCTTTCTTTCTGAATTGTCACCTTTACACCTCATGTATTGACACGTTAAGCAGGAGAGAGGGGGAGGGAGAGTGACAGAGAGTTACAGATAGATGTATATTATGAGTAGCAGTGATTTTTAAAATACCTAGATGATTTGGACAAGGCTCTACAAAGTGACATCTGGTCTGGATGGAGGGACACTCTACCAGCTGAGAAATCTTGTCAATAGGAGAAATGCCACTTCAGACTTTGAGAAAAACATGAAATTCATCTGAGGATTTTCTTCAGTTAATAACTACAGCCCACATCATAGCAGCAGCACTTCACACACAGAAACTTCAGAGCATTGAGGAACTGAGGAACTCAGGGGTATCTTTCAAGATAAATCTTCATCTGAAATAACTTCAAAATTCCAAGAATTAGTAGGCCTAAGAGCAATTTGTGATCTTATTGAAATACCACTACACTTGTCAGAAAAGAAGAAAGCTTCTTCAGGGATGCGGGACTGTGTTCTGGAATATGCAAAAGAGACACTTATGCTAGGATTGATGTTTTTGGAATTAAAAGATGGTATTAGAGAGGTTGATGGGACAAAGGTTTTAAGATGCTGGAAGTATCTTTTACTACTCTTTTGTGGTACCGGACACACCAACTACTCTCTTGAGGCACTATCATTCTTAACACAGTATTACTATATGCTTCCTCCTAGATTGGCAGAACAGATGTTGCATGTTGTGGGGGCGCTTCGTAGACTATGAAGGAAAGGTTGGACAGAACATATCTTCAGATTTGCATATGGAGCACCTTAATAGGAGCTGCAATGATGCAGTTAAACACCTAGGAGCTAACAAAACACCAAAGGCTATTGTTAGGTGTGGTAAGGCTATAGGTGGACTGACCGCTATCCTCAAATATTTTGATGAAATCACTGGCATTTCAACAAGCGGTGCACATTCAAGGCAATCTGACATAGAAGACTTGGACAAAATTGTAAAAGAACTAATGGAAAAGGAAGTTTTTTTCCAGCAATCCTGGAAGACAGCATAGTAAATTTTTAAAAAAATTTAGAAGCAATTCCACAATTTTGTCAATCAACAAAGCTAAGTTTGAACAATGGATCGCAACGAATGTTACCACTTTACTTAAGAATTCATTTTTTTCTCGATGATTGTTTGAATTGTTTAATTTAAAGGAAAATCATTGCAATTACAATTGGTACATTGGCATGAAGCAGCACAAACATCACAACATGCACAACCTGACACAGGGACTGCATCACGTCCAAAGTAAGAGCACAGCATCACTCGTCTGCATGTTTTATTGTTCAAACAGCAGTCCTTCATGTCTTTTGATAGCATTCTGAAATCTGATTTTCTGACAATTATCAATGCTTTGGAGAGCTGACCATCTCGGCCAGCTCTCCCACATTCTTGCATATAGCTCTCATATCAGATGATGGCCCCCAATGTATCACTTGTTTAATATCAGTACAATCCAGCCCCATTCCGAATGCTATTGTGCATACATTGTAGCTACATGTTAGAGTGGTGTGATATTTACCTTGATTTTATTTGTATCTCTCATACATGCAAGTATGTATGTCACTGTGATCCACCATGAGGAGTAAGTTACTTGTAAATGTATAGTGTGGTGTCTTTATCTCTCAAACATATGTCACTATACTGTGAAGTTGATAATTGCCTATAGTAAGGCAAAACCTACACCATGTATCTGATGCAATGTAGACTTGTACATTATTTTAGGCTTTTTACCTGGAGGCTTATACAACTTTCATACTTTTTGCTATCGCTAAACTACCAAGATAGATTGAGAGCTCCGGGTGTTTAGAATCTTTAAGAAATGTTCCCAAAGCCCACTGCATCCTAATTACCATTGCAACAATACATGCAGTATTTACATTTGTATTATATGTTGTTGAAATCACTGCGGGTAGCATTAAGATGTGATGGTCTTTATTTTACAGCAAACACCTTAATAGTCATATTGTCCATAGTGAAATGGTCTTGCTGTTAATGGTAATAAAAATAACTAATGAATAAATAGTACACATTTATTGACATTCCTTGTGATGTATGTCATTGACGTGATAACATGTTGATTTATTTTTCTGCTTCCTTTCTCGTGTGGGCTGTATAATGGTTATACAGTGTAGTAATAGATGATGTTTAATTTTATCACTGTTCATTATAAAGGGCTTTGTGTGTGATTTTTTTAATGTATTCTGTATTCGTGTCAATTTTATATCAATGGCCTATGGTCTATTAAGCATTTTTTTGTGGTATTGACATACATATGTTTTCAGATGCAGCATTTTATACTTCTGTAGGACAGAGGTAAGAAATGATATGTGAATAGGGTGTCATAGGGTAGATTGTGTACTATGTGTGAAATACATAACTCAATTCACAAAGCAGATGGACAGCACCTCTCAGATTTTGATGTAACTTCCCATATATAGTTGTTTTCATATGAGAAGACATTTGTCCATTTATTACTTTAATAACGTTTAGGAGATAAGCATTGCAGAATAATTATACACATCACTGATAAACTCAATTTTGAAATGTTTTATTCACTTTGAACATAGTAGATCAAATCAATATATTTATATGCATTTTGCAGGTAGGTGACAGGGTTAATTTAGTTTATAACAGAGGTTTCACAAATACAGTATCATGAAGGTTGATAATCACCACTTTTTTTTAACCAGTGTAGGCGCAGTATTGAACTTAGTGTTTTTGGAAAATGAAAATGTTGATTATGAATAACCCCTGACAACCTGAAATAGTTTTATGTGTAGCAGCCATTTTGAGTTGATTTAACTGTAAGAGTGGCTAAGTTAGGTGAGAGTTACGTAACATTCCAACCTTAGCAATCAAAACTACATTGTTCATCCCAGTTTACATTTTAGCTAAGGATAGCCACTCACTGTTAAATCAACTCAAAATGGCTGCTACACATTCCAGGTACTCAGAATCAACATTTCTATTTTCCTAAAAAGACTGCGCCCACACTGGTTAAAATACGGGGTGATTATCAACCTTCTTGATACAGATATGAAATCTCTGTTATAAACTAATTTATTGGTTAACCATTTCACCTATATTGATTGTACCTCAGAAGATCTTGGATTTGATGTAAAACATGTTCATGAAGATAAAACATTTCAAAGTTGCGCGTACCAGTGATGTGGTTAATTATTCACCAATCCCCTAAACCATTAAGGTTATTCAATGAGTTAAATGTTTTCTCATATGAAGACAACTATATATGGGAGGTTGCATCAAAATCTGAGATGCTTTCCATCTGCTCTGTACTGACCCACTAGTACTTAAGATTGAGACCAAAGGAATGCATGAAAACATGGATTGAGGTGGTGTAGAATAGCTCAAAATGATAATAAACAATTTAGCAGTGATTGATTTGCTAACTGCAGAGTAATACATACATCAATCTTGTTGAGTACTTTGTACCTTGTAAATTTATCAATTGCGTAATTCGATATATTGCACTGTTTATCACCTGTTTTCAGATGATTCTAAAAGATCAAAGTCTCTGGCATATTGTAATTCCTCCTCCTCTTCCTCCTCCTCCTCCTCCTCCTCCTCCCCCTCCCCCTCCCCCTCCTCAAATGATTACATGGAACATACTATAAAACTAATCCCCTGGCCTGGTTCTGATTAGTGTTCCATTGCACGTTTTTTTAATCTTTGTTTTGTGCAGTTGTTTTGTTTTGTTTTCTAAAATGCTTTCATGATCGATATCATAAGAGGAGAGATCTGTACTCCCAGAAGTGCAATTTTAAAAAGCTAATGCTCGAGCTCGGTGCAAAAGCTGCTGAGTACAGGATCGATCTCAGACAGAATAGTAAGAGTTTCTTTTGCTTATCCAGATATGTGAGGTGCTTTTTAAATATGTACGTGAGACACTATTGTACATGTGCACTGGTTGTTTCTCTTGAAAATCCAAATACGTATTACTGCGTGCACTTCCAGCTATACAACAGGTCCCCAAATATCCCCTTCCTGTAAATAATTAATCATATGTTGAGAATGTATCAGGTTATTTCACAACTCGGCCGAAGCGTGTTTTGTAGCTTGTCCCTGCATCCACAGGTCATCAGTTGAAGCACACACAACTCCACTTGGTTGTGAACCTGAGTGTCTATCTCTCATCGTACACTACCCCCTGAATACTTATTGTGGAGATGCCTACTGAACACCAGCATCTCGCTGATCTCCGAGCTCTTATGGGATTCAGGAAACTTTACTGGCAACTCTTTCAGACTTGGTCCTGAAACTTTCTGTTACGATGTAGTAGTTGACCATCAACTTCATGAGATATGACCTGTCTGTCAGTTGTTTATCACAATGCCATCCTTTTAGCTATTAGAGATCGATCCTGTACTAATACTGGTTGTCCAACTTCTAGAGTTTTTAAAATATACCTATCATTCCTAGCTGTATCAGATTGCATGTGTTTTTACAAGTATCTGACTGTGCTGTTGGCTCTGCATATTGCTGCTCGGAACTGCACCTCTATATTATATAATGCCATCTTGTACTGCCAGTGTGTCATGGATATTCCAGTGTAAACACTTGGACCTCCTGAATGCTTGATGGCCATCTCTGTACAATGATCCAACAAAGCTGACTGCTTTTTTTTATCTCATCGTCCTTTACTGGGATTAACTCCCACCCTCAATTCTGTTCATTTCCAGACTCACGATATTAGCTTGTTCCATTTGAAACACCTCTTGTAGTGTTGCTTTACCAGTGGGTATCATATTTTTACTGGTAACTGTGACAACGTATCTGCTATCCACTGTTGAAAACTGGGACGATACACAATTTCTAAATTGTGTCTCTGTAGCTGGAGTAGCATTCTTTGCAGCCATCTGGGAGTAGACAAAAGAGACTTTCTTGCACTGATCTCTAATGGTTTGTGATCTTTTTCTACCACTGTTTTTTAACCATAGATATATATGTACTTCTCTACTGCACATGAAGACAATAGCCAAGCACTCTAACTCCAGGGCCACGTAGTTTTTTTTTTTCTTTCACATTTTGTTAGAGACCTTGCAACTGAGGCTACAGGCCTCCCATCTTGTATTAATGTAGTTCCAAGACCTCCCGTGCTTTCATCACACTTTATTGTAACTCATTTCTTGGTAACATCAGTTACAAGACCTCTAACTCAGTCAAATGCTAATTATTCTTGGCCCTTTTCCATCATACCTCTTAAACTCTTGGAGCTGGCATCTGCTTTACTGCTGACACTTTTTCTGGATCTGGCCACACACCCTCAGCTGAGATGTGGTGGCCGATATAAGATGCAGCTTCATCTTGCCTTTGTTCAGTTTAAACTAACAGTGTCGTGCTTGCCTAAGAAGGTTCAACAATGCCTCATCATGCTTTACACATGCCTCCCTTATTCCGTCTCCTTTCCTGAAGACCAAAATGTCATCTGCTACTATGGCGACATAAGGCTGCTTGGAACTCCTCAGGAGCTGATGATGAACCAAAAGGCATTCTTCACCACCCATATCTACCACTTGTTGTCAGGTAACTACTTAGATCAGAAGGCTTGATCTGCACAAACCCATCTTTTGCATTGAAGATACTGAATGACGGTCATAGCGTTAATTAGCTGCCGCTGCACATCGTCTACTGTAGACTTGTTGAAATGGCTCCTCTTCACCGGCTGCCTTATTCGTAGATCCAAGCACAGACGTACTTTCATCTAGCTGGTGTTCCAAACAGCTGTCAGGCTACTAATCTAGTCACTCCACCTTCACTGCTTTCTCTAAAGCTTTCAATTTCCCCTCTTGAAGAAGTGACATTAGCACCTGGGTTCTCCTCCTTCTTTGGCATGGGCTAAGCAATGTTTTTACCACTTCACTCAGACCTTCAAGCACACAAGAGCAATCTGTACCACATTCACTGGACCCTTCTCCTGATGTACACAATGTAGGCCTACATTCCTCAGCACTGCTAAGGTATGCAGCTGTGTTTACAGCTTCATACAACACAGATTCTTGGAAAGACTGGAAAGCTTTCATAGACGCTGCACTTCTTCAAGACTTCCCTCGATTTATCTTGGCCCAGTTTGTTCACAACGATAGCCCACTGCTTTTAATAGCTTTCATACCTTGTACACTTTCGTCTGTCATGAATTGTCTTGCAGCTTCTGTATTACTTTTGTACGTCTTGACATACTTATTGAAAGCTTCCAAGTTCGTGATCTTCTCAGTCGAAGCCATATTAATTGTGCGTGCATTATTTAGGATTATTAATAATTTTCGTAAGTGGATACCATTTGGTTCTGGCCTTATTATGACGCTAAACAGAAAGCGGGGCAATGTCTTAGCCAAGGAATGTTAGGCAGTACGAATCAACTTTTTGACAGCAAAAAAATGTATTATCTTAATACTTAAAGTATTACAAATTTGGTTTAAAGTATAACAAATTTAGGTAGAAAACTTATCTAACTACATATTCATTTTTTCCCCACTTGCTCAAATGAATGTGTATATGTAGTTGCATATAATGGCATTAAAGCTGCAGAAAAAATTTGCATCCTTTTTGAGTTTCAACATTAAAAATGTAACAAATTTTTTACTATTCAACATTGTTTTTAGCAAAGTTGGATCCTTTGGGCTTTTTTGAGCAAATGTGTGTAACAAAATCATTAGGGTCATACCCGAGCCCAATGTCTACATCTAAACCACTACTGTGTAATGATCATCATATCATTATGATACTTTGGGAGTATTATTAGTAAGCAGATCTCAACTCCTCCCTCATCAGGGTCATACCCGAGCCCAATGTCTACATCTTAAACCACTGTGTAATGATCATCATATGATTATGATACTTTGGGAGTATTATTAGTAAGCAGATCTCAACTCCTCCCTCCCCCCCCCCTCATTCCCGTGGCTTATAGTGATGAAACAAATTTTTTTAAAAAGTTGGTGGTATGTAAGGTTTCAGTGAATAGCTAAGAAATATGAAATGGAATCACACTTCTGTTATCACAAAACAATTGAACAAAACAGTATATCTTCATAACGGTACAATCTTTTCCTTGCAGTCAAATCTTGTACACTTGTCCTCACATCATCTCTCTGTGTGTGGAAATTGATTTTTGTTCTCTAATTCTTTCCATGCCTTGATTGCAAACCCAGCGAGTTACGATTCCCCCATTTCTCCACGTACAGGTGTTGAAAACGTGTCAAATTTACATAGGAGTCCTATACCTATTGATTTGTTCTGTTCGTTCATTCATTACTGAGATACAGTTTAACAAACTATGTGCACGTTTTCCTGCTTGATTCGTGCCAATGCTTTTGGTGTATAGGGAGGCGGTGATTATATCATTGGCACGAATCAAGCGGAAAAAAGTGCACGTAGCTTTTTAAACTTTATCTCAGTAACGGATAGCATGCAGATTAACGAACAAAAACAAATCATCAATAGGTATAGGACTCCTCTATGTACATCCCGAATTTGTCACATTTTCAACATTCGTACATTGTACGTGGAGAAATGGGGAATGGTACTGCTAAACTGCTACTAATCTTAGTCATGCTTGCTCAAGTTAGGACCTAGTACATATAATTGTGTTCAATTGGTACTGAGTTCAGGCAGGGCTCAGAAGCATGTGTAACTGTCTTGGTTCCGCCACAAACTCTCATATGCCGAAAGACATTAAGTGTATACACCAATGCACTTATATAGGGATACAATGGAAGTGCAAAGGTCACATGCACTACATGAAAAGCCAAACAGTCTAGTCAGTCACTGCACAGTAGTTCAGCCATTAAGTCTAGCTTGTTACACAAGTATTGGGGACTACTTCAATGTGAATGTTAAATCGCCGTCTACGCGTAGACGATTGTGTACTTTGAATATCATTTATTGTAATAAACCTAAAAATGCTACCTACCCATGTGTTGTTTAACCTGTTTAGATGGCTCAGTAAGAAAATGAATGTTTTTTGGAGGATATAAATACCCCAAAATTGTTCTGAAATAGCGTCTACATGTAGATGATTTGGACTAATTTCGTCTACGCATAGACGGTCCGTCGATTTAACATTAAGTAACATAGAGTAGCGAATAGATGTGCAGAGTTTCTGTGTGCAAGTGTAGCATGTGCACGCCATCACACTCGTAACCACATCAGTATCCATGAAGCCTTCGCTGGCCTTCAGGATCAGACCCTCGCCTCACATCACATGTATGGTGGACCATGGGTGAGGGTGAGGGAGGAGGGTGACATGGTGGACCATGAGGGAAGGGAGGGGTGAGGGAGGAGGGTGACATGGTGGACCATGAGGGAGGCAGACCATTATGACCACCATGTTTTGACCATCAGATGACCACCTTGTCCTGAGCATCAGCTAGACCTTCATGATGACCACCATGTCCTGATCATCAAGCTGCATGGCACAGTACTCCACGCACGGATTTTGAACCCTGGGGGTGTGACCACAACTAATAAGTGCCTTTAAGCTGCCACTTACAGAAATATGCGCACCAGTGGCACCACCTCCATAAGTATCGTATCTCGACCCCGGAAGTTCAATCCGTAGGTGCAAACTGCTTTTCAAGGCACTCCTTCACAGCTGCATAATCTATACCGCTGCAAACCCATCTGACTCACGATACGAAATGGTTCGTCGTCCAATAAGGAGGCTAACTCCTGCCCTCACTTCAGGGAAGCTGAGGTTCCCGAGGATAAGAGGAGCTCATAACCTTAGTCCCCACGCGCTGTCACGTAAACACATTACAATATTTCGTAATAATTATTTAGACAATTGAATACGGCAAATTGAAGGTCAAATCCTATATACCATACAAAATGGTTTGTGGCGAATTTATACAGGCCCTGTGATTTGTAAGAGTGCGAGCAACATAGCGGACTTTTGGATGAGTTCTACTGTTCATCATTTATTGTACATGTAGCAGCTGTTCTGGTTATCTGATGGTGATGTCTGTGATTTGAAGAAGTTATACAATGTAGCATGTTGGCACAAAAGTCTCAATAAAGTTTGGCATGCAAGGGTTCCTGATGTTTGGATTGGGCCAGGCTGGCTAACATAAGTTCATTGGTGGAGAGGTTGATGTGTATGTAATGCAACTAGAGAGGAGGCACAGTACAAAAACTAGCTACTTTGAGAGGTCATATCATCCCAACAATGTAAAATTAGGGGTTAAAATTAACTGCAGCTTTTTTTTTACGCCAGTGGGTGAGGCCAACGATATGAGAATGGCTTTATGCCCATGGGTGGGGCTGTGTTTGCTGGGTACATGTACGGTTGGGCTGGATTGTCCCCACAGCCCAATTCTAATGCAAGAGTGTCAAGGGTTGAAGAATTCATAAAGGTCCTGAGGGTGTGGTCTAATTTGTGCAAGTGTGTGCAACATAGCGAAGCTTTTGATGAGTTCTACTCTCTCCCAAGCAGGAATGGGGAGGGAGTGACCACCTGTAGTCGCCATGACAACAAACCGCTCATAAACTGATAGTCAAACAGATAACATAAACAAATGATCCATTTACCTTAATACATGTAACTGGCCCAGACAAAGAATAGATGTGCACAAAGGTCATACAAAGGGGTGTGAAATCTCTTCCCCCCCCCCCCCCCCCACCCATATAATAGTGGTGGGATGGGTTTGGGGGCTGGTATGATAATGCCATACATGCACACAAGTACTATTGAAAGGGAGGATGAGGAGGGCGAGAAATAGGTGGATGAACACTGTGAGAGGGTATTATGTTCAAAGCAGTTTTATTTATGGGCATTTCTGAGGTAAGTAAGGGGGAGGATAAGGTGGCTGAACAGGACCCCAAGGTAGCCAAGTGTACCAAGAAGCTTAAGACTCCCCCCCCCCCCCCCCCAACCAAACCTATGCATACAATAACACACCTGCAGCTGCTGTGGGGAGCCCACATGGTGATGCACACTCTACCGCGATAGATGCCGATGGACTGCGAGGTGAGCAGAGGGTGCCATACTTACTGTTCAAGGTACAGTTTTCAGGCCAGCAATACATAAGAAGGCTGATTGTATAAGGTTGGGTATGTGGACAAGAATTCCACACAGCGCGGCAATGCAGCCTCTGTATTGGGCACCACAATTAGCGTGTAGTGTATATAGTACATGTATGTATTTGTGTATGTCCATTTTTCCTTGTTATTATTGCAGTGTATTATATTTGAAAGAATGATTCGTCTGGAAAGTTTGGTAGGGGAATGCTATACATGTTAGTCATTTTTTATGTGTGAATTGTACATCATGTCTTTGTGTCATTTAAAAACACCAGGATAGAGAGGTTAGTGATGTCACGTGATGGGGGAGGGGTTAGTGGTATTATTATACATATAATTGTACATGTGGCCTATGAATTGGAGGTGATCCTGCTGGCGTTGTCCATTTTAACAAGGACCTTGTCAAGCCACACAAGAGGCTCATACATCTGGATCTCAAGCCAACATGGCGTGCAATTTACAGACTGTCGATGGTAGTCTGGTCCCCAGCCCTTAATAAAACTCAAATACACCGAGCAGGTACTGGTCAGCTTGAATGTGTCATTGTACCCCTTCGCCACAGACTCATGGAGATGTTTGGCAAACTCCTGATTGGTGAATACTTTTGCGCCATGACCAGGAGAGAGCTTCATTACAGACAAAGATGGTAACCCTAGCGATCTGGCAAATATTTCACTTTGAATAAAGACTGCATGATCACTAAAGCAATCAACATAAAGCTCACCACCAACATAGGTGAGCTGTATGCCATGCCCTATGTGCTTGCGAGCCGACTTGCGTTAGTGAGTGACCCCAATCAAAAGTGATCTGTTGTCACAGTGTCTGTGTAGCCATTGACATACACTTGCTTGGTGGTAGGTTTGAATGGCGGCCCAACTTGCTGGTTAAGCTCATAGTACTGGATGGAGCTCCAACTCTTTGCCTCCGTGAAATGGATTTCTAAAATAAGAATATTAAGGGTCAACTACATATCATTGAACATTCATTTATGGTTTCAGTAAGATTTGGAATTGTGGATTGAATCATGGGTGTGCTAACACATAAAAAGCAAGTACTAGAAATCCCTTTACACTTTTCTTTATGCAACTAACTTAGTGATGGTTCTGAAATTATAAATCGTTGACAAGGTTGCTTACAATGAGGTTGATACCATCATAATTACATATACCACCCGTAGCATCAGTCAAAGTGATGTAGGGTAGATATATAGTTAGCATTTTGTGTACATTGTGTTTAGTCTAGTTGTATATGTTTATATATCAGTGTATTTGTGCATGTCCATTTATCCTAATAATACAATAATAAATACCATCATAAAAAATTATGATGGTATCCTAGTAATTATAAACCAACCTTGTGATTTTGCTTTTAGACACTTATTTGCAGATTCAAACTGCCATTTTAAGCTGTATACTAACTCCTCATTAATCATGCACATACAGTATACATACCAGTTAGTGCAGCTTCAGGTGATTTCAGGTAGCTTGGAACAACATTGTACTCCTGGGATGAGCATTCAGGGTTGCGCTGTACCACAACTGGAGGTAAAACTACATTGAGTGGGATGGGAATAGGAAGTCTACAGATGAGGATTGGGAGTCTTGGGACATTCACTTATGTTGCACTTATGTTGCAAATGAGGCATGCACTCATACGTACACAAGTGCAAAGCCTTAGGGTATTCAACACACAACAAGAGATTAAGATTAGATGGATATCTAACAACAAGTCAGATTGGTGCTGAACCATATCTTTCAGCACTGAAATCAAATGACCAGAAATCGTGATACTTGTCGTAAAATTTTTTTGGGTGTGTTTTAATGTTAGCTTGATTTTTTATGTATGTAGTATTGAAAATCTGACAACACAGTGTTGTTGACCAAACATTTGTAAACAAGTACCGGAAATAAGTAAGTGTCACGTGACTAACACGTCTGTTTGTTTTTGTTTTTAAGTGTCCCAGTCCAAAAAACCGATTTGTAGCATATTTCTCAACTCTGAGGCAGCAGATCAACACTCGAAAATGGCGTGTTTTTTAAGATTCAACGTTTGCAAGCAGAATTTTGACCGTAAAATTAACTGTTACGTTGTAAACATAGGTGTCTATGGTTCAATAACCATCCCTCGGTATACAAATCGATGTACTGTCGCGTATAACGCCCACTGTGCAAAGCAGCATGCTAAACGCTTTTCGACCTAAACAAATGTGTCTCCCATGAAAACACACAAAGTATTTCCCGGGTTTGAAATACGACTCGGCCAAACGTTTGGCAGGTTTGTTTTTCTCTTATATACCAAATTTTGTGTTGATCTGCTGCCTCAGAGTTGAGAAATATGCTACAAATCGGTTTTTTGGACTGGGACACTTAAAAACAAAAACAAACAGACGTATTAGTCACGTGACACTTACTTATTTCCGGTACTTGTTTACAAATATTTGGTCAACAACACTGTGTTGTCAGATTTTCAATACTGCATACATAAAAAATCAAGCTAACATTAAAACACACCCCAAAAAAATTTACGACTCCACTGTAGGCTGCATACATACATACATGTGCATGCCTCACTTTGTGCTTCCACTCGCCGATAGTGGTAGGGATTGATGCACACTTCAATACTGCTTTTGCTGTAACCAAACGCGCACGCATCCGTGGGCCTCAATTCGTATTGGTTCTGCAGGTCGGGCCAGCGCCAAATGCGGCAATATATAACGTGTGGCAGGGCCTTCCGATTCCCCACCTGTAGTCGACCGTTTAAAGTCTGAGGAATTGTTACACACTTGGAGGGATAGGAGGGGTTTTCCAAGACCCTTTGAAGCTCTTCTATTGCCTCTAATTTGGAGCTTAGCTTTTTTATGAGGAGGTTGATAGCCTTCTCAGCCCATTTGGCATCTTCTTCATCCTGTCGCCACTCGAGAAGTTTCTTAACAGCTGGAGACAGAGTGAATGGAAGAAACCACGACATAGCACAGACTACTATTTTTACTCGCGTGACCCTGGTAAAGTAATGTTCATTATTATGAATCATTAAGAGCATAAATTCAAACATTAATTAAGAGACATCTCTGTAGACCTTATGTATGTGTCGTTAAGGGGTCACCTGTACACCTTACGTCTGTGTGGTTAAGATTCATCTCTGTATGTGTCGTTAAGGGGTCACCTGTGCACCTTACATCTGTGTGGTTAAGAGTCATTTCTGTATACCTTATGTATGTGTCGTTAAGGGGTCACCTGTACACCGTACGTCTCTGTCATTAAGAGTCATCTCTGTATACCTTATGTATGTGTCGTTAAGGGGTCGCCTGTGCACCGTACGTCTCTGTCGTTAAGAGACATCTCTGTACACCTTATGTATGTGTCGTTAAGGGGTCACCTGTACACCTTACGTTTGTGTGGTTAAGATTCATCTCTGTATGTGTCGTTAAAGAGTCACCTGTGCACCTTACATCTGTGTGGTTAAGAGTCATCTCTGTACACCTTATGTATATGTCGTTAAGGGGTCACCTGTACACCTTACATCTGTGTGGTTAAGAGACATCTCTGTACACCTTATGTATGTGTCGTTAAGGGGTCACCTGTACACCTTACATCTGTGTGGTTAAGAGTCATCTCGGTATACCTTATGTATGTGCTGTTAAGGGGTCACCTGTACACCGTACGTCTCTGTCGTTAAGAGTCATCTCTGTATACGTTATGTATGTGTCGTTAGGGGGTCGCCTGTACACCGTACGTCTCTGTCGTTAAGAGACATCTCTGTACACCTTATGTATGTGTCGTTAAGGGGTCACCTGTACACCTTACATCTGTGTGGTTAAGAGTCATCTCTATATACCTTATGTATGTGTCGTTAGGGGGTCACCTGTACACCTTACGTCTGTGTGGTTAAGAGTCATCTCTGTACGCCTTATGTATGTGTCATTAAGGGGTCACCTGTACACCGTACGTCTGTGTGGTTAAGAGTCATCTCTGTACACCTTATGTATGTGTCGTTAAGGGGTCACCTGTACACCGTACGTCTGTGTGGTTAAGATTCATCTCTGTATGTGTCGTTAAAGAGTCACCTGTGCACCTTACATCTGTGTGGTTAAGAGTCATCTCTGTACACCTTATGTATGTGTCGTTAAGGGGTCACCTGTACACCTTACATCTGTGTGGTTAAGAGTCATCTCTATATACCTTATGTATGTGTCGTTAGGGGGTCACCTGTACACCTTACGTCTGTGTGGTTAAGAGTCATCTCTGTACGCCTTATGTATGTGTCATTAAGGGGTCACCTGTACACCGTACGTCTGTTTGGTTAAGAGTCATCTCTGTACACCTTATGTATGTGTCGTTAAGGGGTCACCTGTACACCGTACGTCTGTGTGGTTAAGATTCAACTCTGTATGTGTCGTTAAAGAGTCACCTGTGCACCTTACATCTGTGTGGTTAAGAGTCATCTCTGTACACCTTATGTATATGTCGTTAAGGGGTCACCTGTACACCTTACATCTGTGTGGTTAAGAGTCATCTCTGTATACCTTATGTATGTGTCGTTAAGGGGTCACCTGTACACTGTACGTCTCTGTCGTTAAGAGTCATCTCTGTATACCTTATGTATGTGTCGTTAAGGGGTCACCTGTACACCGTACGTCTCTGTCGTTAAGAGACATCTCTGTACACCTTATGTATGTGTCGTTAAGGGGTCACCTGTACACCTTACATCTGTGTGGTTAAGAGTCATCTTGGTATACCTTATGTATGTGTTGTTAAGGGGTCACCTGTACACCGTATGTCTCTGTCGTTAAGAGTCATCTCTGTATACGTTATGTATGTGTCGTTAGGGGGTCGCCTGTACACCGTACGTCTCTGTCGTTACGAGACATCTCTGTACACCTTATGCATGTGTCGTTAAGGGGTCACCTGTACACCTTACATCTGTGTGGTTAAGAGTCATCTCTGTATACCTTATGTATGTGTCGTTAAGGGGTCACCTGTACACCGTACGTCTGTGTGGTTAAGAGTCATCTCTGTATGTGTCGTTAAAGAGTCACCTGTGCACCTTACATCTGTGTGGTTAAGAGTCATCTCTGTATACCTTATGCATGTGTCGTTAAGGGGTCACCTGTACACCGTACGTCTGTGTGGTTAAGAGTCATCTCTGTACACCTTATGTATGTGTCGTTAAGGGGTCACCTGTACACCTTACGTCTGTGTGGTTAAGAGTCATCTCCTTACACCTTATGTATGTGTCGTTAAGCCCCCATGGCCCTATTTACCACTACCTATCCTCCTTTACTGCAATTTGTATTCTTTACTGCAAGTTGTATCTGAGGCCCAGGCCATCCCCTACTCAATAGCACTCTCAGTCTCCACACAACCAGCCCTCCCACCCACCCACCCCTAAACACCCCTCGTACATATGGTGTAATCAGACTGCCAACAGGCCGGAGAGCTGCCAGCTGCCACATTACCAGGATTGAATGGGGTCATCACAAAAGTAGACTCCAGCATGTGGAGTGGAACATTGAACTGGAGCCGGCCCCAAACACTGGGGCCAGCCACAATGGCCCCGTATCCTAGCCCCACACAGTACTAACACCAGCTCCTCACTGCAAATGCATATGAAGCCACTACCTGTGAAACCATTAACCCCCACACTACAAGAGGACTTAATGGTAGGGGAACCATCAACTACAAGTGGAGCTACCAGCTCGCATTGGACAAATGGAATACCACCACTGAAGCAGCCTCCATTTGTAGAGTGTACATACGTGCCTACGTTTGTCTCTTCACACATTTTGTGTTGTAGATCTGAACTACTGTAGACATGTACTTGTACAGAGTAAAATTTTATCAGTGTGGATGCTGTTAGTGGTGAATATGGTTACCTGCCCTATCGGTACTGATTGCGGTGGGTCTGCACCCGTGGTTGGTTTATATAGACAACAGAGGGCGTTTTGCCCTACTGGGAACTACTGCACGCAAGTAGCAAAACACGTAGATCTAAGTGCCGTTTTGAATGTCACATAAATTGCACGCACAGTCACAGCTACAATGTGGCACGATGAAGACATCAGAATTCATGACCACACAAGTGAAGTTAGCAGACCCTACACTGTCAGAGATGTCAACAGATCTAGACATTACCAGTGTAACCCAGTTTCACCTGTGCCCCACGGCCGCTATATACACTAGCACATACATTTTAGCAGATATACAACAGCCTAGGGCTAGCTATAGGTATACGCAAGTACGTAGTTGATGGCTAACTCCACTTGTGACAGTGTGGTAGTGAATTCTGATGTCTTCATCGTGCCACATTGTACATTGTAGCTGTGACTGTGCATGCAATTTATGTGACATTCAAAACGGCACTTACGTACTCGTACAGTACAGTAGTTCCCAGTAGGGCAAAACGCCCTCTGTTGTCCATATAAACCAACCACGGGTGCAGACCCACCGCAATCAGTACCGATAGGGCAGGTAACTATATTCACCACTAAATGCATCCACACCAGATAAAATTTACTCTGTACATGTACAAGTACATGTCTACAGTAGTTCAGATCTACAACACAAAATGTGAGAAAAGACAAACGTAGACATGTATGTACACTCTACAAATGGAGGCTGCTTCAGTCCATGGTGGTTCCATTTGTCCATTGCAAGCTGGTAGCTCCACTTGTAGTTGATGGTTCCCCTACCATTAAGTCATCTTGTAGTGTGGGGGTTAATGGTTTCACAGGTAGTAGCTTCATTTGCATTTGCAGTGAGGAGCTGGTGTTAGTACTGTGTGAGGCTAGGATAGGGGGGCCATTGTGGCTGGCCCCAGTGTTTGGGGCCGGCTCCAGTTCAATGTTCCACTCCACATGCTGGGGTCTACTTTTGTGATGACCCCATTCAATCCTGGTAATGTGGCAGCTGGCAGCACTCCGGCCTGTTGGCAGTCTGATTACACCATATGTAAGAGGGGTGTTTATGGGTGGGTGGGTGGGTGGGTGGGTGGGAGGGCTGGTTGTGTGGAGATTGAGAGTGCTATAGAGTAAGGAATGGCCTGGGCCTCGGATACAACTTGCAGTAGAGGAGGATAGGTAGTGGGAGATAGGGACATGGTGGCGAATGCGGCATGCCCAGTGTGAGAGCTGCATTAATGTGGGAGCCCCCAATGACCCTGTAGGATTTTTTAGTACCTGGTTGCTCCCTTGCTGGCAGTCTACTGGTGCTAACTGGACATGTAGTGTGGGGCTATTAAGTTAACTTGCATTAATGGTTCTGTCCGCATGAAGTGAGGGAGCTGACCTGATTCGACCCTCGGCCAATACAGGGTGTAAATGGGACCAATGCATTGACCACACAACAGTCACACATACAGAGTGTAAATGCGGGGATCATTCATTTGGCCCCACAACAGACACAAGCACAGGGTGTAAATGGGATCATGGATTTGAACACAAGTACAGGGTGTAAATCGCACCAAGGATTTGACCCCACAACAGACAAAAGTACAGGGTGTAAATGGGACCATGGATTTGATCACAAGTAAAAGGGGTGTAAACCAGACCATGGATTTGACCCACAACAGACACAAGTACAGGGTGTAAATGGGACCATATATTTGATTACAAGTACAGGGTGTAAATCAGACCATGGATTTGACCCCAGAACAGACAAAAGTACAAGGTGTAAATGGAGCATGAGTTTGACCCCACAACAGACACGAGTACTCAAGTACAGGATGGGACCATGGATTTGATCACAAGTACAAGGTGTAAATCAGACCATGGATTAACCCCACAACAGACAAAAGTACAGGTGTAAATGCGAGCATGAGTTTGACCCCACAACAGACAAAAGTACAAGGGTGTAAATGGGACCAAGCATTTGACCCCACAACATACACAAATACAGGGTGTAAATGGGACCATGGATTTGATCATAAGTACAGACTGGGTATAAATGGGACCATGGATTTGATCACAAGTACAAGGTGTAAATCGGACCATGAATTTGATCACAAGTACAGTGTGTAAATGAGACCATGGATTTGATCACAAGTACAGGATGTAAATGGAACCATGGTTCTGACCCCACAACAGACACAAGAACAAGGTGTAAAAGGGACCATGAATTTGACCCCACAACAGACACACGTAAAGGGTGTAAATGGGACCATAGTTTTGACCCTAAAACATATTTAAGTACAGGGTGTAAATGGAACCATGGATTTGACCCCACAGCATACACAAGTACAGGGTGTAAATGGGACCATGGATTTGATCTTAAAACAGACTCAAGTACAGGGTGTAAATGGGAGCATGAGTTTGACCCACAACAGACACAAGTACAGGGTGTAAATGGGACCAATGAATTTACCCCACAACAGACACAAATACAGAGTGCAAATGGGACCATGGATTTGATCAAAAGTACAGGGTGTAAATGGGACCAATGAATTGACCCTAAATAAACTCAAGTACAGGGTGTAAATGGGACCATAGGTTTGACCCTAAAACAGACTCAAGTACAGGGTGTAAATGGGACCATAGGTTTGACCCTAAAACAGACTCAAGTACAGGGTGTAAATGGGAGCATGAGTTTGACCCACAACAGACAAAGTAAAGGGTGTAAATGGGACCATGGATTTCATCACAAGTACAGGGTGTAAATGAGACCATGGATTTGACCCCACAGCATACTCAAGTACAGGGTGTAAATGGGATCATGGATTTACCCCACAACAGACACAAGTACAGGTATAAATGGGACCATAGATTTGACCATAAACAGACTCAAGTACAGGGTGTTAATGGGACCATGGATTTGACCCCACAACAGACACAAGTACAGGGTGTAAATGGGACCATGGATTTGATCCCACAACAGACACATACAACATGTATATCCCACAATAGACACAACAAGTACAGGGTGTAAATGGGACCATGGATTTGACCCCACAACAGACACAAGTACAGGGTGTAAATGGGACCATGGATTTCATCACAAGTACAGGGTGTAAATCAGACCATGGATTTGACCCCACAACAGACAAAAGTACAGGTCTAAATGGGAGTATGAGTTTGACCCCATAATAGACACAAGTACAGGGTGTAAATGGGACCATGCATTTGACCCCACAACAGACAGAAGTACAGGGTTAAATGGGAGCATGGATTAGATCTCACAACAGACACAAGTACAGTGTGTAAATGGGACCAAGGATTTGATCACACGTACAGGGTGTAAATCGGACCATGGATTTGATCACAAGTACAGGGTGTAAATCGGACCATGGATTTGATCACAAGTACAGGGTGTAAATCGGACCACAGATTTGAACCCACAAAAGACACAAGTACAGGGTGTAAATGTGACCATGGATTTGATCACAGGTACAGGGTGTAAATGGGACCATGGATTTGACTCCGCAACAGACACATACAACATGTATATCCCACAATAGACACAACAAGTACAGGGTGTAAATGGGACCATGGATTTCATCACAAGTACAGGGTGTAAATCAGACCATGGATTTGACCCCACAACAGACAAAAGTACAGGTCTAAATGGGAGTATGAGTTTGACCCCACAACAGACACAAGTACAGGGTGTAAAAGGAACCATGGATTTGACCCCACAGCATACTCAAGTACAGGGTGTAAATGGGACCATGGATTTGACCCCACAATAGACACAAGTACAGGGTGTAAATGGGACCATGCATTTGACCCCACAACAGACAGAAGTACAGGGTTAAATGGGACCATGGATTAGATCTCACAACAGACACAAGTACAGTGTGTAAATGGACCAAGGATTTGATCACACGTACAGGGTGTAAATCGGACCATGGATTTGATCACAAGTACAGGGTGTAAATCGGACAATGGATTTGATCACAAGTACAGGGTGTAAATCGGACCACGGATTTGAACCCACAACAGACACAAGTACAGGGTGTAAATGTGACCATGGATTTGATCACAGGTACAGGGTCTAAATGGGACCATGGATTTGACTCCGCAACAGACAAAAGTACTGGGTGTAAATGGGACCAATGAATTGACGCTAAACAGACTCAAGTACAGGGTGTAAATGGAACCATAGATTTGACCCTAAAACAGACTCAAGTACAGGGTGTCAATGGGACTATGGATTTGACCCCACAACAGACACAAGTACAGGGTGTAAAAGAAACCATGGATTTGACCCCACAGCATACTCAAGTACAGGGTGTAAATGGGAGCATGGATTTGACCCCACAATTGACACAAGTACAGGGTGTAAATGGGACCATAGATTTGAGCCTAAACAGACTCAAGTACAGTGTGTAAATGTGATCATGCATTTGACCCCACAACAGACACAAGTACAGGACCATGGATTTGACCCCACAATAGATACACCTACAGTGTGTAAATGGGACCTTGCATTTGACCCTAAACAGACACAAGTACAGGGTGTAAATGGGACCATGGATTTGACCCCAAGTACAGGTTGTACATATAAATGGACCATGGATTTGATCCCACAACAGAGGATGTAAATGGACCATGGATTTGATCCCACAACCCAGGATACGATGTAAATGGATCATGGATTTGATCCCACAACAGAGGATGTAAATGGACCATGGATTTGATCCCACAACAGACACAAGTGCAGGGTGTAAATGGGACCACCGTCGTCACTGTACTAGCATAAATCTAGTAACCTTTCTCACGATCGTCGTATTCGCACCGCTCGAACTTCACGTCCGCCGATTGAAACTCTTATGACCTTGTCTTCAGTTGACGGCGCCATAAAGTTTATGTACGCAGAAGATAACGAAATAGGGATCGAATAGTATAACAACTGCATGTGAGTCCGACCGGGAGATGGATTCACGTATCCAGCGCAGAGTAGGTGTGGCTCTAAGTTATCCAAGTGTCAGCCCACAGGAAGTAGTTGCATATTCATGTATTTGGTGCATGGAAGCGGGTCACGCACGTACAACGGCGCGATTCGAGCGGGAAACTTGTAGCAACTTTGCGCCGCTGTATCTCCGTAACGGATGACATAAAAATTAACGAACAGAACAAATCGATAGGTATACGACCTCTCTACCTACAAACCGAATTTGAAGCGATTTTATTACTCCTACAGAAAGTTATGGCAGGTTTGAACCCACAGGGGTATCGGACGTTGCAATACTGGCACGGAGGAAGTACAAGACCCCAAAATGTATTTTACCATAGAGAAATGGTGTAGTATAAAGTGTTAAAAATAAGAAGTTGATAGCTTCAACCGTTCGGAAGATATAGCGATTCAAAAGAGAAGCATTTTTATAACATTTTATATATATAAGCGAAGGGCCATTTTCGTGGAAACTGTCCCATATATAATATAATTATATATATATATATGTGAGGGGCAATTTTCTAAGAAACTGTCCCATATACATATATAACAAGAATCTCAAAGCAAAATGTACATGTGCTTTTATTGGAGCAACTCCTTTTCACCTTATCATGTCTAACCTTGTTTTGATGATTTTTTTTTAAATTACAGGGTGAGAGTCCATTGTGGATAGCTAGCTTTAAAGGACATCTTAAGGTAGTGAAGACACTCATTAAAGGTGGAGCTTATGTTGGTCTGTTCCCTAAACGATCTATGGTATGTGCAGACCGTTTTACTCTGATCTTCCCTTCCCCTCTACTTCCTGCCCTACTTTCTTAACAATTTTCATTTCCATAGTCTACATTTGTAAATAAATAGGTTTACACTGTGTTATGTTTCTTTTTGTTCTGTTCCTTCACTCCTTACTAGATTAAATCTCCATTGTATGTGGCATGTCAGGAAGGTCATCATGCTGTAGTGCAGACCTTGTTGGGAGCAGGTGCTGATGTGAATGAAGATGAAATTCATGTAAGTTATTGCTACATGTACAAACCATATGGCTAGGCTTGGTGGAATGTCGTTACATAAGGCTTTGTCATATGGTTCTCATAGCCTAAAGTAGTGTTTAACTTTTTGACCATCCAGTAATTATATACATGTATATAAAAAATCAACTTGCATTACCTACCAAGTGCATATATATGCACACGTATAGAAAACCCATCTATCTGTGTCACACTGTTACGCACTTTGTGCACCAAAAGCAGTGGTTATGATAATCGCCACACGTCGGACAATCTCCGATCAAGTAGAGTGCTCCCGCATATTACGGCATGTTTTGACATATTCCTGGTTATATGTGTCTAACTATTTGTGTTAAAAATTATAAAAATATACACCATGATGCAGTTTCACAGTCAAAGTGCTTGGCAATTTCAAAGTAATTAATTCTTGTATAAGTTTAATACTGGTGAGAAAATATATGTCAAATGTCATGTAGCAATAATGTGCCTCTCATGGCGAATATCCCTCAACCAAGACTAAATTTAGAGTGTGTGTATACAAGAAGCCACTAAACAAACAATAACAAAACGGTCAATGACATGTAAACACAAAGTAGGAAGTGTATTCACTAAACTCTTCATCCTCTTGACCCTCCTATGCCACTGCTGAAGCTTGCTGAAATTGAGATGAAGTAGGTGCTTCCACTTCAAGAGAATCTAGTTGGCTGGGCTGCATAATGGAATGGATGCTGTGGCTGGCTCTGTATTGGTAACCTTTTTCCATCCACATTTACCTGCACCATCGTTCACGTTTCCCAGAACCCCTGAGATGATACAGTGGCGTAGTGCGGTTGTTGATCACCCAGGGACATAATGCAATAATGGCGCCCCCCCAAATAAAAAGAGGGGCGGATCCAGGATTTTGGGGAGAGGGTTGGTAGGCAAGGACGGGGGAGGCAGCAAGGGTGTATGGGAGAGCTTTGAAAATTAAGCGCCTTCAAAGGGGTCTGGGGCGTAGCCCAAGCCGCATAGCAACTTTCGCACTTTAAAAATCACAAAACATGACATACTTGCATAGTGACAAACATAATACAACAAGAATTACACTGTACTTGCTTCCACTGGCAACCTATGCCTTCGCCCATTCAATCGTTTAGGCTACCCCCTGCACTAGGCCCTACGAAATATTAAAGTTACCTCGGTTACCTTATTGTTGCTGACCATTACAATGGAAGGTGAATTGTTGACCTGCTGAAGCAAAATATATGAATTTTTCAGTGGTGAAAAGAATTTGACAGGGGATGTATCCACCCCTGCAAGGCCACTACTCCCTTGCGCTATGTGTACCTCGGGCTAACCGCTCGCTGCCATTGTGAGTCCTGGATAACCTTGGCGATCACCGAACTGAAGGTGGATCGAACTAGATACGGTATCCAATCGTTACCTCCATAATCTGTTGAATTATTATGGATTATGGAGGTGACGATTGGATACCGTATCTTCAATGTCCGCGATTAGAAACGAATTAAAAAGTTTGCGTGCTGATCGAGTGCAGATGCTTGTAAAGTTAAGACTCGAGGTGCGTCAGGTGCCCACTGATACGTTCACATTAACCCGATAAATTATCTATGCATTGTCTATTTTGGCGCCCCCTCAACCCTGCACCCGGGGACATATGCCCCCCCCCCCCCCCCCCCTCGCTACGCCACTGAGATGATATTGTCTCCCAGGTGAACCCAGCTACAGCTACTGGCAGAACATATACTCTAGCTAAACGCCTTCATTCATAGTTTTCACCCTCCCCCTTTGTTATGACAGTAGTTTTTATATCAATGAATATTGAATACACTATCAAAGCGCACATTAGTTCAATTACAGTGTTTCCCCCAGAGCGTGGTGCTTCACGCTTATGAATAAAGATAATTACTAGGTGTAGTGCTAATTAAATTAATAACCCACACTTTTATCACCTGGAATGCATCACACTATAAAATTATGAACGTCATACATGGCCTAAATTTTTTTCTTCATATGTTCTCACTTTAATTGTAATTTTATCACCAACTGTAAAAGTTGATGATAAAAAATTATGTGAACATGAAAAATGATATAATTTATTGATGTATGTTATTAATTAATAAACTATTTAGTTACCCCCCTCCAAACTAACTTTGTTGTTGATTTTCTTCCCAAAAATGGAATGGTTTTCAACAAAATTAGGTTTATAGATGCTCTTTTCAGTCTTACACGTCCAACTTGCGATCAATCGTTACAGTTTAAAAATTTAGCATTTTTGTCATTGGGGTTCTCTTTCTTTACTAAACCTGAACACTACTGAATCACAACTTGTTGTGCTGACCTTGGGTTGTCTTTAATCACCAAGAACCTACTTGATATGGCTGTAACAGCTGTATTCACATGATGCTCAGACACACCCAAATATTAAACCTTTTTGGCATTATAGATATGTATACTTGTAAACGTAACGTTCTTCAAACTGTGCTGATATGTGTTTGTATACCTGTCTACTACCTGTATTTAAGGTTTGTTCTTTATGTGTATAAAGTGCGAAAAGTTACTTTTGTGTATGTTGTTTTGTCGCCTATAAGCAACGTCCGCTGTTACCATACGTATAATTGTGCCTCTTATAAGCTACGGTTTGCTGGTGGACCTGCAAACTGATTACATGTTTTATTTACTTGCAAGATTTCACCATTTGCATTGATTTTGCAACGGCTGTTGGCTAGCGTGATTATGTGATGATGTATTACAGGATGAGAGTCCATTGTGGATAGCTAGCCTTAAAGGACATCTGGAAGTTGTGAAGACACTCATTAAAGCTGGAGCTTTTGTTAATAAGGCTGACAAGGTTGGTCTATTTGCAGTCAGTTTTTTCTTTTCCCACCCCCCCCCCCCCCTACATTTGACTCCTTCCCTCCATCCATCCTTCCTATCCCTCCCACTCACCTATTATCCTTACCTGTCTTTTCTCGGACATTTACTCTTGCCATTATAATGTGGACCAACTCAACACATGTACACTATAGACGTTATGAAAAGTGTATGAGTGTCGTTCACATACTGAAAATATAATATTGTATATAAACAAATAAACTATTCAGCTATCTGTGCTTTAATGTGATATATCTGAAATTTTGTACCCTCCATATTTTTTTATTTTCCTTACCTCTACTATGTACGTTTGTAATTGAGTTTGTCCACACTGTATTAGAAGGATTTCTTTTATTCCTACACTCATTACTAGGACTATAGAACTCCGTTACATATGGCATGTCAGGAGGGTCATCATGATGTTGTGCAGACCTTGTTGGGAGCAGGTGCTAACGTGAATAAAAATTATGTAAGTTATCCTAGTATTGCCGAGGGCACATAGGTGTGCCCGATAATTTCACCTAAGTATGTAATGTGGAGGGCACATTTATGGTGCCGAGCTGGATTGGATGACTCCAGTTTTAGTGTTTATATCCTTTGTTTTTGTTAACTATACTGCGCCTAGAGCATTGAAAACGAATATTGTTGTTGGCATTACATTTGTGACTTTTGAACCATGCCATCATGATTGTTAAGTTTGCTAGCAATGTATTTGAATGGTTTATGATGCTCTACGGTTGTACTATGATACACAGAGAGAAGATATATTAAAAGCAGGCAAAAGTACAATGTTGGTAACTCATATAAATGGTGTAATTGTTGTCCACATCCAATAATGTGTATGCTGTCCTCAATGGTGTAAAAATGTCAAATGGCAGTGACCCACCCCGCTTTTGAAGTACTACGGATTGGCATGTTGAAATAAGCGATTAGAGCAATTGTATATTGGATCACCACAGCATTTGGCAACACCCCTTCAGATTTCTTTCAAATACATATATCTGACAGATCCTATTATACCTGTGTTACGTACACAATTTCACTTTCAAATCCCCTTTTGCTCATGAATAATAATAAGTCGTAATTTTGCTAAATTTGTTTAGGACAGGTAAAACTATAGCCCTGCAATGTTTGCTATGATGGTGATTAAGTGACACGAATGGACCATTTGCCTGATGACGCGCACGTAAGGGAGCCTCTGTTTATTTCTCTGCGGATCATTTTTGGGGGGGCAACCGTTTTTTGCGTCTATTGGAAAATTATAGGTGTGTCCTACGTTTAGGTTCATAACTTCACTTCCTTAAAGGAGAAGTTGCCACGTAAATAGTTACGATTGCGCTGCGCGAACCGATGCGCAGAACCCGCTATAAAAGGCGCTAGACTGCTCGGGGACTTTCCTCAAATACGTCATGACTAAATGGCGAAAGGTTGGTCGTTTTGTACTTGCGTTTTCAATCGGTTACCCTGTTACCAAAAAACAGAGGCAATTGGTTATCTATGTAGCTTTTCACAAAAGAAATACACCAGTATAGGCCGATCGTGATCGAGTTCTCTGCGATCCATGCCACACGTACGTTGTGCGCTACAACAGGACGTGCGAGTTCTATATAGGCCTAGTTCATTGTACTGAGTCTCGACTGATCCTATATAGACTTTTACTTTCATCGTCGAATCTGTTCACCGAGTACTAGAACTGTTACTTGAAGCGGTAACGATGTGCGCTGTAAACCGCATACGTCTCTCTTACTCTTACGCCCGGCTTATATTACCATCACCCAGGCCAGGTATAAATGAACAAAACATCACAATGAAACACAAAAAGAAGGCTGTAACAAACAGCGTTACGTATTGCTACCCCTGGCCCTGATTTGCTTGCTATCTCCAGCCACATCTTCACGTGCTTCAGTTGTTTTCCCCGTTTGGTATGCTGGCAATGGCACAAACATTGATAACTGATGTTCCACAAAATGAAACAAGTAAGGATATGTATATAGGTATTTCAGACAGCAGATCGTTGTGGTGAAGCCCAGTGTGAGAGGTAGAGGATGTGAGTGTGAATGTGGGTGGAGGTGTGAGTATGGGTGGAGGTGTGATATGGGTATGGGTGGAGGTGTGATATGGGTATGGGTGGTGTATGTATGGGTAAAGGTGCAAGTGCGAGTTGAGGTATGAGTGGGCATGTGAGTTTGGGTGTAAGTATGAGTATGGGTGGAGGCGGAGGTAGTGAGTATGTGTGGAGGCGTGACTATGGGTGAATGTATATACAAATGAGGGTGAGGTGTATGGGTGGAGGTATGGATGTGGGTAGGGATATGAGTATGTGAGTATGGGTGGAGGTGGAGGTAGTGAATGTGGTATAGGTGGAGTGGGGTGAGTCACAAACTATTTCATTCTTGATGATGACTCTAATTAAAGCCTTGTGGGCCCATCAAATGTAGATCATTATAGAAGGTGTGGTGCAAGACAAGTTAGCAAACACACAAACAAACACCCACATCTATGTTGATGCATCTGGTGGGGGACAATGTATTAATGTCAAAAACCTAGTGAAGATATTGTGAGATCCCAATGTATGGTACACATATGAACATATTCTCATGCACAGCTACAAGTGTATTATATATCACCTTACAGATATAGGATAGCATGTACAATTTCACAATACATATCCATACCTTACAACTTCATGAATCATTATCATCATCCTCTTGGCATTCTTCGCTTTCACTGTCCACATACTCTTCATCTAATAAAGATGCATCATCGGGTGACACCAACTCGTCATTTGCATCATCCTCCTCCTCAAGTGACCTAGTATAAGGGTGAATTGTATAAGGATTTTTTGCCATCATTAGCTACATGTAAACCTACTGTAAAGATGAGATATTCTTCAGGATGTACGCATTCCAGATGTTACGTACGAATTGAAAGGTTTTCTTCTTTAATACATTGTAAGTGCTATGATGGTCCGGTCGGCGAACATCAAGGTATTCACCATGACTTGTTGATGCCCATTGTGTGTTTTCATTCTAAAAGAAGTGGTCATATTGTTCACAACCATCACATGCACAAAACTCACCCAATCCATCACAGCCAGGTTCATCCGCATTTTAAAGGTGTTAGTATGGAAGTGTATCCTCTTGGGCAGGTAGGTTAGTAGCTGGTGGTTAAATCACTCCATCCAGAAGGTGTCTCGACACTAGAAAAAGGACTTAATTTAGATATAACTAGCAATGCCTTCATAAAGATGCATACACGACAGAATGACTCAGCAAAGCGGTAGATAAGGGTTCTCTGCAGTGCATCCTCATATGCTTGAATGACTTCAGGCATAGTCAGAATCTTCCTCTTTGGGTGGTAACCTGGCTGGCGACAACGACTTTCTGAGTGGCAATTAAGGTGGTGACCCTAGTGGAAGCAACAACAAAAAAAAAAAAAACATTCACACACACACAACGACCGGACCATCATTGTTGCATGTATAAAATGCACATTACACATGTATGCATGAACACCTGTACCTGAAAGTGCTGGCTTATATTCATAATCATGTTGCATATAGAATGTCAGGGTTGCCAGCACAGTTCTTCATGCACCAGTACAGGTGTACTTTGGTACTCCTTGCTGAGAAAAAAAAGGATCAATACATTAAATGATTACAGGTGTACGTTGGTACTCCTTGCTGAAAAAAAAAAGGACAGCGCAGCTCATACCCTTGTCTGAAAGTTCTGCAAACCACGTCTTATCTCTAGTTTTAACAGTCCCAGCACAGATCTTTTTTAGCTCTTTAGCCACATTCTTCGTGCCTGCATGATTGCAATCAATACACACCAAATAAAATTTGATACCATACCATGCCATGTGTCATAAGAATTGACCAATCCAAGTTGTTCAACATACGTCTTTATGGTGGACTGGTAGTCATGGGCTACCTCTGTGACGTTCAACCCTACATTATAAATTGGATGCATATATGTATGTGTAAATATTTAAAATAATAACACAAACCTCTGGCTATAACTTGGGGTAAGACAACTATCGTACATGCCACCTCTCTAGTCTGTGCTACTCTATGCTCTGGTCTAGAGAGAGTGGTGATCCCAACAATCCTACGTGTACTGCTTTGCAAAAATATATGAACACAGAGTACAAACATGCATACACGCACCTGCCAGCCATACAGGGTACTGTTGAGTGGTATGCATTCGCACTAGAATCATGCCGTACATCAGTGATGACCCACTGTTATAAACAGATAAATTAAATCGATTGTATAAACCATGAGAAAACACATCATACCTCTCCACTTGTGGCGTACTCAGGGTTTGCCTTCACACGTTGCACTGCTGCATTCATAGATTCTTCTGCTGAATCTGCTACAATTTGCTGGTACTGTCTGCCTATGTATACTTAAGAACCAGATTACAACATTACATCAATCACCAACGTATTACTGGTTAGTCATCTATACCTACCTGAATGGATGTATTTACATGACACTACACCTATCTCTGCAAACTTGCAAAAGTTCATGAACTGAGATGGCAACATGCCAGCACAGGTAAAGGCATGGATGAGCCTGCATGCATGGAGTGCAAGCAAAATTATTACTAGATGTTGTGCAGTACATGAACATAGCTACTTGCTTTTGGCTTGCCAAGTAGTGACCCGCAAGAACTCTTGAAGAAGCCCAAGTGCGAGCCACTTTGCAGTGTGGGCAGACAAAGCGAATTCGCACAATGCCTCCTTTCAACACATTAAAACGAATAGAATGCAACCAGCATAGGAGGATTTATGTACCTTTACAAAGGACTCCAGCTGCCAAGTGGGACGTGGTCTACAGCAGTGTTGCTGTACCAAGCCCTGACAGAGACACCTAATAGCCTTGTGCTCAACCACACAGAGCCTCTGGTCGTCTTTGTCTTCATCTCCTGTGTACATGCCTATATAAGAAAGGGCAGCATAAAAGCCAATGCACGCAGGCCTTTTATTCTATAACTATGCATGTATGTGCATATACGCGTACCGGCGTATGATATGCCTACTGTACGTTATGAAGTTATTAGGCCTCGACACATTTATAAAAGTATAGTACACGTACCGGCTGTGTCCAAGAAGGAAGGAGTGGACTGGATGGTGGAGGGGGGCGTCGATGGGATCGAAAGCACAATGTCCAGCATCTCATTCAACAGGGCGGCATTATCTGGCCTTTGGGAGGTACTTTCATCAGGAAAAAGGATACGCCTGGCACTATCTACACTGAGTTTGAAGGCATCTTTCTCCGCCTCAGATGAGAAAGTCATTCCAAGCGAGAACCTACATCCAGCTGTCGCCATATTTACCAGTTATCTTCACGTGCCCGGTAATTACATTAATAGTACAAAGGACGCGTTCGAGTTATGAGCTTAACAATTAGTTTTACTGGACTGTGTATTTTAGTAGTCGTGTCACTGTGTAGCAGGACCCGGATACGGTTCGCAGAACGCCATATTTGGCCGCTTAAAACCGGCTGGCCGTTCAAAAATTGAGCAGTCTACGCCCTTTTATACCGCCTCTTCTCCTTTAAGCGCAAAGAGTTCACCGATTTCCCCATTTTACAAGCTATGATTTCTCGATATTTATAATCTCGTTGCGTTTGTCTGAGACTCTCTGTTTTTGCTCTCCACCAAGTTGAAGGTCGAAGGTATCCGTAACTACTGGTAGGCCTACCATACGACGTACTGTTAGTAAGTCCCTGTCTACCGTGTTAATGATTTGATGCGTGCCAGGTTGCTACATTAAGCCGTAGCAGCCAAACAAAGAAAGCTGCCGATTACAAGTTACAGCTATAGACCTCGCTTTTAGATTCTCTGTCTAGTACAACAGTGTCTATAATTTTTAATACTTAGGATTTATATGATGGTTTCAGCCACAGCTGGCATCAACTGCAGTAACTGAAAGGGTGCTTTAGTTAAATCTTCCTTGAAGTGCTCCAGGCGCTCTGCATTGGTGTGTCTGTCAGATGGTCTATGATACTGGTAGGGCTCAATGCAACTGCTTCACTATGTGTACCCCCTGCTCATCCCAGGCTACATTCCTCTTAAACATAGCTTCTCTGACTGGTGTGTGTAGGGTTTAACAGAAGGTTTATGCCACTGTTGCATGCAGTTGCGAAGTGCAAGCCACTTGCTCTTTGTGTGATACACTGCATGACTTGATCTTCAATGGCAAAGAGCATTGCTGCAACATGGCTGCATGCATGCGGCACTATATATAGGGCCATTCAACCTGCTGGGCATTCTCATTGTGCATGCATGCATGCTGACAAAAATACACTTCATTGATGCTTTTGTCAGTCTTAGATGTATAATGCATGCATGTCTGTATGTAGTAAGATGTGGTTTGTCTGCAAACCATGAACATGGCCACAGTAATGGCTTTGCTGGCTACAGGATAGTTGTATATATCTGCGTATATTAATAAGATCAGGCACATCAACTACATGTATAAGCCATGACACCAGCCTACTATGGGCGCCACTGGTGCATATTCATAACACCCTCCTCTTCACCACATGGCACATGGCTTGCTCCGTTATCAGGGTCGACAATGTGGCATTGTCCTAGCTTTGCTGTACCGCTTCGAATATGATCGCTCGTTCGTTCGATTAACACCGGACTTCTCTTGAAGCTCCTAGCTCTACAACTGAGTTAACCAGCATTTCAGTTCTGCATGGTACCTTGAGTTCGTCTGGTCTTTTGGTCTTTTGCGACCAAGCGAGGCTCACCTGACTGCCTTCAATCCAGCGACATCTTGACTTCTTCCACGAGAACGATGCATGTCCTCAATCGCTGTAGACGGCGTCGATATTCCACAAGCGGCAAACTGGGTTACAAATTTTATATAGGGCCTATGAGAGAAAGAATCTTCTTGAATACAAGGCTAAGTACTGTCATTTCACCCTCATAAGCATGCTAGCCCCGCGTCGTATATAAATGTTTAATCACTCACCGTAGCACGAGAATAAAAGTTGCTTGATGGATCACAGCAACGGAGAGGTACACAGAGCACACAAGTAAGGGATAGAGGGTTCAAAGCGCACTGATTAAACAGGGAAAACGGTGAGTACGTGGCACGTATGGAAGCGAAGTTATGAACAAAAACGTAGGACACTCCCATAGACTGCCATTCATTTTAATATTGTTTGCCCCCCCAAATGTGATCCGCGGAAAAATATCCGGACGTAATGTAACGTGACGTCAAAGGCAATAGGTCCATTCAAAGCATTTTCCATATACATGTAGATTTCTTCCAATGCTAAAGTTTTGTTAATTACATGTAGCTTTAGAACCTTGCTGGTTGAAGTGTCACAAAGTGGTGTTTATTATTTTAATTTTTTGTGCATAATAATAGAGTATATTATGATGCACCTACTTACTAAATATCATTTTGGGGTTTGCATTATATAGAGAGAGGTGCAATTTATATAATCTTGGTTTCTTTGTAGTACCGCTTGACCACAAAATTTACAGTGTCCCAAATATACATGTTGCTTAGACCAAATGCATGTACATATGCTTGTGTGCATGCAGATGTAAACTCTGGAATGCAACTATCAGTCTTTAAAGCGCTGTGCTGGTAAAACTTTAGCGCTATCTATCTTCTTCATGTGAATGTGAGTCAATATGTGCCTAACAAAAACACTGGCTAGAGGCGTTTTAGCTAGTGCCTACACTATTATCATAGCGCTATGCTTACATGTACAAGTGCAGTTGTAAAAAGTTTAATACTGCATTAATATTATGTGCCAAAGCCATCAGATTATCACAATATCATTTGTGACATCAAGTGGACGTACATACCTTAACGTATATGGTAACTGCATAAAATATCTGTAAAATGACGGAATTTTTGATTTTGGCACCTTGTACATTGTAGGATAGCAATGCAAATTTTCGTATATAATAGCTACAACAATATAAAGAGCAAACAAATTCACCTTTTTTTTTCTGGAGTTTTTTCTTTAACCGCCACCAACATTCAATTTTGAACCAGTCTCCTCCGCTACTTAATGCACAAGGATCAAACTGCTCATGGACATGCAAATAACAGTGTAATGGTATTATAAATTTGAAATCTTGTACACACCTGTACACCACCCCTTCTACCTACAGTCATATCAGGGTGTGAATCCATTGTGGACAGTTTGCTATAATGGACAGCTTGAACTAGTAAAGACACTCATTAAAGCTGGAGCTGATCTTAATCAAGCTGATAAGGTTGGTGTATGTGCAGTCTTTTTTCTGCTACCATCCATTCCCATTTCTTCCTCCATTCTTCCCACCTGTTACTTGAAGAAATTCTCTTTCCATATTTTAAATAGTGTACTACATGTGTATATTTTTAATTGAGATGGTTTAGACTGTATATAAAAATGTTAGGAGTGGTTAGTTTTAGTCCCTTCATTATTTACCAGAACAAAAGAACGCCATTGTATGTGGCATGTCAGGAAGGTCATTATGATGTAGTGCAGACCTTGTTGGAAGCAGGTGCTGATGTGGATGAACGTTTTGTAAGTTATTAATAATGCATAATTTTTTTGTGTAATGTAATGATGAGTTTAAGCAAAGCTTTCTGCTATGCTCTCTTGAATGTCTTAATCAGTAAATTTTCAGTACATAAACTCCAGTCAATTCTCTAAATTTTTCTTGTAACCTAGAGAGTGCGAAACTTTTGCAATTGCTTTTGTAACTTTTGAACCATGGCATCATGATTCTTAAGGCATTTTCGCACTAGCCATAGCAAAATGGATCGATCCGCTTTGTGGTCAATGAATTTAATGATCACTGTATCTGCTAATAATATTCATTGACCTCAATGCAGATCGATTCAGCTTTTGCTAGTGCGGAAACACCTTTAATTTAATTTTCAGGGGCAGTATCTATTCATATGACATTTCTATATCGTTTTTGTGTCATGCCAACTGTCAATCTTTTTTTAAATCTCACCCTTGGATACATGATGCAATAGAAACGATGTGGTTCTTTAATCCAATACCAGCTAATTGACAATTAACGGAAACGCCATCCCAGTGAAATTGATTATTAACCGTTAATCCTCAAATAGTCACGGGGATGCATCCAGCTGCCAAAACTAAAAGACTTTTGAATGGGCAAGTTAATAGTGAAGTTTGTGTTGTCGCTCACAAATGGTTTGTTATAGAAGCATTACTATCAAAACCGCATTTCAAACGGCACAGCTGCTATAATAGCAGCGTTGTCTTAATGAAGCACACTTTTTGACCTACTTAAATTCAAAATGTCGATTGTGTTGTTGTACAGTATCTCTGGAATCGTACAGCTATATCTGTTGCCTATCTATATTACCAAAATTAAAGTAAAATGACTTACGGAAGGTGTACTTATAACACCTGGTCCGTGAAAATCGAATATGTTTTTCGCCTATTTTTTAAGCATACAGGTCCGTGTCCATTATAGATATAAGGCGGACAATGTCAAATGTCTAGGCGACAGATAAATATGCTTTTCCAGATAATTGGGAGCCATCCGACTAATTTTTAGAAAGTTGGGTTGGACAGTAAAAGTATTCGAATTTCAAGGACCCGGTGTTAAAGTTATTTGTTTAACCATATAATTATAAGTAATAATAAGTACTAATTTTCGAACCTAGATGTGTGTGCTACATGCACTTTATAGATTGTATGGCAATTTCTACAACTAATCGCTGTTGCAAAATACGCGCAGTACGTTTACATGATTTTGTTTATTCACTTGGCTATTTCAAAACTTAACATATTGTTCATGCACTTGTCAAGCTGGCAAATTCCAATTCTACAATGTACATTTACTATTTTATTTCCTTAGTACAATATATCACTACTCCCCTCAATATTATTTCATTCTGATCTTTTCAACACTACTTGTTAGTACTTGTTGTTGCTTTGTGACTTGCATGTACTGAAAACGCATTGTTTGGTAATACAGTAATGTCTGTCTTTGTCACTCTTTGAAAAATTCAAGAACAATTAGTTTTTTGTTTGTTCTCTGTTCAAACTGCGAATAATGGATGAATATTATAATCGATTACCGGCCATAAGGCCATAAATGCGTCACGTATTTGATGATGTTAAACGGCCGTAAGCGCAAAAATGCGACTCAATAAGATATTTGCGTCCCACAGCCTACCATTACCACCCCATGAACACTTACCTTCAACACATAATACTAAGTAAATAGCCAGAGGCGGGGTCAATAGCATAGACAAGGAAAGCAAGCGACTAAAGGGTCAAACTTAACCAATCCATCACACATGTGTCTGAGTTTCAGAAACAAAATATATCCATGAACTTAACATACTAACATACGTAAGAATATAAATTATTAACTCTTGACCTCAATGATTTCATGCGTTATGAGTTGACCACAATTCTAACCACTTATGTAAACAATGAATATTATCTTTTTCTACGTTAAAGCCTTTGTGACCTTTTTGTTTACATGTACTACTGGCATCTATAGCTACATTCCTAACTTTCGAATTCAGCTTAGGAACCAAAACATAAGTGCCAATATCAATTTGAAGCCTAGATTTTACTACCAATTATAAACGGACACTTTTTTCTCATTTTTTCTTGAAGCAATATTAAGTACCTAGTCTTGATGTCCTATGTTCAAGATTGCTAGATAGAATGCCAGGGTGTTATTGAACTGCATTGCGCTGAAGTAGAAATGTAGATGACTCTTTAGTCTTAAGAATCCTTATGAGTTAATAATTTATATTCTTACGTATGTTAGTATGTTTAGTTCATGGATATATTTTGTTTATGAAACTCAGACACATGTGTGATGGATTGGTTAAGTTTGACCCTAAAACAACATAAACACAATGAATTGAATTAGATATGACAAAGCGGATGAAGGTGGAGTGGTGAACAGCCTAGGATGACTTTACTGATGCTGTGTCATGGCAACAGCATTGCGCCAATGCCACCTGGAGGACATATAGAAGTGGAAGTGGATAACAACCAAGTAGAGCAAGAAGGGTTGGAGCTAGAACTCCTACAAGCAGAGTTAGAAGCGTGTGATACTCAAGATTCAGCCAGTACACTCAAAAACATCCAACACAGCACTCATTTCAGTCATGCTGTCTGCATTCATCTAAAAACAATCACACATTCAACCATACAATACATATCCTCTCACAAAAATCACCAACACTTATATAGCTAGACCACCTCCCATCATTGCACACTCCACTTACACACCAATATACATGCATACCTCACTCAACTGCACTTATCCCAAAGTCCATACACAGTTTGTGAAGGTGCCAGGTGGGATCACCACTGCACCCAACAATCTATACCGCTATACACCCTCTCCCCACGCACCCTTGTACCATACACCCACCCACCCTCCATAACCATATCACCACTGTACCTTCCCTAACCACTGTACCCTCCCTCACCACTGTACCCTCCCACTGTACCCTCCTTCACCACTGTAACCCCTCCCTTACCACTGTACCACTCCATCCCCACTGTACCCTCCCACTGTATCCTCCCACTGTACCCTCCTTCATCACTGTACCCTGTACTTACCACTGTACCCCTCCATCACCACTGTACCCTCCATCACCACTGTACCCTCCATCACCACTGTACTTACCACTGTACCTCTCCATCACCACTGTACCCTCCCTCAGTACAGTACGCCTTTCACCACATCACCACTGTACCCCTCCATCACCTGTGTACCACTGTACCCCTCCATCACCTGTGTACCACTGCGTTCCTACATCACCACATCAGCACTGTACATTTATCCCTCCATCCACTGACCACTGTAATCTCCATCAACAACTCTCCATATCTATATTCACCTAGTACACTCAACACCCACTATCTCACAAGCTGTATCACCCATTACTCTCCACCCCTCCACCAAATGTACATTTAGGTGTGGGATATACTTGTGTGACCTTGAAATGCAGTAAAACTTAACTAGTGGCTTTCAAAATATGTGAAATGGGTCAAAAATAAGCTGTTCCTTCAGAAAGAGGCACATTGTCAAACAATAATTAGAACTCACTTCAAAATTAGATCGGCTGTTGTTCATCATATTTCGAACTCTAGCATAAGACAAGCCCACTTTTTAAGGAACTATGCCTCTTACTTTGTATTTCAACTGAAAATACTAACGTTTGTGTCTTTGCCGCATCGGGGCTGATTTCACTGCCTAGTGTATTTTGTACATGAGCACCTCCGAGAAATATTTAGTGATCCCAACAAAGCACAGGTCTTAAAATATGCAAGAGAGGCTGTATAATGGTAGAAAGAAACTTGCCACTACAAATTTTGCTTTGTTCTGCTTTTGTTAGCATGTCAAAAATCTTCTACAGCCGTGATACTACATATTTAGAACGGCTGCTAATCGGTTAAAGTGTGTTTTTATTCTACAGAGGGACAATTCCAAATTAGATTAGAAACTGTTCTGCAGAATAATTCAATCAGTGTTTATACCTGTTTTGAGCATTGTAAATATCAAGCACTAAATATGATTATGATTTTAAAAAAAACTTCTTCCATGTAAATTGATTACTTTTTGGCCTATTTTATTAAACTTACATTTTGGAAAATTAGTTGGAGCAGTACAAAATACATCATATACTGGTGTCCTAGACAATGTTTGAATTGCTACTGCTAACTTGTAAATACTTCCATTGAGGGCATTTAGAGTCGAGAAAGTAAGACTGTTACTGGAAATGGGCCTTTTTCTGACAAGAGTTTAAAAAAGTATAGACATGCTCATCTGGATTGGATAGGTAGCACTGGAACAATTTATATCATACTAGAATCGAAACACAGACTAGAGCGTCATTGGTTCTTGGATATCATGCTGCACTTTCGTCTCTATGTATATTTATGTTATACATTGACATGGAGAGAGGGCTTTCAATGTGAGAATAGGGATAATAATTACTTCATACATTCAATGCCTTGCCTACAGATGATTATTGTATGAGGATTAAGTAGTATTAATAAGTTACATAGATATTTACCTTTATACAATGTGGAAAGATTTAAATTTTCTCACATTGGAAAAAATTCAACTGAACTTGGTAACTATGTGGTGTTATTCATTATTGTGGCTGAAGCGGGTACCCTAGCCCCGTTAGCTCTGCACCCCCTAAATATGCCCCTGATAGGTATTCCAACAGGTGTCAATAGAGTTTGAGCATCACTCCATTCAGACAATGCCGGATTTCGGTAGGAAATCATTAAGTGATCTATAGTGCTTTTCACTAAATGGCGTATTAAGAAGGCAAAAACTTACTATAGTACAAGTAAATCAAAAATTTCTCTATCGAGAAAGTGATTGGTGGGATGTAGGATTGGTGGTGCAAAAAGCAAGGAAACAAGGTATGGTATGTTAAAGTGAGGTTTGATAGGATCTTACAACTCACAGTTCTGAATTTGCAAACGAAGAAGCCTATTTGCAAATGTAGGACTGTTATAGTTGTAGGATCCTACCAAACCTCACTTTAACATACCGTACCTTGTTTCCTTGCTTTTTGCACCACCAATCCTACATCCCACCAATCATTTTCTCGATAGAGAAGTTTTTGATTTACTGTTTCCCTAATTTTTTTCTCTGCCAGGAGTGTTCAGTAATATGTTGCTTAGTGTATTCGTTCCAATGTCCCCCCCACCACCCCCCCACCTCCGCTCGTTGAATTGGCCGAAGGCGGATAGCCCTCCTTCTGCTCGTTGAATATATAGGCCTCTTTTTAATTTTATGGATAGGCCTACCTTTATTCTGATATCTTAAACTCAGAGTTCTCTTTGTTAACGAGCCGTTTTTATTCGCTTGGTCACCTTTGCTGAATTAAAACTGCCTGCTGTAAACGTATCTGCAGCTGCTTATATTAACGTGTGTAGCCTGGCAACAGTAAATTAAGACGTGTGTGTGGCGTCATATTCCATACTGCTAGGCAACCGAGAATTTTTATCGATAATGAATTGCACCTGCTCGAGTTATTTCACGGCATATTATCACCAGCTTACAATTGTGCATCTTGTCTGCATAAAAAGATACGTTTGGAGTTAAAATGCTACTTTTTGAAGCTAATCTCGTCTTATTACGACGTTCCTGTCGCGAGTTATACGTGATGAATGGAAGACGGAGGAGGAGGAGAACAAAAATTAAATGGCGGAATTTTGGTACCGACTTGTCACTCCAAGTAAACGGCACTGTTTAGCGAAGCTCACGTTATATGTGCATATCTGTCATGTTTGTGATGGATTATATGCGAGCTGGCGAGTTACGGAGTAAAGACAACGCTTCGTTACCGTTTTAAAACGATCGATTGAAAACCACGCCCACGAAGGCAATCCTACATAGGACCCACTACCGTGGGTCCTGATACACAGTTATCTTTCAAAAGAAAGAAATATGCCTAAAGTTAGGCTTTTATGTATAAGATTTGTTTTTTATCCAGTTATATGTACATGTATTCTATTCACCAGGGGTCATTATAATTATTCTCAAGCGTTAGGACAAATGTCAGACCACACTAGGTATTGGTAGGACATCAGACAAATGTGGTCCATGCACAACATAACACTTTCTGATGTGATTGGGCTTAACAAAACATTTGCAAGCATGCTATACACTGACATACATGTAGTGCTCATAAGTTCATACATGTAGCTGTGCATTGAAAGCATGCAGCAATAGGAGATAGCATAGCAGTTAGTAGATTCGCCTTTTGCTATTGATGAATCGATCAACTCGCAACCGAATCATTGCAGCTTTATGAATGTCACTTGTTGCGTGTGCAGTTAGATTGCAAACTTTTTGGTTTGTCGAACCGGTGACCCATTTGTTGGTGTAGTGTTTAATCGATCGAATATAGTTGGGCATAGCCCGACGTGAAACGCCCATCTAGATCGAATACGCACCTCGTACCAGTGGCGGTGGGAGGGGGGGGGGGGGGCTGGGGGGCTTTAGCCCCTCCAATCGTGACGAAGGGGGGGCTCAGCCACCCCAATCAGAAAAAGGACAACTTAGATCCTGACAAGTACAGAAATAGTTGTAGCCCGTTAGTAGCGTTATAATATGTAGTATGCCTCACTTAGATCATGTAGTACATATACAGCGGGAGACTTATTCATTGCGGATTGCTAATCAGTTGTCTGCTACATGTGTATGAATGATACTATAGAAGGGCGGGGGGCTTTAAATCTCCCTAGATATACAGTAATGTGCTGCACGATGGCCAACAGTGGTGGCGCATGATCATACGACTTATCGCATGTGATGTGCATCTAAACGAATTGGAGGCATGAAGAGAAGGCAGATAGGTTTGAGCGAAGCGTGGATAAGGCAAAAGAAGCAGGATTGTGGTGAACCAGCTGATGATGCTGGGGCAAGTAGCACGAGTTTGTGAGAGCTAAATTCTGCTCCGTCCGATACACATGTATGAATTTCATTGTCTGTAATTTAAACAGTGTGTCCCCCCCCCCCCCCCCCCCCCCCCCCAATAATTGTGCCCTTCCACCGCCGCTGCATACATGCGACAAACATTGCAATACAAATATACCACCAGGTTTGTTCATTTGTCTAACTCGCAACGAAACCAGGCCTGCGTTTGGTGTATTTTCGTTGCCTATTATTGTACTCTTTGATACGTTATCTTCACAGCGCTCATTTGCGTTTACGTACATTCCGCCATTTTTTCACTAATTAAGCATTATGATCGGACATCATATCCGATCATATATCAATTTGATCGGGCATTGGGCACAATTGGACTGCCAAATGCCCTATGTCCGACCGTAATATTGACCCCTGTTCACTAACCTGTTATGATGATGTTGGAATTATAGGTTAAGAATCCATTGTGGATAGCTTGCTATAATGGAAATCTTGAGCTTGTGAAGACACTTATGAAAGCTGGAGCTCAGGTTTTTAATACACATGAAGAGGTTCGTGTATTTTAATCGGTTTTTCTCTTCCCTCTCCCTCCCTACCTCCTCATCCTCGCTTCCCTCCTCCCATTGTATTTTTCCTATACCTCTGCTTCCTTGAACATGTATCACTTTCCGTATATTGTACATTTTTGATTGACAGTATATTAAATGGGGTTAAATATATAGTTCATTTGTTTCGTTTTTACACTCCTTACCAGGGAAAATCTGCATTGTATGTGGCATGTCAGAAGGGTCATCATGATATAGTGCAGATCTTGTTGGGAGCAGGTGCCAAGATTGATGATGTGAGTTATTAGTGATCCATGAAATGTTCAAGGACTAAACATGAGTAAAGTAATATTTGTATATTGCTTGTATGAATGTGATCACGAGTACTTGATAAAAAGAATTGAGATATAAACTGTACACTAAACGGGTATATGAGCTTGGCAAATGATTAAGAGCGTATGGAGGCTATGGAGGGTGTAGTGTAAGGAGAGTCGGCATGTACAAGATAGTTACCAAAGTGTACATGTTCAAGGGGAGTATCCATGTGTGTGCTAGGTGTATATTTAATGTTGCATGGTTTTGATGTACAAGGTTGTACAGTATGCATCATTGGCACATTTTACTGAGTCAGAACAAACAAATGCTGACATACGAACACACAAAGCCCTGAAGTAACAATGTAAAAACACAATGGAATAAGAATGTAGTGAAGTGTATATAAATTCAACAACTTATTTTCGTACTTCGCTATGAAAATACATGTATTACAATATAATCTACATTGTTCCAACCTTTTATTGATGCATACTGTATATGTAGGGTGTACATGTACAAGAGTAGTGAGTGCAGGGTATGGGTGTTTTAAAGAGCACCAATTACACCAATAACTGTAGAATTACCTGTCAACTGCCCCTTGATGTCAGATATACAGATTTTGGCATGCAGCTGCTATCTGTGATATAATATTGAGTACCAAACATAAGCGTTTTCACAATACCAAACTTGTATATTTAATGCTGCCAAACAGACCCCATTAGTGTTCGTAGTTTGTAACTGTTTGTTTGCCAGTTTTAACTATAAAAGATGTTTTTGTCAGTATGAATCCACAGGAATGAAAGATGAGCGCCAAATAAGGAGAGGAATACCGCCAACACTGATTGTGTTAGAGTCCCTTGCATCTACTCTTGTTAGCTAATTTTGAATTGGCTTGATGCGCGTGTTTGTAGAGCAGCTGCAAAGGTGGCATAACTGTAAACATTGTGTTGCTAGGCACTTAACAACATGACGTACAAACCTATGTACATGTATTTTGCTTACACATGTATGTATTTTACTGTATGAGTTGTGCAGTGAATGAGACAAGATACGGAAACATTCTCTCCGAGAATGTTAGTGGTATATACGTTGTAGGATTAAGTTGAAAGCAATAGTGGTGCAAACAAGGGATTGGAGATAATATTCCTATATTTAGCAACATAAATGTAATGCCGTTCTACAAATTGGTAAATATAGGAATATTATGTTTATCATATCTTCGAAAACATTTTCCCTTACTGTTTACACTACCATTGCATTCAAACCTTATATACCACTGACTTTCTCAGAGAGAATGGTTTTAAAAATATCATAAAAGTGGCGATGGCTATGTGTACCATTGGTAGTGGGTCTGGGGGTCGGAGGCATTAAATGCCTTCTCGCAGGTGGCTTCACGGTTATCCATTCGTGGTAACACCCCCAAGTCTAAGGTGGTAGCTGAGCTATATGGCCGCCTCAGCCTGTTATTGATTAGAGCTAATGCTTGATCAATCTTGGTCCACTCCTACCTCCAATCAACCCAACAGGACAGTTATCTGTGCATGTAGTTGTTTGTGAGTGTTTTATACATAAAATGATGAAGTAAAGAAATATACAAACTATGGCTTATTATTTTTATTTATTTCCCAATATCCAATGAGCATCTTGAGCATGTTGTTTTCTGAGGGTAACCAATGAACCTGAACCTGTCTTTAGAAAACTCCAAGTTACCATCTAATGCATATTCAAATTGAAAACCCTATTACCACCACATCTGATGTAGATGACTGTATTGTGGCATTGAGGAATGATTAGGTAGACTGATTCGGTGCATAAAGTTTCGTTTTTGATATGCATGCACATGCAAATGTGGCTCATTAGTGGGAAAAATTGCTGTGTTAACAAAACACCCCTGCAAAGTAAGCAGGGGTACTAGGTGGCCTTTGAAGTATTAAATTGCCACAACTTCTTGATGTACATGTACTAGATTAATATCTAGATATTACCCATTCACTCGTTTTATATGTTTGGTTATATTTATATATACATATACATGGTAAATACTGGTTACATTAATTTCTACACACTAGTATGACCGTGCACATGTAATACATGTATATGTATATTGACTTTACCCTTATTACCACTCAAGGATGCATTACACCTTGCTGTAGAGGAAGATGATGCTACTTGTTTGGATCATCTCCTTTCCATTCCTGGTATTGATGTGAACATATTTGATTTCGTGAGTTAGTATATTGAATTTAGCTGTATAGGATGTATTGTACATGTACATGGAATTCTGTGACAATGTAGATGTGGATGTGTGAGCAAGTTAATGGCGGCTTTGTTGAAACACACATTCTCACTTTATTGTGTGTTAGTGGAGGGGTGGTGTGATGATAGTGGAGAGTGATAATGGCATCAATCAAGTAGAGTGAAACATATTAGCCTTAGAATTCAGTCATTGAAGAGGAATTGGCAGAACTATATAATGCACTGTGTTTAGTTAATATACTTACTTAAATGTATGCCTTTCAGGTGCTATATATGTTTTTTAACATACATGTACATATTACATGTCTGCATATGTTCATGACCAATGTGCATTAGTAGCATGTGGAAATTGCTTTCACTTCAGGATCATCGTTTTACTCCATTACACCTTGCTGCGGACAAAGGTCATGCTTTGTGTTTGGAACGTCTCCTTTCCTTTCCTGGTATTGACGTGAACATTACGAATGACTTGCATGTGAGTTACTCCTTTCTGTTTTAAGAGATATACAGTTGCTTGCCCCTTAGGAAGAGATGCTTTTACAATGTGCACTAACATTTATATGGGAGGGGGAATATACAGTGGCGTAGGAACTGTAGCGGCCATGGCTGCTAAACTTTTCTGCGGATCTTTTTTTATTATTATCATCATTTTTATAACGATTGCCATGTCATAACAGCTTTACCGGACTTAAAAACCGACGCGGCCAAAGCTTGCTAGTGCTTGTTCTTTAGATATATTGCAGATCTATTGCCTACAGGAGGAGGAATTATGCTTACAATTTTTTTTTTGTACTGGGGTCACAACAACTGTTAATAACTAAAGTAAATAGTCACGTGATGCTTTTTAACTTTCAGTATATATTGAAAAAATAGTTGTACACTATACCTGCATTGTCAGATTTCCATATGATCTCATTGTTATTGAAATATATTCAAGTGAACAAAATAACAGTATTATAGGAGCAAGTGTGATGGTTTCCACTGTATGCTTTGTGAAAGTCATTTCTCAAAATTGGAAGTTCACATGTTGGAGACTAACTAGTTTTGAAAACCTACCTCTGCGTAAATATGACGGTTTTTGATTGACACTTCTCCAGACAGAATCACTCTTGGATGCCCAAACACACTTTGTTCAATAGAGCACGGATTCAACAATACCTCGTCTAAAGGGTCATCTCTTGTTCCATTCAGTTAGTGTACAGCGGATTCCAATGGGTAAAAATCATTGCAACCGTTCCTAGGTGTGAGGTAATTGTCATTTCAAAAGTTAGTGGCATAGGACTCTCTGCCCATCAATTCAATGGATCATAACACATGTGACCATAAATGAAAATTCCAGTCAGTGAAGATTACAATTAACTTGGTTATGAGAATAATTTTTTTTTTTCAATCGTACATGTATACCTTTATCTTTACTCATGTTAGACTGCATGGGTTGATTGAACAAGAAAGAGAGGCATGATGGTACTAAATATATGTGTGCACTGTAGTGACTTTGTTTTGGAAGTGTTTTTGACTACAATTAAGTATTTTTACAATCCCCACTCCAGGAGTGTGGTGAAGCTCCATTACACTGTGCTGCAAGGATGGGTCATACTACTTGTGTGGAACATCTCCTTTCTGCCCCTGATATCAAAGTAGATGTACAATGTGGTGTAAGTTGGCCTTTGTTTTAATGGTGGTTTGAATGCATGTCCTTTGGAAATACAGATATACCATGTACCTGTTACATGTATATATGTTCAAAGGGCACAGGAAAGAATTTTATGGTCTGTATTACTTTGTGGCCATGCAATATATACTCCATGGATTTGTAGTTATGCATGCGTGTTGTACAGGATATAATTCAGGGGGTACAGAATGTACACTTGTTCACCCAACAATAAAATTTTTTTGCCATTCAGTTACTGAATGCACACACATAGTGCAAGTGGTTTTGGAATTAGCCCAAAGAAACTAAAGCAGAACCCTTGACCTGCTCAATTTTTCATAGCATTACTTGATGCATATACCGTGCCCGACCATTTGTACTGAAAAGTAAATAAAGCATATTCATTAGCTTCAAACTTGTGGAGCACTTTGACAATTGAAGTTTCTATTAAATTTTAATAAGCTTACACATTGCAAATTAATATCAGTGTATACCGGGTGCGCACCAGCACTAATTAATGCAGCCATTTCCCAAACTGCAAGTTCATTTTGCCTTGTACCTCACTGCATGCAGGTCGCTTGCCTGACGAAAAAACGATACAGCTATATTGTTTACTTGCAATCTACATCTGGCTCTAGTGAGTGCAAATATATATTTACAAAGCTTACATAGCAATCGATTGCATTAATTACTTCAATATTATTAACAGTTATTCAGCACAACAAAGGGCAAAACATACTACCGTGTATTTCATACCACACTGGCCAGTGGTAATGTTTAGTTGCAGAAATTTGTATGAAGCTTAATACTGGATCAAGCATTTTGCAGGATGTGCATATTGCAAGTTGATTCGTTTCATAATGAATGTCATTAACAAATAGACGTACTATATTAGCAATAATCAGATCTTGTTAATAAGAAGTCAAATGTATGCATCTCCATGTTCGTTTAGCATCACAAACCCATGTGGTTACCAGAACGTATGTCCTGTCCCTGTTGTTTTAACCACGAGTAAAATTTCACTTTTAAAAATAAGGCAACATGTTGCAGATTGTACCAGTTGGTAATGTGGTGGATCAAAAAATAGCCCTGCAGATGTGGCTGTTGTTAAAGTTTTTAAAGTTAATTTAATGTAGTTTTGTCACCTGCAGGGTGACTTTCTAAAAACAAGTATTATGACACCTGAATGTGCCTTATTTTCAACCTGATACTTTGGTTTGGGAAAAATGGTAATTTCATTTTTATAATTAATTAAGAGGAAGCTTTCTTTGATTCTTTGAGACAGAGCATCCAAGCAAGTATTGAAACTAGCACTGCTTATTAAATTGATCTTTGTGGCTGCGTTCCCAGACTGATACATTATTCCGCGGGTGTGCTGCATAATAATGTCCATCATTGGCCGATATACTAGTCCATGTGTGCACTATTATCCCATTTGCATACAGTCATATGTAGTAGCATTCATAGTACACATCAGAACATATACATGTAATCACTGTTGCTCAACAGAAGCTGTTTGCATGTGCTCTGTTACTCGCTATGGCTTATTTCCAGTCTATTTGATGTGGTGGTAACTGCAGAGGTATACCTCCAGTTCCACTTGGAGAGATCCCTTTCTATATCCAAATGCTCAAAGCTTATACTTACCTTCTTTTGCCTTCCAGAGCTCCCTTCATCACTTTGAGGCCTTGTACACTTACCACTAGATGCTTTAGCCTCATCCTGTCAATACTTTGGTACACACTCCTGGTAGTGGAAGCTTGCTGTCATATCACTCTGAATATTACTGGCAGTACAACAATCCACACCCATGTGCCATGTGTGACAGCAAGCCACAGTTATATGACAGCAAGCCACAGCCATGTGTAGTCATATAACAGCAAGCCATGGCCATGTGTATTTATATGACAGCAAGCCACAGCCATGCATTTGCTTCTGACCTTCAAAATGTGTGCCTGAGATGCATGCTGGATCAAATCTTTGTCTTCCATCACTGGTGTAACCTAATGCCTGCAGTATCTGGGTTATGCCCGAGCGCACATTCAGCTAGGATTTAACCGATCTGGTGGTGGTTGAGAATTAGACAAAGCCGTTTCTTTGCTTGGTTGATCGCTAGTACGTGGATGGCACGTGCAGCACTTTATGCAGTTTGTACCTGTATGGCACTTGTTGCACACTGGCTTCTGAGGGACATTTTTATTTTGCAAAAGCTTATAATGTGCATGCGCGAAATGATAAGGATATACCAAACAGAGCAGTTTGCATGAAAATTATATACTAGCTATGAACATGCTATTCACTGCAAGTATGCTGTTATATATGTCACAAAGCTAAAATTTATATCAAATGGCTCATCGAGAGTTGGCCTATCAGAAACTATGCTTTCTAAGGCATACACAACTTTTCCGACTAATTTTACATAAGTTCAGTTCTACAAATAATACATTTGATTAGAAGTGAAGTGACCATTTTCTTGTTTAAGCATTCATTGCCAAGTACTGCCAAATGGAACAAATGTGTGCTATTGGATTTAAATCTCCAACTGCTGCTCATGAATTGATGTATTAAATTTTAGTATGATTGTTTTTATTATATTGCCTATTTTGTCAACACACGCCCCAGCTTCATCAATTGTGCCCTATCCATGTGTTTCATGTGGTGCGAACATTGTTTTCGTGCTGTATCTTGCTGTATTGGAGAACTCTCTGTTGCTATTGTCACTTTTAACCTTTAATGACGACAAACTAAGCAGCTGAAAAGATGGGGCGTGCGATATGGAATTACTTTCGCATGACCTTGTTACATTTAGGGACTAAATGGAGAATGACCAGTACAGCCGGACTACTTAGGGGGAAGGTTAGGGTTGAACCATGTCCCCTGTTTATACAAACCTGTTCAAATTTGATCACTTCTATTTTTGGCTCCTCATCGGGCGCTTTAGCTTTTCTTGTGACTAGTGGAGGCCTCTGAACAATCTTATTCAGCATTCTCACCAAGATTGTACTGCCTGATCTCTAACTAAGCCGTCTTTATGAATGCACTCGACGTTTTCCAATGTGGTCATGTCGTTAGAGTTAATCCGACACTTATCAGATACCTTTTATCTTTCCTACCACAAACTCATCAATGGCAAAGTTGTTTCCTGATTTGCAGGCATTACTACCAAAATGGGAAACGACTTTGCCATCGATGAGTTTGTGGTAGGAAAGATAAAAGGTATTGATAAGTGTCGGATTAACTTTAACGACATGACCACATGGGAAAAAGTCGAGTGCGTTCATTGAGACCGCTTAGTTGGAGAGATCAGGCAGTACAATAAGCAGAATCTTGGTGAGAATGCTGAATAAGATTGTTTAAAGGCCCCTATTAGTCACAAGAAAAGCTGAAGTGCCCTCAGCATTGAATGTCTCTATACAATGGGGTATTGACTGTACAACGAAAAAGGGGTCTATCAGAAGAAGGAACTGTTCAAGTTCAGTCTAACAATTATGGCATCATGCATGTTGTGCCATCTTTTTCAGGATACTACAAGTCCCTTGCATTTTGCTTCACTATCTCATATTTGCTCAGTTTCAGGGCTTCAGAAGGTTGTTTTGCAAAATTAATAACAGCCACAATCCCTGCAATTTGATGAATTCTCCCTTCACAACATGTTCATCAATTGGTATCCATACAACCAGTCATTTGCCCCAATGTTGTTGCCGTGCCTATCATAGGATATACCAAGTATCTAGGGAGAATTGGCCAGGTGTGATTGATTCCACTGGAGCAGGATCATTAGGAATTTCAACGTAAACAACATCAACTTCTTTTGGGTCCACTTGTTTTGTCAAGAGTACACCTTGCAAGATGCTAGCCACTGACAACCATTGAATAAATATTATATTACATCTTATATTTGATATCATTAAATTTATATGTAAACACAAAATGCATGCAAATCATTTATGATGCTAGTATTGGCAGATATCTATTTTCTCATTTTCAGTGGTCAGAAAGGGTAAAATCCTAATTTGTTCACAAAATATATATGTTACATTAGATTATTGTTTTCATAGAATGTTTATTAAAGGGGTCTATCAGCAAGTTGAGTCTAACAATTATTTTTACATATTCATTTTTTGCTGAAAGAGCACTAACTAGCAGTACCATACAGGATTGAATCTGGTTAGGTCAATTATAAAAATTCTTTACCTGAATGCTCATCATGTAAATGCAATATTTATAGATGTCACTCAAACCAAATTTGTTTATCTCATTATATATATGTTTGAAGCATTTTTTATGCATAAAGCAGAGTACAGTTATATAGGACAGTGTAATCTAATACTTTATATTCCAACGTCCGCGTAACCACCTATTTATAAACTCCGCCTAGCCTCTACACTTGTGGTTTTGAACATAACTAGCAACGCATACCTAGCAACCAATAGAAACGACCACTCCCACACAAAAGTACATAGCAACGACCAATGGCCATTGACCGGTGTTCATTCTTATCGTACAGACCGGAAGTTTTTCATTGTGCGCGCGGGCTATTTAATAGGTTGCGTAGTAACCGATTACAACAGGTGATACCATGGTAGATTACTGTATGTAAAAGCTTTGACTTCTTAGCATATACAATCAGCTCCATGAATTTTTACGGGCTAAGTCTAGGTTGCGTAGTAACCGTATATTAAAACAGGTGGTAGATTAAGTAGTGTATGTAAAAAAAAAAACATTCTGTGCTTCTTATAGAATTACTTCCGTGATTTTTCACGGGGTAAGGCTAGTACTAATGATAAAATGTGTGGGAAGTTACAAGCAAAAATAAGAAACCAATACAACTTTCATCACTTTTTTTACAATAAACTCATTCTGCTGCAGTACAAGAAAATAATAGTGCCTAATATTTTTATCCAAATAAGATTGGAGACTATCATAAAATATTAAGTTATAAAATACTAATTAATTTTGAAGCTGTAATATGGTGGTCCCACTAATCTAGAATGGGGAGAGACCAGGCAGCTTTGATTTTTAAAAAATTCGATATACTCTTGAAGCATCGTGTTGATTACCATGACCTTATATTCATAGAGCAATACATGGTAATAAATTGATTAGTAATTACACAACACACAATTAATACCGCACAAGTGTGATTAACGTAGCACTTTAAAGCATAAACTGCAGGTATGCACCTTCCTTGCACCCAGATAAAAACATCACAAGTGAAATCTGGCTTTTTACATCGACTAGTATGAGGTTCAATACTGTGTGGTTTCAGTAACTTCATTATTCAATAAATTTACTGCATGGAAAAAGTGTTAAGTGTAGCATATTTCTTATGCATATTTTGCATGTACTTTTTACTGCATTGGTACTTGTGTATGTATTATACCCTCTCCAGAATGGTGATACCGCATTACGTTATGCTGCAATGTATGGTCATGCTACTTGTATGGAACGTCTACTTTCTGTTCCTGATATTGGTATCAACACTCAAAATCCAGTGGGTTGGCCTGGGATTGAATGTTAAATGACTAAACCATTGTACTACTCACTACAGCAATTTGGTCCTGCTCCTTTGCACTATGCTGTAATGTATGGTCATATTTCTTGTGTTAAACGTCTCCTATCCACTACTGGTATTGATGTGAATATTAAGGATTGGGTGAGTTGGTCCAATATGCTTTTTTTTTTTTAAATTAATTGGGTTTTATTTTTATGAATTTAAGCCAAATGTGTGAATGCCTTTTTCATGAGATTTCTCGCATATAGATGCTACCAAACCTTAATTGAAACCACTGCATTCGTGCATGCCAGTTTGTACGGGACTCATCATATTTGACACTAGTCAGAAGTAGCTCAACTGTATTTTGAAAATAGGGACATGCCAAACGAGTGTGTCATTTATTATAATCACCAACGATATAGTCTGATTGCCCTTATTTATTCGTAGGCCTAGCATATGCTAGGTTACAGCCGTAGTGTCTAAATGTAACAGCATTAACACACATTGCTCATTCTGGTACATTGTGCGTGAGTATTGATTCCATTAATGAGCAAATAATCTGTCTAATATGCATGTAGTGATTGAGTGAATGTGTGTGCAAACTATTTAAATAAATGTAGCCTTTTGCATGTCCCCAAAGGTATGTATATTGTTTTTATTTGTACTGCACCAACTCTCTAAATTCTGGTATAAGCAAAGACAGTTTCCAGCAGCAACTACAGACCATAGACTTTTTCTATTGTATGCAATTTCATCTGTCGAACACTTTGGTACCAATATATACAATTTGCTGCTTTGAAGACTAAAAAATAAAGTTGCCAGCTGCATTGTGCTCAATTGATCCTCGTGATTCATTACTGCAATGCTGCTCACATGTAACATATTAACAACTGTTTGTGTACACTCATTTTCCGCTTAATATTTCCAGCATTATACAATCATTGCGTACACAAAAACTGAATGTTTAACCCTGTATTTACACATCGGTAGATACTTTGTGGATAACTATGATTTGGCACTGTGGTAATTAAGGGATTACTGGATTGGCAACATTCATGAAAAATTGGTTCGATTCTCAACACGGTCACGTAATAAACAATTATCACTGAAGCTGATATACTTGAAGATCCCTTGTTCCATGGAACTTCAGAATGATCTAAGAAAGCTTTGAGGGAGGCGAATAAAGCTCGCTGGTTTCAACACATTCTTTAGATGTTTTTTTAGGCCGCTTTACTCACTGTTACTTGATGTACTAAACTGTTGAGAGGCTTTCATTTTTCTTGGCATGTTGCCAAGACGGAACAACTTTGCAGCCATCCAACCACTTCACGACACACAACACTTATAGCCAAACTTGAAAATAGGAGCGTTAATGCTACACATTGTTCCTGTTAGAAGCTAAAACCACCTCATAATTATGCTCAAACCACAACCTACGGGCCATGCGTTTTTATTTTAAGCTTCAAAACAGGCCTACGACGATGTAACATGAGACAGCACCATGAGCAATTCTTGTTTTGCTTCTTACTAATGGTGTATTGCTACTAAAAACCTCAAACCACTCTTACACGCCATAACAAGAATTGGGCACAAAAAGCTAGATAACAAGTCAAGTCAGTAAGCTGAATAAGACTTTCGACGATCAGAACTAACAGACACCAACGGGAACCTCCAGAAAGACGAGAGACCCAAGTTCAAGAGAAGGGCGTAACCATGTCAAGCTTATAATGCAACGTCAGTATGCAATACACATAGTGTTGCCAATCCAGTAATTCCATATGTTACTACACGAATCTACATTGACTTATGTTGGACCATAATTTTATTGCTACATTAAATAAAACACTTGTGATATAAAACTGAAGAACATTGTCTTCAATAAAGTACATACTTTTGGCTCTATGTTGTCCACAGCCTTTCTTATTAAAACAAGCATGTGGATAAAAGTATACATTGTGAGTGACATGTAATGTTCTCACGTTTTATGATGTTCATATAAATAGGTATAGATACACAGTACATCTATGTGGCGCATTGGCATTTTTTTTTTACATGGGATACCTTCTAGAGAGGAAGTACTCCATTACATTTTGCTGCAGAGCGTGGTCATGCTAGCTGTGTGGAATGCCTCCTGTCCACTCCAGGTATTGATGTGAACTTTCAAAATGAGGTAAGTTTATATTGCAATATGAATGTGGGACAGTGTCTAGCAAAGCCAATCTTCTGGCTTTGTGATTTTATAAGTATATAAAGTGTTATAATTTTATAAAACAGTATATCTTCAGAAATGTCCTTTCAAATTTCGTACCCTTGTTCCCGCATCATTTCAGTGTCTACATGTAAATGGGTTTCGGTGCTATAATAGTTTTCCACTTTGTTAGTTCAAAGTTAAGTAACCTAAAAGATAAGAGTTCCATATTTCTCCACAAAAGAGGGTTTCATATGCATCAAATAAGGGGAGTCCTTTAAATAGTAATTTGTTCTGTTTGCTATCATAGTTGAACAAACTACATGCACATTTTATCTCTTGAATTGCGCCAATGATTTAGGCTAATTGCATAATGCTGAGTGTATAGGAGGGCAGTTGATTATATCATTTGTGCTAATCAAACATGAAGACCGTACTTTGCTCAACTGTGAAAAATAAAAGTAATGATCTGTACAAATGAAATAGCTACATGTACCAGACTCCTCTCCCAAGTGTAGAAATGTGGAATTCGAACAGTTTGGTTAGGATTCGTTGTATTATACCACCAAAAATACAGAGATGTTGTGGGAACAAGTTGCATCATTATTACTTGAATGTCAACACGGATAACTTAATTAATTCATCATTTGCCAGCAATGTTTTTAATTATGGCTATCCAATGCATAGTAGTCACCGTTCTTAATAATCTTGCAGTTCACCTCCTAAGAGATATTAAATACTCATAGAAGAGTGTTTTGTAATTTGAAGCCGCTGGTGATGATAGAGACGCCATTACGTGTACACCTGCAGTTGTTCATTCCAGCTTTCCTTTGAATTTAAAACCAACACTGAGACACAAATTGATTTTCTATACATGTGTGCATATATATATAATTATAAGTATAATTGTATGTGACAGTTTCCGCGAAAATGTCACCCTTTTATAACAATATAAGGTTATAAAAATGCTTCTTGCTTGAATGGCTATATCTTCCGAACGCTACACGCTATCGACTTTCTATTTTCAACAGTTCATACTACACTATTTCTCTATGACAAATTGCATTTTGAAGTCTTGCACTTGCTCCACACTAGTATTGCAACGTTCGATACCTGACCGAGTTCAAACCCGCCATAACTTTAGGTAGGAGTAATCAAATTGCTTCAAATTCGGTTTATAGGTACAGTTGTCCTTTACCTATCGATTGTACTGTTTGTTAATTTTTATGCCATCCGTTACGGAGATACAGTTGAACAAATTTCGTGCACTTTTTCCCGCTTGATACGCGCCAATGTTATAATCCCCACCTCCCATACATTGAGCGGGACGCGATTTGCCAAAATCATTGGCGCGAATCGAGCGGGAAAAGTGGACGTACTTTGTTCAAATGTATCTCCGTAACGGATGGATAAAAATTAACGAACAGAACAAATCGATAGGTAAAGGACCTCTGTACCTATAAACCGAATTTGAAGCGATTTGATTACTCCTACCTCAAGTTATAGGGGGTTTGAACCCGGTTGGATATCGAACATTACAATATTGGTGTGGAGCAAGTGTAAGACTCCAAAAAGTAATTATTTCTATAGAAATGGTGTAGTATGAAGCATTGAAAATAGGAAGTCGATAGCGTTAAGTGTTCAGAAGATATATGGATTCAAACAAGAAGCATGCATGAGGGGGTCCTGTCTGTGTGCCTTTATGCCTATTCGTTGTTTCTATTTTCTCTACGTGGCTTTATCAATTTTTCGACGTTTTCTTTCATTGGTAACCAAAATTTCAAATTTGAACAATTGGAGAGATTTGGTTTACAAATATTTAAAAAAATAGTGCTGTACAAATGTTTAATAAAACGAACATTTGAAATATTATTTCCAAACATCAATTTGAACATTTGGGGACCTGGGTGCGGTTTTAGTCAACCTAGTGTGTTTGCTGACAATGGTTATGCATGCAGCAAATGTCAGTAGTAAGCCGGCTTCTCTTCATCTCCTATAGATCAAGCTGGGAGATACCTTATATGTACATTTATTTATCCCTTTGAAGGCTAGATGTACATGTACAGACAAATACACAACCACGTGTATATACATAGGTGCACAATATCACTATATTAACATCAAAAAAGATCTGCACAATTTGTTCTGAATCTCCACAGGACACACTAGTTATCATGTTTACATACTGCAAAAGGGAACGTCTGTTTGCTGTGAGAGAGACCTTATTTCTATGCAGAGAGGGGCTGTCCCAACTAAACGCTCAGTAGCTGTGATAGGAATGTACAACGAACTTTCTCTGACAGGATGTTTTTAATATTTTGCCATAACAAATTACATTCCTTCAGGGCACAGTAAAGAAAAATGGGTGTCACACAAACAGAAGTTGCTTTACCATGGAATTAATAGGAATAACTCGATTGGAAATTCTGAAAAGTTTTCATCTGTCATGAATTCACAATTCAAACGTTACACACTAAATTTGGTCTTCTTGTGTAGAGCAGGTCCCAGACCTGTCTTTTAATACTCATGAGGCTACATGTACAGATTGAGGAAAGCAACATAACAGTGTACATGTAGTGTGTGTGATATGAATGGTACAGTGATGTAATGTACAGGGAACATATTCATATGAATGGTTTAATTTTGTATATTACACACCCTCTAGGGAGGATGTACTGCACTACATCTTGCTGCAAATCGGGGTCATGCCACTTGTGTGGAACATCTTCTTTCAATTTCTGGTATTGATGTGGATGCTGCATTCCAGACAATTTTTTCCTAGTCATTTTTACATAGTGATGGTATAATTGTTGTTAGTACAATTCAGCTATATAATTGACTGGATCATGTGCTACTCTTTTTTTTTTCCAATCAGTCAATATACACAGATATGATGGACTTCATCGTTTTAACGATAGATATATCCAGCATAGTTAATACATGCAATGAGACCAAGTTTTATTTACTGACTTAGTCATGATGACTTTGTCCTCCATGCTCACCACCAAGTACATGTACGTGACCTAAATTGCATAATATATCACACTTTCAACTTCTCCATACACATGTAGTCTCAGTGAGTGCAGGTTCCAAATTCATTAGCTTAGTGACCTTCTGGCTTACCATGGATCCATTTTCACTAAATATTGAATGCATGGTTGGCTATTTAGCTTTATCAACAACTGGGATTAGGGTCATGCAAGATGCCAGTAGGTGTATTTCAGCTGTGATTTAATTTGATCCATGTTTCCCTGCTTTATTTTACACCACTATTGAACTTTCTCATAATGTTTATATTTGCATGTTCCATCATAATTTTAACAGTCATGTAAACACAATCAATTCATGAAGCAACTGACATTTAGTCTTACGGACCCCATTATATGCCACAGTACAATGTACATGTGGCAGATACATGTAGAGTACACCCACTATGCTACAAAATGGCGCATTTAGGGGCTGGAGACAAAACTAGAAGTCCTTGATGTCCCATGCATGTTCACTCCATTCACCAATTGCATCTGCATATGGCCATTTCAGTGACCTTCACTTGCTTTCAGCACAGGGATTCAAGGGTCATCCTTAGTGCGACCATCTTACCTCACGCCACCATGCTCTTTGGTTGATGTGATAACCCAACTTTGGTATTATTATTGCCCAAAAATTAATTAATTTGGTCATATGGTTAAATACTCCATCCACATTTATCTGCACCGACGTTCACGTTTTGAGAACCCCTCCACATGCTAGATGTGGACATGTCTGAAATAGTCTCGCCAGATGCCTTAATTCATAGTTTTTCCCCCTCCCCCTTTGTTTTGACAGTAGTTTACAGTTTATCCTAGGACTAACCATGCCAGATGTGCAAATACCAAAATGTTATGTAAAAGGTCAAAAGTTCACTAACCCATATCTATTTAACCATATGACCAAATTAATTATTTTTGGGCTATTATAATACCACAGTAGGGTTATCACATCAACCATAAAATAAGCCAAATCATAGAGCATGGTGACGAGAGGTAAGATGGTCCCACTACGATTGACCCTAAACATGAAATCTTTCATGCATCACTTCCTACAAATATTTTAAAAATCATAACTTGATAGGCATTGTGGTTAGTAGAATCATAGTAAAGTTTCTACATGTAAGTACCACAACTGTACATGTAGCTATGATTATTGACAAGTTCTGGTCTCTTAGAGAGCCACCTGCATTTAATCTTACCGCTACCTCACTGCTAAGCCCTTCTATTTTGTCTGAAACAATGGTCTGTAGCTTTAATGACCGAGAGTCGCAAGCCTGATTGTAATGACCCAAAGTGCTCAGAGTTCGGCTAGAAATGCACACCACAAGCAGTACAAACATGGCTGCTGCGTAGCTAAAGGTAAGGAAACACTATCATGTCTTGCCATTCCCATGAGGTGCACCAAGTCTGTCTAGGCCACTGCTTTAATTTGTTGGACTAAGATTAACATGTATTGTGCAAGAGCCCTGCTATCAAGTCATCTGTTGTCATTGGTTGACAGAATATCTTTATTCATTGTGTTGTTTCTTGTGTGTCAGTTGTTTTTAAACTAATTACATTAATATGGTTAAATTTTAATTACTACACATATAGCCATGGTAACACTCACACACCACCCCTAGTCACCTTGCTCCTTCCAAATCCAAATCCATGGCTATTCAGCAGGCCAAAAGTGCAAGGGTGTGACTTTCTCCTTCCCGCAATTATTGTTGGTCTGGTCTGAACTGCATGCTCTCTAACCAAGCTCTGAGCACTTGGCATTGTTGACGCATTTCTGCCACCTTTTAGTAGCAAACAGTCCAAAAAAAAATTGGTACCAATGGAGACGTTACGGTGAAATTAAATGCAGCTGGTTTTCATCTACAAAATTTAAATTTTGCACTAAGACATGAGCTGGCATGGCATGGAGTGAGACAGATAAGGTGTAGGACCACTGCCCTCCTACACCTTTACACTAAAATGGCTGACCAAGAATGCTACGGTGTTTTTTAATACGTTTCAACAGCTAAGGAAACACAACTCCAACCTAAATCAGCACATTTGGCAATATTCCATTATTAAACCGCACACCCTATAGATGCACACACCCATGTACAAACACACACACACCCTGGGGACATAGTTATAAATGCCCTTAGGACCAGTTTCTATTTTTTCTCCCATCCCCCTGGACAAGTTAAGCTTGTATGCAGGCCGCCTAGGGCCTACCTAAAATATCAGCTCACTGCTATAACTGATGAGCCTGATGGCAATAAGATATCCCACAGATAGTTTTAAGTAGCGAAGTACCACATCACCCCCATATATATCGAACATGCTGGTAAAGGAAGACTTGTTTTCTTGTGTTCAATACGCATCGGCAGTTATTGTTAATTAACCACTCCTACTCAAATTTGTAGTACTAATTTACATCCCCCCACGCGACAATGTATACATGTATAGAAGATCGGTTTCGGCTAATAGATTACGGAAGCTTGAGTCCTCTCTGATGCTAAAATCACTTTATCAGGACCTACGTTAGTAGGTCCTATGTAGGATTTGAAGTGTGATGAATACGATTAGCAAAATACCCGATTCCACTATTGCCGATGTGCCGTAGAATCAGTAGGACTTTAGCGAGCGTATTTGGATACAGCAGTCGAGTACCTACAACTTAGTAAAACTGCCGACGCTTAGAAAGCTCAGACAACAGAGATACGGCTCACTCGTTCCCACACTCGAACTTAGAAAAAAGTTTCTCCATCTTCCGGATCTGATAAGATAAGATTCGCTCGGATAAGAGGTTTATTGCACTGTATCTTCGTAACGATTGAAGTGTAATGTTAGCCGTTTTGAAAAGGAACTGTAGGAGACAAGTTAGAAACTTTCTGCCGAATTTGTTTGGTACTATTACTTTCCGAATTTGAGTTATAGTTATACTGAACACAATTTCGATCTTTAGCAAGCATAGTTATGTTAACACATAGCCCACAACAGATTTTATCAGCTTCTTATGCCTTATATGGAGGTCATGGCCAGAAGCCACTGAAGCGCTATTCCAAAGCTAAAAGGGTGCCCTGGCCGTATTAGCTGCACCGGAAGCACGTGTACAAGACATAAAAGCCATTTTTTGACGAAAGTTGTGTAGACGAGTCGCAAGATCAGATGAATGTAAGGAGCGTGACAGTATTCAAGAAGCACATGAAACAAAGAAGGCTTGCGACAGGAAGCGCTACAAAGCCGATTTTGAAAGTAAGGATAGCACGAAGGCCTAACTACGATCAAAATCGAAACTGATTTTAGCCTCTAAACAAGCTCAATATCAGGCAAATCCAAAGGAAAAGAAATCCTACGAGGTAGGAGTATACCGTTTGGGTGCAATATGTCCATGTTTATTCGCGCGCAAGGGTAGGACCATTCATAAGTGAGTTCTGTTCAGTGCATGCATGGTTGCTCCTCTATCAACGGGAATATCCTTCACAAATGCGTGTCCACTGGTGGGAGACTGACCAGAGCAAATCAGGTGCTGCATGTTCATTCAAGCTGCACTGGTAACCCCATAACTCATGTCTCTCTCATGACAGAGCATCCTTGGAACTAACCCCATAGTAGTTGCTACAAAGCTTTGTTCTTGACATGGCTACAAGCACTGCTGCTAAGGGAAAGGTGTATGGTTTTCATTCAAATATGTATGACTGCCAGTTGTGAGCTGTTCTTGGCCAATGTTATTAGGTGGAGATGGAGAAGAGGAAAGGGAACACCATCCTACCAGGATGAGGAGTGGACCACTCTGGAAGGGTGGGTGTATGTGTATGTTTGTGTGTGCCATGTCCCACGGATATGTTGCTGAGTTATCTATACAGGTGTGATGTTGTGCTTGTTATCCCCTCCTTTGCTCGTCCTCTTCCCTCCTGTCTCATCCTCTCTTCTCCCTTCCCTTCCCTTTCTCCCTTCCCTTTCTCCCTTCCCCTCCTCCCTTCACCTCCCATCCTTATTTCTCTTCTCCCTTCCCCTCCTCTCCCCCTTCACTTATCCCAAGTTCCCATCCTCCCTTCCTCTCCTCTCCCCCTGCTCTTCTCCCTTCCTATCCTCCCTTCCTCTCCTCTCCCCCTTCTCTCCTCCCTTCACCTCCCATTCTCCGATCACCTCCCATCCTCCCTTCCCCTCCTCCCCCCTTCTCTTCTTCCTTCCCTTCCTCTCCCCATCCTCCCATTCCATCCTCCCTTCACCTTCTCTCCCCTTCTCTTCTTCCTTCCCTTCCTCTCCCCATCCTCCCATTCCATCCTCCCTTCACCTTCTCTCCCCTTCTCTTCTTCCTTCCCTTCCTCTCCCCATCCTCCCATTCCATCCTCCCTTCATCTCCTCTCCCCCTTCTCCTCTCCCCCTTCTCCTCTCCCCCTTCTCCTCTCCCCCTTCTCCTCTCCCCCTTCTCTCCCCCTTCTCCTCTCCCCTTCTCTTCTCCCTTCCCATCCGCCCTTCCCCTCCTCCCTTCACTTCCCATCCTCCTGTCCCCTCCTCCTTCACCTCCCATCCTCCCTTCACTTCCCCTCCTCCCTTCACCTCCCCTCCTCCCTTCACCTCCCCTCCTCCCTTCACCTCCCCTCCTCCCTTCACTTCCCATCCCTCCTTCACCTCCCCTCCTCCCTTCACTTCCCATCCTCCCTTCACCTCCCATCCTCCCTTCACTTCCCCTCCTCCCTTCACTTCCCATCCTTCCTTCACCTCCCCTCCTCCCTTCACTTCCCCTCCTCCCTTCACCTCCCATCCTCCCTTCACCTCCCATCCTCCCTTCACTTCCCATCCTCCCTTCACTTCCCCTCCTCCCTTCACTTCCCCTCCTCCCTTCACTTCCCCTCCTCCCTTCACTTCCCCTCCTCCCTTCACTTCCCCTCCTCCCTTCACTTCCCCTCCTCCCTTCACTTCCCATCCTCACTTCACCTCCCCTCCTCCCTTCACCTCCTCCCCCTCCTCCCATTCCATCCTTCCTTCACCTCCCATCGTCCTCCCTCCCAGCTGGATATAATGGACATACAGTTTGGCCATGATGGTAGACCTATTCTGTGCTGTACTCAGTGGTGGTCCTTTTGCACACCACTTATGAAAATGGCAAGCAATCTGGTAGGCATCTTTGGTGTGAATGGCCAATTGCTACAGACATTTAAGGCGATTGATCCTGATGCCTTTGTTACTGGCTTTGGATAACGCATGCATACCTTCAGTCAAGAGAAGAGGGCTTTGAATCATGTGAGGATAGTTTCATGATGGGGGGGGGGGTGTGCTGTGCTTAGGTTGATCCTGATAAACCAATTTTGATCCATAGTGGTTTAATGAAAAGCGTGTTAGGGATTAGAAAATGGCATTAAATATCATGATGCTCTGGTTGGAGCCAGGGTAAGGGCATTTGTGGTCTGAGCATAATATGTTCCTTCACTACTAATACCTCCTCTCCTCCACTACTACTTCTTTTATAGGGGTCCCCTCGCCTTTCAAAATAACCTGGCTGAGAGACTGGGTGTTGCTCACATGCCAGTTCAGATACTTAGCTGTCTAAAAGAAAGAAATTGTTTGATTATTATGTGATTTAAAATGATGATAGCAAGTGAGCAGATCAAACTGTCTTATACTGCTGTAATGTGATGCTCTATATTATATTCCAAGATTGCCCTTCTTTCTTTGTTTGCTCTCATGCATGCAACGTATAAGTAGGAACCCGCCGAGGGGAAAAAAAAGGAGTGAAACAAGATATAAAAATTTAATTAAAATAAAATTGGTGATCTAGGATTTGTAGACAGCAATTGAGTAAAAAGTAAGGAAACAAGGAATTACGGATATTATGCAATTGAGTAAAGAGTAAAGAAACAAGGAATTACGGATATTATGCATTCATTAAATTATAAATATTACAGACCTACATTATTTAGCAAATATACCTGCCTGAAATTCTGTGCTAAATGTAGGTATGTAATATTTATAATTTAATGAATGCATAATATCCGTAATTCCTTGTTTCTTTACTTTTTACTCAATTGCATAATATCCGTAATTCCTTGTTTCCTTACTTTTTACTCAATTGCTGTCTACAAATCCTACATCACCAATTTTATTTTAATTAAATTTTTATATCTTGTAAACATTATATGCGATCCTCCTCCGCAAAGCACGGGTGTGTGGCTACGGAAGACTACATTGTGACAGCCTCAAAATGCTAGCCCTAAGGCCTATAAGGTGATTGCCCCACTTTTCTGTTAATTTGCTTATAGAAAATGGTTCTACACATGATGCAATTTGTTTATTCAATAACTGTAAAATACCATGTCCATGGTCCACTTTTTATTGACCAGTGCATGGGTTTTATACTGCTGCTGTTTAGGTTCCCGAAGGTTTAGTTCATAGGGTTTCTCATTTTGCTAAATTGCAAGTATATCAATTGTATGCTTCTGGCTGTTACATGTAGGTGCTAACCATCGTTAATAAAAATACATGTACTACATAATGTGTACATGTGCTATAGTAATTATTTTTGTTTCTAGCCAAATACATATTTCTTACCATGATTATAATTTTTAATTACTATCGTGATAGACTCCTGGTAGTAGAGTTACATGTAAGGTCCAGGTCACCCCAATAACCAGGTGGAGATTGGGTACAGATTGCCCAACAGTATTATTGAGTGCTATTATCACAGCTTTTATGGCAAGTACTTTTGGCTACACCAATGGCCATTATGGGCACATGCAGGATCACATCAGTGTTGCAGAGTATCAAAACAATTGACTTATATAATAGAGCTGTATATGTACATTTCATGTTCAATAATGTTGCTTCAAAGTAGCATTTTTATTTACCTCCAGATCAGCCATCATGGACCATGGCTACAGAGTGTCTGTCTCATGCCAATGCAAATGCTGTCAAGACAGATTATCTCAGGCATAGATCCGCGAGTAAAGTGGGTCCAAACTAAAAAACGAAAAGATCCGCAAGCAACAGAATCACAGGTACTGGTTGTAAAATAACCTTTTACACTTTGTTCACATTATAATTTATAGGAGCTACATTATTGATGCACATACTTTAAATAAATTAGTGCGGTACTACGCTTATCATTTTATCATTTTACACCCCTTTCCTTTTGGAGTGTAAAATCATAAGCCATCATTTTTTTTAAAACTATGTGCATGTGTTCTATGTTGTCTATAGAACACTATATACACTATAGATGGCTTATGCATGCATCCAATGTTGTCTCAGGAGTTGTTCTTTTACATTCCTGTATTTGAAAAGAAAAATACTCATCAGTGGATCTTTTATTTTTATTTTTACTTCCCCCTAAAACGGCCTAAATTTACCCACTTTACTCTCGGACGTGGTGTTTATAGGATCTGCTTCCCAACGTGCTTGTCGGAATATTAGTACTGGTAATAGTTTAATGGATGTAACATATTAACTGATTTAACCTTTGATCTTCGAAGGCTTTTCCTGAATAATTGGTTTGCAAATTTTATTTTGAAGCATAGGAACACTAGACTAGATATGTTTATTTGAATGATGATTGCATTGTGTTGTCAACACTTTTGAATATGGATTTCTGTATAAATGTTTGTCCAATGTCTGATGCTTTTTTATAGCACAGAAAAATTTACACAGATTATACATGTGAGGCCTAGGTTGATTACAGAACACTTACTATTAATCATTGCATTGCCTATCACACTGGCACAGTTCACTGCTAGAATTGATTGATCAGTAGCATACCCATCTGTACATATCATCCGGTAGTAATGTTGTTAATGATGAATCAAATTTAAACTATACTGTTGCCTGTGGTAGACCACGCACATATAGGTACCTTCAGTTCCTGTTTAGATTAATGTTTGCAATTATAATATAATATCGTATTTAGTGCTTTTTTTGGTTTTGTATAATTTTTCACCCATTTGGATTTTTTACTTGGGGCTGGACACATTACCAATTCCTATTTTATTCATTTCTTTGCATGACATATCTTACAATTTCCTATTGTATCGCTATATTTGTACATAAGTTTCGGATCACACTGTTCATATTATACATGTAGTTGCAAGAAATCTCTAGATACATGTGCAAGTAGAGTTCATTCAGTTCTGAGTATCTTGGCTGATTCAAAAGTTAATAACCTTACCTGCAAGCTCAGATAAATGTACATGTACTATAATAGATGACAAAAGTTCTAGATTCAGGACATCCAGAGATGAAAGATTGAACGAATAAAATTTCAATTCTTGTTACTCCAGCATGCACAGCCAAATAATTTCATAATGCATCGGCAGTGATGAGACAGAACATAACGTAGCAACGATGACATCATTGAGTTTGTCTATTATAGTACATGTACATGTGTAAATTCATTACTCTTCATCATACCAACCACTATTGTGGATACATCTTCAACTTCAGCCTATAAATACAGCTGCAACCTTCTCCAAAATGTACTTAGATTCTTTTATATACATGTATACTTGGTGACCACTGTACCTTGCTGTTTGCTGTACACAGCAGTAGTATCAGGCATGGATGCAATGACAAGTCTTGACACCTAGATGATGGAGTCGGTCAGTCCTGACTAGCAGCCATCCACCTGATTGAGTACTTGGGCCCTACCCTGGGCCACCATGTTAAGCTGTCCAAATAAGTAGTAGAGACAATACCTCTGCTGTGATCTGAGGTGCTCATTCCTGCCTGCCCATTTGGGAATACCTGCACTGCTCCAAGTACAATGTATGCAGATGATGTCTGGTGACAATTAACCCCTACCATCAAGTGCATGGCGATATCATTCTTTGCGGCAAATCCAGGACTGCATGACATGGCAAGATTTCCCCATAAAGGCCACACCTAGCCCAAGGGCCCTTTGCAGGGTCTGCCCTTGTGATTCCAGCAGCTTATAAATGTACATGTAGTTGCAATTAATATCTTATGTGTACACACATGTATGTACTTTACTATGGATTTTTTTGGAAATCCAGTCACCTTAATTGGAAGGGCACTGCCCTCTATACCTCTCTTGGAGGGCAGCATGCTGCACCCTCCAACCTTCCACTGCCACTGTTTATACATTACATGCTTTATAGGTTGCCATGTGAAATCATAAAAGGTGATAGACGTACGTTGGATAAAATACTGGATTTCACCTAATGTACATGTACACTGTATTGTAAAAGTGATATATAAACCATTTTATGTACATGTATTGCCTATTGTAATGGGAAAATCCAACTTTCTATCTACATACAAGATAGCAATGATGACTCGTTTTACAACTGTTATTGGTTTGAAGCTTCATTCAACGTTCGGTCAGATGCTAATCCTGCTTCCAGGCTTCTCAAGCTGTCATGATTTCCACAGAATCCAGAAGCCAACTGGGGTCCAAAGCCCAGAGCTAAAAGAAAGTAAAGCAGCCTTATTTTTGCCTGCATACCCAGTTTTCCTATATTCTGTAGGCATACTTATGGTGGTGATGAGGATATGGTGGCAAAGATAAAATGGCTGCAAGGAAAATCTGTAAAGACTATTAATAGCAGTCTCCCAGATCCTTTTGAGGACAAATAGTCAAGATTGAATTCCAAGTTTCATTTTGCGTTTGTACATTGTGTGCATTGGCTGTATATGTATGTGATATTGCTGTATTGGAACCACATTGTCACCCCATGTCTACACTACATGCCCCCAGAAGACATAGTGATCTTTAGACAGCAGCTACCTATAAGCATAAGAAGAATACAGTTGAGTGTGTGACAGATTTTACACAGCGTCATGTTTTTGAATACTCACTGAAAATTATTACAAGGTTGCCATATTGTACTTTATGATGCTTCTATGACTACTCCACAAACAAAACACACATATATATCTATTAGGGCGGTATTATATGCGCTGATCAAATGTTACATTGTGTACATCATTATAGCCAATCCCTACATGTACACGTACAGTTGCGTATGGAAGGTGACAATGCATAATATATAGCAACTTACTGCATATACTAGGAATATTTCCATTGCCCAGACAATAAACCACAATGCATTTATTTAACAAATTTTTTGCTATCCATTGTTCTACATATAGAAATGTACATATAGCTTGAGCCTGGATGTACATACAATGCAAAGAGGTATCATGTCCTCTACCTCTAGGAGTATGCTTCAATCAACAGTTGCATGTGAATAATGAAAAAATATATATGTACATGCAAAGCGACTTTCAGGAATAGAGTTTTCACAACATATACATACATGTACATGTATGTAATAATACTGGTATGATAATATTAATTTTAAAAAAATATTGCAAGGTGTCATGTCCTCCACCTCTCTCAATCATGCAGTAAAATTTAGAAATCCTAAGATATAATATCAATATGGCAGGAAACATAGCAAGAGAATTATCCTATAAAAATACAAACTTAAATTCATAAAAAATATTTATAGAATTATCAGTTAGCATGAGTAGCTTAGCTATTCAAGTTAAATCATCCTACAAACAATATATGATGTCAGTGCTATGGTTGGCAGTGCTTCCTCTCAACATCACTTGCTACTTTCTTTTGCCCAATTTTTCTCAAGGCTGTAACAACAATCCTCCATGTTGGGTTTGTGTTCATTTCCAGCCATTTTCGTAGCATACTTGTCATACTTCCTTCACAGTCATTAGGATGGTCAGTTTCAATGACGTGAAGGGCACTGTCTTCAATACCAAGATGAAGGCCAAGTAGAGACCAATGTGGAGCACACTCTCCAATGCTGCTCTGCAGAGTTGCCATGACAGGTTTCTCTGGGCCATCTCCATTGAGACTACAAAGCCGATATGAAAAAGGGTTGGTAAAACAAAAATGTGTATTAGCGGTTGCAGATATAAAAGAGAAGCTGCTAAGCTAGCTATTCTATATATATAATAAAATAACAGTTAAAACTATATATTCTGGATCACTGGGATGCAGTTAATAAATAGCTGAATTGCTGGTCAAGATGGTGATTAGATGAAGGGCCAAGGGCTGAGTGGTGCAATGAAGCAATACAGGTGAGTGGTGCGACAGGGACTGTGAAGTACAAGTACACTGTAAATTCATACTCCCCCAGCTCACAATATAATATATTCACTGTCAAGCTATACAACTTTCAGGGTTCACTTAGCAGGAGGTTCAGCTGGGGCTCTTCCTGCTGCAAGAAGTGTTACTATTTCTCTCATGGATGTTAATGCAAGTGCTTCTGGTGCAATGAAATGTTACATATAGGCTGGTAGTTAGCTTAGGGAACGACCCACTAGATAGGGGTGTCTAATTGATGTTATAGCAGCCTGACATCTCATCTCAATATTATTAGGTACCATACCTGGTGATTATAATACTTTGATACATGCAAAGACAAGCCTACATGGTGTACATAGGCTTGAATCAAAATGCATTTTCTGTGACCTGCCAATGTCCTTGAAATGGACCTGCATGAATAATAGTGCAGGCTAACTGTAATTTTAATGAATTGTAATACAGTATGTGGCAGTGGAGAAAATAACTACCATTTTGTGATCGCTTTTGCTTTTAAATGATTAAGTTAATACAAACTGGACATATACTGGCACTTACACCCTTGATGCCTTTTCAAATTCCCTTCCAGTGAATACGTCCAACAAGGTCTGTTTGTAGGCTTGTGATTTGTGTTGCAGTTTCCACAATTTAAGCACAGTCAGAGCATCTCTGGGAGGGTTGGTGCTGTCAACAGGAATACTAAGGTGGGCAGCTAGAATGGAGAGGTCAGCATCGCCACTGATATGGACTGAACATCTGACTAACTCGTCATCAGTCACCACTGAGAAAACCTGCAAGGTTGAGGGGATTACATGAAATTGAACTTGCAAATATTAAAAACATGCACATATTGATTGCACTCTTACATGTGCTTGGTAGTCTTGGCCATTAAGTTCAATTGCATTTTTAGGAAAACATCCATTATCAATTCTAGAATGAAAAAGAAAAAAAATGAGCACAGGTGACTAACAATAATTTATCTTTAATAATGAATAAAACTAGACCTTTTATTCATAGCCTAAAAGAGCAAATTGAATGCATCAAAAGTATGCTTTTGCCACGGTAAACAGATTACTATTTCAAAAGTTATAACGTTTCAAACATTGCACCGCGGGTGACTAACAATGTACACAATGTGAATGGACCGCGATATAAAAAACTGTGACCGCTTGACTTCTCCATGCAGTTACTGTAAAAGTATTCAAGATAATGATGCCATAATTGCATAAAATACAACATAGGTACTCTTTATAAGGTTCACAGGGTCAAATACACATTACATCTAATTTTAGGTATCTCATTATATAATCTAGCTGCCAATATGGCAATAGCCTGTATAGCGATATCATAATATTCTCCCCTATTTATTCACATTCATCATTCTTCCAATGTGTAATAATTACTTTAGGAACTTCTTTGATTGATTTACACATGTATAGCACATTTTGATGATCCAAAAACCATAGGTGTTCAATATACAGACCATTAATAACTGATCACGCCCATAGCCATTGAGACATCAGGAGAGAGCTTGAGCATTACCTTAGGCAGGCATCGGGAGAGTGCAATGCCTACTCTTACTGGCTACAAAGGCTATCAGTTGCAGTACAATGTGGAAATGCTGCTTCTGTTATGGATTCTGTGGGCCAGCATGCAGTGGTAGACATTTTTCTGCATCTTTTTACTAGTATAGTAGTATAGTTACTTATTGTGCATTGTTTATGCTTACCTTTATTATTTTATTATTACAAATAACTGACATGTTGGATAAAACGCTTTAAAAAAATTATTATTATTATTTTCATTATGAGATATTAAGAAACTCATTTGATAATTCCACTTATCACCTTATTCCACCTTTTCTGCCACACATTGCAACTTCTTTTCTATCTTCCTCCTTGAACTGTTCTCCTTCTTTTGAATCTTATCTTTAAGTTGCTGGTCTTGCAATATTAGTGTTCATGTTGTTTACTAACTAACTTTACTCTCTGAGCTTGTCTGATGCAAAATTTAACCAGGCTACATTTTCTTGCTTGTTCTGAGAGTGTGCACACAACCACTGCATTGTTCCATTAATTTACATCTTATGTTTCCATCATTAAACATTAGATGCTTTTCTATAAAGGTAATCAGCCAGGCCAAGGGTGCATTGTGTTCAGCAAACATACTTGGTGAACGGTGATAGATGAGCTAAAGTACCTTCAAGGTGACCATGTAACTGTGTCTATATTAAACATATTACACCTTTAAGTAGCTAGTGTACTAAATATCTATTATCTTATCTTATCTTATCTTCAGTGTTCTGTTGTAGCATGCAGAATTTTGTACTTCAAGGTTCAGGGAGAGCAGTAATTTTCAAACCTGCCATTTGATCCAAAGCTACTTCAATAACTGGGCATATGCTGGTTATGGGTAGATGTATTTCTCAATGTTACTGCATATCTAGGATACACTAACATGAAAATATTGTCTTGAAAAATAGGCTGTGTGGGCACCATCATATTTTTATGATTGAGCTTTTTTTAATGATATGGCGGTCCATGCTGTACAATACTTTCCATAACTAACGCATGCCTTGACAAATTCGGTGCGTATTAAATAGAACTATCACACAAGTCTTTGACACATAAACAAAATAGATTGTCTATGCATTGAAAAATAAGTTTAATTCCCAGGGCTCTAACACAGAAATACCAGGTTAAACATTATTATGTCAAGCTCTAAGCAATCCAGCAGTAAACACCTGTGCCGATAAATGAACCCTTGGGCACCATCCAAAGCTCATGAAATTTTATCCTGATATAGGCTAAGTGTATCGGGCAACCCCCTTTGTTCTGTATTCTAGCAATAAAGTCCTAAATACCTTGCAAACAACTTTACAAAGCGTGCGTCTTCTTAAGCACTTGTAGAGAAATCCTAAATACGTTCACAATTTTCAACGAGATTTAGATCACCAGTTTCCGCCTATGCAAACACCATTTATTAAAGTACCTACTATTGTGCATACCAGAAATAGTATTGCCATACAAAAGTGCTTACCTCTCGGCCAAATCAAACAGATCAATCCTTCCCAAATGGTACACAAGGTGTGAACGTGCAAGATTTCCCATTTTACATGACCATCGACATAGGGCCAAGACCTTGCCATCAAAACCATTAACAGCTCCTGTTTTCATTTCAAGCAGCTTTGATAACTTAATGAAATCTTCATCATTCATCTTCTTGAGTAGAGCTTCTATCTCAGTTTGGTATAGAATACATTCCTTATCCTGTCAGTTATATATACATGTAAGTGTGAGATAATATAAGTGTGAGATAAAATAATTGTGTTTAGAATAATATGTAGCTAGTTGCATGTTTGTACCATACCCTCCTTGAAAAACCAAGACCTGTTTTAGAATGCATATTCACAGCTCTACAATGTTGGGCTCCGACACACATTGCTAAATTACTGTTTACAGTATCACAATGCTATACATACCATAGTAGCTGGAATTTTCATCCAAAGCTGCTGTTCAGGAGTGAGTGTTGAAATGGTATCAGCTCTACATATCAGAGGAGTTGAACTTTCGGTTTCAGTAGAGACTAAAGCAAAGTGAGGTGATGCACCCTTGGAGCATTCACATTGAAATTCGGGAGCAACTTCGATGGATGGAAACCATTTGCGTAGGTATTTATCATGAGCTGCTCCGAGTAGGATTTTTAGAACTGAGCGGCATGTTGAAGGGAAGTTGTACTTATCAACATGTGGGCAATGAAATCGTCGTACTATATCTATGCGAATGCTTAATTTTGTTCCTGAGATTGTGACATCATCTATCCTACCATTAGGTCCATCCTCTCCATACTGGTAGCTGATCCGATTGTTGGAATGCAATACTAAATCCATGAGATTTGCTTAGAACTGTGGCCAGTCGAACAAAATACCCTGGAGGCACATATGTAGAACTGAATGTGAGGTGCAGTGGAGCAGCAGTGAGGACTGCATCTGGTGGTGTTTCCATGGCATCACTTGGGCAAATGGGTAGTGCACATGGCATAAAGTACTTCTTACCATAGTTCTTAGGAACAGAAGACTCTTGTGTGATATCAGCAATCAAAAAGCAATGCTCCAACAAATCTGCAAAGGCCTGTGGTTTCACTTCACACTCTGCAATGGATGTCTTCCAGACAACCTGATACAATGCCTCAACTAGGATGCCCTTCTCTCTTAGCAGCCTCCATGCCTCTGCTGGACCTACAGAGCTCTTTCCAGATTCCTTTGGGGCAAGAATGGCACCAAGGTGTTTGACCAACCATTCAGGCTGTGTTATGACATTATCCTTCAGCACATCAATATCAGCATAATGAAGAAATGCTCCAAGCTCATGGTAGAAGCTGAGAACGCTGCCAAGAGTGGTGTCATCAATTGAGCATGCTCGGGAGATAATGGCTACATTTTCCAGTGCAACGATGGGTCTTGATGTAGTTAGCTTAGTTAATAATTTACGGAACAGCACCCATGCAATTGGAGTTGGAATACAAAGTGCGTCAGAAATGAAGTACCTTACAATTCTTTTTAATTCATTGATTTGGGGGTCTTCTTCATTTCCTCTTTTGGAGCTGTCTAATATCAAAGTATTCACCACCTGGTCTGAAACTGGTTTCCCTACATATTTGGACTTGATTTCTGATATAACATCTTCCTTCTTCTGTGTATCCATCATGTCACCATGCGTTCCTATGATAACAATGCGAGGGAATGGTGGAATTATAGCATCCTCCTGTGGATGTTGGGCTTTGTGAAATTTCTCTGCCCTATTGGATAGGGTAGCTGTAATACAGGACATCCACTGGATCATGAGATCAAATGTAAGGTCTCCAGTGGTGTGGATATGCCCCCTTGGTTCCACATGTCAGTTACCTTCATCTGAAGATCCTTGGAAGCATCAAACATAAGCAGGAATATAGTTCGAGATGTCAGAAATGCAGGAAGGACATCCAGAAAGACTCTCTGTCCTCCACAGTCCCACACATTCAAATACTGGTCAGCTGTTGGCTCCAGTGGAGCATCCACTGCAGATCTGGCAGCAGCTATGATACCAGAAAGCATTTCAAAGGCTTCATCTCTAAATGATACACTTCCAGCAGAGGGAGAAGTATGTAAAGCAGTGGGCAATGGTAATGTAAATATCTTCACGGCAATTGCTGTTGCAAGATCTTTGAGTAGGCTTTGGGATCCAATATTCATCACTTGCTTGGCCAGAATTGCCAGTTCTTTTACTTCATCCTCTTCAGTGAGGTCACACCAGTAGGCATCCTCTGTCATACCAAATCGTTTCCACTGGCACTTCACCTCCCTGGTGTCTGCCATGACAGTGCTTGTTGCTTGAGCTGCTAGAGGCTGGTTCATCAGAGCTCCTAGTAGTGTACTCTTCCCCACTCCTGCTTCTCCAATGAACATCACCCGACCATAAGCCACTTTGACCTCTCCCAGCTTGAGGGCTTCTTCAAAGGCATCTAAATAGGGTACATTGTCATTCTTCTACCTGGTCACTCTTACAACAGCTGGTAAAAATCTATTAGTTAACACGGATAGTTATAAGCGATGGTACATACACATGTATGAAATATAGTACAAGTATATAGGTGTTTCTACAACTTAATTAAACTCATTTCTAATGTTATAATTTCAAATAAATTATATGTGCTTCATTTTCCCACCCACCCCCAACCCTCCGCTAATGATTAGGAGACTCCAAGTCGTTGAAAGCCTGTGTACCACGAGTGGGATGGCGTGCACATGCTACACTTGCACACAGAAACTCTGCACATCTATTCGCTACTCTATGTCACTTAATGTTAAATCGACGGACCGTCTACGCGTAGACGAAATTGGTCCAAATCATCTACATGTACATGTAGATGCTATTTCGGAGCAATTTTCGGGTATTTATATATCCTCCAAAGAACATTCATTTCCTCTAAACAGGTTAAACAACACATGGGTAGGTAGCATTTTTAGGTTTATTACAATAAATGATATTCAAAGTACACAATCGTCTACGTGTAGACGGTGATTTAACATTAACATTGAAGCAGTCCCCAATACATGTGTAACAAGCTAGACTTAATGGCTGAACTACTGTGCAGTGACTGACTAGACTGTTTGGCTTTTCATGTAGTGCATGTGACCTTTGCACTTCCATTGTATCCCTATATAAGTGCATTGGTGTATGCACTAAATGTCTTTCGGCATATGAGAGTTTGTGGCGGAACCAAGACAGTTACACATGCTTCTGAGCCCTGCCTGAACTCAGTACCAATTGAACACAATTATATGTACTAGGTCCTAACTTTAATTCTTGAGCAAGCATGACTGTAAGATTAGTAGCAGTTTAGCAGTACCGTTCCCCATTTCTCCACGTACAATGTACGAATGTTGAAAATGCGACAAATTCGGGATGTACATAGAGGAGTCCTATACCTATTGATGATTTCTTTTGTTCGTTAATCTGCATGCTATCCGTTACTGAGGTACAGTTTAAAAAGCTACGTGCACTTTTTTCCGCTTGATTCGTGCCAATGATATAATCACCGCCTCCCTATACACCAAAAGCATTGGCACGAATCAAGCAGGAAAACGTGCACATAGTTTGTTAAACTGTATCTCAGTATCAATAGGTATAGGACTCCTATGTACATCCTGAGTTTGTCACGTTTTCAACACCTGTACATGGAGAAATGGGGGAATCGTAACTCGCTGGGTTTGCAATTACGGCATGGAAAGAATTAGAGCACAAAAATCAATTTCCACACAGAGAAATGATGTGGGGACAAGTGTACAAGATTTGACTGCAAGGAAAAGATTGTACCGTTATGAAGATATACTGTTTTGTTCAATTGTATAGTGATAACAGAAGGGTGATTCCATTTCATTTTTCTTAGCTATTCCCTGCCACCACTGAAACCTTACATACCACCAACTTTTTTTATTTTATTCGTTTCATCACTATAAGCCATGGGAATGAGGGGGGGAGGGAGGAGTTGAGATCTGCTTACTAATAATACTCCCAAAGTATCATAATGATATGATGATCATTACACAGTGGTTTAAGATGTAGACATTGGGCTAGGGTATGACCCTGATGTTTTTGTTTTACATACATTTGCTCAAAATAGCCCAAAGGATCCTACTTTGCTAAAAACAATGTTGCATAGTAAAAAATTTGTTACATTTTTAATGTTGAAGCTCAAAAAAGATGCAAATTTTTTTCTGCAGCTTTAATGCCATTATATGCAACTACATATACACATTCATTTGAGCAAGTGGGGAAAAAAATGAATATGTAGTTAGATAAGTTTTCTGCCTAAATTTGTAATACTTTAAACCAAATTTGTAATACTTTAAGTCTTAACCCAATACATTTTTTTGCTGTCAAAAAGTTGATTCGTACTGCCTAATATTCCTTGGCTAAGACATTGCCCCGCTTTCTGTTTAGCGTCATTAATAAGGCCAGAACCAAACGGCATCCACTTACGAAAATTATTAATAATCCTAAATAATGCACGCACAATTAATATGGCTTCGACTGAGAAGATCACGAACTTGGAAGCTTTCAATAAGTATGTCAAGACATACAAAAGTAATACAGAAGCTGCAAGACAATTCATGACAGACGAAAGTGTACAAGGTATGAAAGCTGTTAAAAAGCAGTGGGCTATCGTTGTGAACAAACTTGGCCAAGATAAATCGAGGGAAGTCTTGAAGAAGTGCAGCGTTTATGAAAGCTTTCCAGTCTTTCCAAGAATCTGTGTTGTATGAAGCTGCATACCTTAGCAGTGCTGAGGAATGTGGGTCTACATCGTGTGCATCAGGAGAAGGGTCCAGTGAATGTGGTACAGATTGCTCTTGTGTGCTTGAAGGTCTGAGTGAAGTGGTAAAAACATTGGTGCTATCTTCAATGGATAAGCTTAGCCCATGCCAAAGAAGGAGGAGAACCCAGGTGCTAATGTCACTTCTTCAAGAGGGGAAATTGAAAGCTTTAGAGAAAGCAGTGAAGGTGGAGTGACTGGATTAGTAGCCTGACAGCTGTTTGGAACACCAGCTAGACTAAATTAAAGTATGTCTGTGCTTGGATCTACGAATAAGGCAGCCGGTGAAGAGGAGCCATTTCAACAAGTCTACAGTAGACGATGTGCAGCGGCAGCTAATTAATGCTATGACCATCATTAAGTATTTTCAATGCAAAAGATGGGTTTGTGCAGATCAAGCCTTCTGATCTAAAGTAGTTACCTGACAACAAGTGGTAGATATGGGTGGTGAAGAATGCCTTTTGGTTCATCATCAGCTCCTGAGGAGCTCCAAGCAGCCATACATGTTGCCATTGTAGCAAATGACATTTTGGTCTTCAGGAAAGGAGATGGAATAAGGGAGGCATGTGTAAAGCATGATGAGGCATTGTTGAACCTTCTTAGGCAAGCACGACACTGTTAGTTGAAACTGAACAAAGGCAAGATGAAGCTGCATCTTATATCGGCCACCACAGCTCAGCTGAGGGTGTGTGGCCAGATCCAGAAAAGGCGTCAGCAGTAAAGCAGATGCCAGCTCCAAGAATTTAAGAGGTATGATGGAAGAGGGCCATGAATTGTCTGAGGAAAAATTAGCATTTGACTGAGTTAGAGGTCTTGTAACTGATGTTACAAAGAAGCGAGTTACAATACAGTGTGATGAAAGCACGAGAGGTCTTGGAACTACATTACTACAAGATGGGAGGCCTGTAGCCTCTGCAGGGACAAGCTACAAAACACGCTTCGGCCGAGTTGTGAAATAACCCGATAGATTCTGAACATATGATTAATTGTTTACAGGAGGGGGATATTTGGGGACCTATTGTACAGCTGGAAGTGCACGCAATAATACGTATTTGGATTTTCAAGAGAAACAACCAGTGCACATGTACAATAGTGTCTCACGTACATATTTAAAAAGCACCTCACATATCTGGATAAGCAAAAGAAACACTTACTATTCTGACTGAGCTCACTCTTATTAGTTACCACATTAAAAGCAGCAGTGATCTATACTTCTTATATTCACAAGTATGCCTCTTCCCAGGAGCAGCTTTTGCACCGAGCTTGAGCATTAGCGTTTTAAAATTGCACCTCTGGGAGTATGGATCTCTCTTCTTATGATATCGATCGTGAAAGCATTTTAGAAAACAAAACAAAACAACTGCACAAAACAAAGATAAAACAACGTGCAATGGAACACTCATCAGAACCAAGTTTTATAGTATGTTCCCTGTAATTATTTGAGGAGGAGGAGGAGAAGGAGGAGGAGGAGGAGGAGGAGGAGGAGGAGGAGGAGGAGGAGGAGGAGGAGGATGAGGAGGAGGTATTACAATCTCAACCTTAAGTACTAGTGTATCAGCAGATGGACCACACCTCAGATTTTGATGCAACCTCCCATATATAGTTGTCTTCAAATGAGAAAACATTTAACTCATTGTTACTTGAATAACCTTAATGGTTTAGGGGACTGCTGAATAATTAACCACATCACTGATACGCGCAACTTTGAAATGTTTTATCTTCATGAACATGTTTTACATCAAATCCAAGATCTTCTGAGGTACAATCAATATAGGTGAAATTATTAACCAATAAATTAGTTTATAACAGAGATTTCGTATCTGTAACAAGTAGGTTGTGATCACTTATTTTAACCAGTGTGGGCACAGTATTTTTAGGAAAATAGAAATGTTGATTCTGAGAACCTGGAATGATTTTATGTGTAGCAGCCATTTTGAGTTGATTTAACAGTGAGTGGCTATCCTTAGCTAAAATGTAAACTGGGATGAACATTGTAGTTTTGATTGCTGAGGTTGGAATGTTATGTAACTCTGATCTAACTTAGCCACTCTTACAGTTAAATCAACTCAAAATGGCTGCTACACATAAAACTATTTCAGGCTGTCAGGGGTTATTCATAATCAACATTTACATTTTCCAAAAACACTAAGTTCTATACTGCGCCTACACTGGTTAAAAAAAGTGGTGATTATCAACCTTCTTGATACTGTATTTGTGAAACCTCTGTTATACACTAAATTATTACAAGTTTAACCCTTTCACCTACCTGCAAAATGCATATAAATATATTGATTTGATCTACTATGTTCAAAGAGAATAAAACATTTCAAAATTGAGCTTATCAGTGATGTGTATAATTATTCTGCAATGTCTAACTCCTAAACGTTATTAAAGTAATAAATGAACAAATGTCTTCTCATATGAAGACAAGTTTATATGGGAAGTTGCATCAAATTCTGAGGTGCCGTCCATCTGCTTTGCGAATTGAGGTATGTATTTCACACATCGTACACAATCTACCCCTTGACACCATATTCACATATCATTTCTTACCTCTGTCCTACAGAAGTATAAAATGCTGCATCTGAAAAAATTTGTATGTCAATACCACAAAAAATGCTTAATAGACCATAGGCCATTGATATAAAAATTGACAAGATTACAGAATACATTAAAAAAATCACACACAAAGCCCTTTATAATGAACAGTGATAAAATTAAACATCATCTATTACTACACTGTATAACCATTATGCAGCCCACACAAGAAAGGAAGCAGAAAAATAAATCAACATGTTATCACGTCAATGATATACATCACAAGGAATGTCAATAAATGTGTACTGTATACCCATGAGTTATATTAATTACCATTAACAGCAAGACCATTTCACTATGGACAATATGACTAATTAAGGTGTTTGCTGTAAAATAAAGACCATCACATCTTTCTGCTACCCGCAGTGATTTCAACAACATATAATATAAATGTAAATATTAAAAAATAGTACATGTAATGTTGCAATGGTGATTAGGATATGTACATGATGTACTACGGGAGACCTATTTTAGTCCGATTGATGCAGTGGGCTTTGGGGACATTTCTTAAAAATTCTGAACACCCGGAGCTCTCAATCTGTCTTGGTAGTTTAGCGTTAGCAAAAGGTATGAAAGTTGTATAAGCCTCCAGGTAAAAAGCCTGAAAAACAACGTACAAGTCTACATTGCATCAGATATATGGTGTAGGTTTTGCCTTACTATAGGCAATTATCAGCTTCACAGTATAGTGACATATGTTTGAGAGATAAAGACACCACACTATACAATTACAAGTAACTTATCTCTTCATGGTGGATCACAGTGACATACAAGTATGTATGAGAGATACAAATAAAATCAAGGTAAATATCACACCACTCTTACATGTATCTATGTAACATCACCACCACACCTTCAACATACCTCCGATCATCACTTCCATCCCCACTTATTTTGCTGTCATTGCACTTCAAAATTAATAAATTTCACATTAGCCTAACATAAACATTTTAACAAACACACATGGTGGATTAATTTAAACATTTAAAAGTGATTGAGAGAAGTCAATATCGCATCTGCCGAGATACAGTTTTGGCGATTACCAATTTGAAAAATCACAATGACACGTGTGATGGTTAAACTTAAATACCACATCACCCTATCATACAGTACATGTAGCTACAAGCACTTACTCTCTTCATGGTGGATCACAGTGACATGGGTGTGAGAGATAAGAATAGAATGAAGGTAAATATCACACCACCCTATCATACAGTACATGTAGCTACAAGCACTTACTCTCTTCATGGTGGATCACAGTGACATGGGTGTGAGAGATAAGAATAGAATGAAGGTAAATATCACACCACCCTATCATACAGTACATGTAGCTACAAGCACTTACTTGCTTCATGGTGGATCCAAAATGACATGAGTGAGAGATAAGAATAAAACAAAGGTAAATATCACACCACCCTATCATACAGTACATGTATCTACAAGCACTTACTGGCTTCATGGTGGATCACAGTGACATATGTGTTAGAGATATGAATAAAATCAAGGTAAATATCACACCACCCTATCATACAGTACATGTAGCTACAAGCACTTACTAGCTTCATGGTGGATCAAAGTGACATGTGTGAGAGATAAGAATAAAATAAAGGTAAATATCACACCACCCTATCATACAGTACATGTAGCTACAAGCACTTACTGGCTTCATGGTGGATCACAGTGACATATGTGTGAGAGATAAGAATAGAATAAAGGTAAATATCACACCACCCTATCATACAGTACATGTAGCTACAAGCACGTACTCTCTTCATGGTGGTTCAAAGTGACATGTGAGAGATAAGAATAAAATCAAGGTAAATATCACACCACCCTATCATACAGTACATGTAGCTACAAGCACTTACTCTCTTCATGGTGGTTCAAAGTGACATGTGAGAGATAAGAATAAAATAAAAATCAAGGTAAATATCACACCACCCTATCATACAGTACATGTAGCTACAAGCACTTACTGCCTTCATGGTGGATCAAAGTGACATGTGTGAGAGATAAGAATAAAATAAGGTAAATATCACACCACCCTATCGTACAGTACATGTAGCTACAAGCACTTACTAGCTTCATGGTGGATCAAAGTGACATGTGTGAGAGATAAGAATAAAATAAAGGTAAATATCACACCACCCTATCGTACAGTACATGTAGCTACAAGCACTTACTAGCTTCATGGTGGATCACAGTGACATATGTGTGAGAGATAAGAATAGAATGAAGGTAAATATCACACCACCCTATCATACAGTACATGTAGCTACAAGCACTTACTTGCTTCATGGTGGATCCAAAATGACATGAGTGAGAGATAAGAATAAAACAAAGGTAAATATCACACCACCCTATCATACAGTACATGTATCTACAAGCACTTACTGGCTTCATGGTGGATCACAGTGACATATGTGTTAGAGATATGAATAAAATCAAGGTAAATATCACACCACCCTATCATACAGTACATGTAGCTACAAGCACTTACTAGCTTCATGGTGGATCAAAGTGACATGTGTGAGAGATAAGAATAAAATAAAGGTAAATATCACACCACCCTATCATACAGTACATGTAGCTACAAGCACTTACTGGCTTCATGGTGGATCACAGTGACATATGTGTGAGAGATAAGAATAGAATAAAGGTAAATATCACACCACCCTATCATACAGTACATGTAGCTACAAGCACGTACTCTCTTCATGGTGGTTCAAAGTGACATGTGAGAGATAAGAATAAAATCAAGGTAAATATCACACCACCCTATCATACAGTACATGTAGCTACAAGCACTTACTCTCTTCATGGTGGTTCAAAGTGACATGTGAGAGATAAGAATAAAATAAAAATCAAGGTAAATATCACACCACCCTATCATACAGTACATGTAGCTACAAGCACTTACTGCCTTCATGGTGGATCAAAGTGACATGTGTGAGAGATAAGAATAAAATAAGGTAAATATCACACCACCCTATCGTACAGTACATGTAGCTACAAGCACTTACTAGCTTCATGGTGGATCAAAGTGACATGTGTGAGAGATAAGAATAAAATAAAGGTAAATATCACACCACCCTATCGTACAGTACATGTAGCTACAAGCACTTACTAGCTTCATGGTGGATCACAGTGACATATGTGTGAGAGATAAGAATAGAATAAAGGTAAATATCACAACACCCTATCATACAGTACATGTAGCTACAAGCACTTACAAACTTCATGGTGGATCACAGTGACATATGTGTGAGAGATAAGAATAGAATAAAGGTAAATATCACACCACCCTATCATACAGTACATGTAGCCACAAGCACTTACTGCCTTCATGGTGGATCACAGTGACATATGTGTGAGAGATAAGAATAAAATCAAGGTAAATATCACAACACCCTATCATACAGTACATGTAGCTACAAGCACTTACAAACTTCATGGTGGATCACAGTGACATATGTGTGAGAGATAAGAATAAAATAAAGGTAAATATCACAACACCCTATCATACAGTACATGTAGCTACAAGCACTTACTCTCTTCATGGTGGATCAAAGTGACATGTGTGAGAGATAAAAATAGAATAAAGGTAAATATTACACTCCCTATAGCCAGTGTCACTGGGAACAGTCCCCCCCCCCCCCCCCCTACCCCCTCCAGCCCCCCGGATTTCTCGATCCAGATGACCCACTTTCTAGGGAACTGGAGGGATTCAGTTCAGGGAGTGGGACCAAAATCTCCAAGCATTACATGTATGTATATGGGACAGTGTCCAGCAAAATCACCCTTCTGGGTTTAAAAAAAAAAACTATCTCCATAAAATATTATATTCTACATGTATATCTTCATACTGAATGGTACAACAGTTTCCATTCGAATTTCGTGCACTGGTTCCCACATCATGTCTCTAACATATGCCGCTAATATTAATATGTTACACACTTGCAAATTCTGTGTGTGTTTTTTAGTTCAGGAGATACAGATCACTGGTAATGAACTACCCTGAAACTTTTATAATATAACTGAGATAGTTTGGCTGTTCGATTTTCAATAAAACACGTGCTGATGCAGCTTCTAACTCACGTAGTAGGTGTTTAGAATATTGCACGGTCTTTGATGTCATTGATATCTTATTACCTCTCCAGCCTAGCTTAACCTGGCTTACCTGAATCACCATAACATCCCATCCTCTTGAATCCACTTGGCTGCATAAGACTCATAAGAATAAATATGGTAGTTACTGAGCATTGCAATTGCATCTAGCTTTATAAGCTTAAACGTAAGTCATTTTTATTTAGGAGGTACTAAACTCAGAATTTTGAGACACTTTGAAGTAATGCTCTTTCATTATGCACTTTAGCCTACATGTATTTAATGGATTGGGGAGGGTTTTGAAGGTAGCTAGCTGCAAGGCTGTTGAACCGGGAGTGGACTCTGGACTCTGCCCCCTGTTGAGTTCACCCATTAACCCACATCCAGCATCATGGGAATGAATCCACTCGAGCATGGGATGTTCCAGAATGTGGTATCCTATAACTCGGCATCAAAGGTGTTAAAGTAATCCTTTATAGCATTGCCTATAAAAATAAGGCTCAAGGTGAATATATGAGGTACACCCCTGACCTCTTCTTCCCCACCAGAAATAGCAAACTGAAAATGGAGTTTATTCTACCTCCAAGTTATCACCGACTAAGTGATTTGAAAGAACACGCTATTTCTTTCCAGCACTAAGACCAACTCCTGCCACTTTTAACCACCTGGAAGAGTAAGTGCTATGTAAAATTCAAACCCATCCATATACACAGGGAGCACAAACTGCACCTCAAAGAAAGGAGGTGTGATGGTGTATACTTTAGTATCTATGTTACATGTAGTATGGGATAGTGCGTGATGAGGTAGGATGGGTCAATCATGGTTGTTTATGATGAGCCAGCCTTTTCCTTTTGCGAAGAATTCACTAAGCCATGCCATTTGCTCCTTTGAGAATGGTGCCCTCCAAATCGCCTTGACCTGGAGCTGCGACTCCCCTGACCTATCTTGTTGCACCGTGATCCCCAGTTGCCCAGTGGCTGATGTTTTCTTAGTGATCTCGTCTATCCCCTCAGTTAAAGTGCATTGGGGTAAAGAAAGAAAATTTCTGTGCTTGTCTAGGCAGCACAGAAGCTCACGCGCCTTAACTCAAAGCAAAACAGCTGGTAGCTTGAGTAGGTAATCATCTGTAGCAATGCCGTCTGTAGCAATGCCGTAAATCGTTAATTGAGTGCATAACACGCGTATCGAGGGCTAATTTCACTCGCGCGCGACACGCACTTGACTCGCAATACACTCGCGTGCAAGTGTGAACTTGTGGGTGGACGGCACTGTATATGTGTGTATACCTCATTTTATAGGCTTCCAATGTAGATACCTAATGTACATTTTTCCTTCAGGGTTTGGGTATTTACTTCTCATGTCCTGGAAAAGTTGTTTTTGTTGAGAGATTTTGTCTTACTTCTTGCATACATATCACATCATGCAGTGTTTCCTCAACAGGCATGTGCTGCCAAAAGCTTAGATAGTAGCTGCCAGATACAGTCTGAATCTTTTGGTCCTGTTTCTGAGGGGTCCCTCAGGTGGCAGTGACACAATGCATGGTCTGCATTTGGCTCCCACCTGCCTGTGGTCTATTGGTACTTCGCTGGTGGCTGGTGATTAAGCGATACAAAGTTGATAACTTGAGGATGCAATGCCAATGAGCCCTGTAGGTTTCAAACATTTACGCTTATCGGCCAATATTACCATGCAGGATCTACGTGCAATATCGTTTTTAAGCGGGTGGCAAACCCCATGCAGCTGTGTGTTTATATAACAACCCTTTGATATGGTTGTTCTTAATTCGGTACCTCATATAATAAATAAATAAATAAATTAATTAATAATTATAAACCATATTAGACACATCAGATAAGCATACATAGGTAGTGAATGACGGATGAAATTTCAAAGTTCAATTGGAGATCCTGCTTTCTGAGCAGGAGAGGTCGATGGCCTCATTGAACATGTTTGTTGGTCTGGGATAGGAGGACCTTGAGCCTCTGATGCACATTACTGCAGATCGCAATAAGGAGAAACTCAACTTGCATCTTAGCCAAAATAGAGTAGAGCTATATGGATGATTTTATTTTTCAGCTATGAGCGAGGCCATTCTTTTGTATACAGTTGTCGCTATCGGACCCATACCTCCTGAGATAGAGAATACAAGAGGTGCAAAGAAGCCGTGCTCAATTTCGCTTACCCTTTCTTCATACGCCCGCTTCTTCTCTTGCTCATTTATCTTGTAGCACTGCATTGGGGACTTGTTACGATAAGATGGGGCATGTGGGTAGAATACTTGTATGTCAAAGAAAGCCCGTTGTCTGTCATTTCCCCAAAAATTGTCAGCTGCAATATCTAGCCGTGCACCATTTTTCAGAATTTGCTGTTTTGTGACGAAAATGTTCATCACCTATCGACTGTAGTGGTGGCCTGATCCCAACATTGTGGCAAGTTTCTGTGAGAACCTTAGCTGTTAAGTCCCTTATTTCATTATGGCGGATTGAAGGAAAACCTCCATTCGGACAACTCATGGCATGTTCAACATTGAAATTGTGTCCACAAACACAGTGAGATGGTAAAAGGGGTGGAGGCCAGCCATATTGGAGACAAAGGTCATCTCTGAAGGCCCCTTTATGCAGAGCATAACCACCTTCTGATAGTGGAAGGGCTGTGAGCCAGCACGATGCACCTTTTTCACTGATGAAGGGCAGGGCTTTTTGGTAACTGGTAGGTAGCTTGTTTACCAAATCCAATACTCTGTTCTGTTTAAGTTCTCTCTTGTGTTTAATTACTCTTCGTTTGTAATCCCTTTGAGACTCCTGGCAGGGGATAGGGTATGTGGTGGATTGTTGAAGGATAAGTGACATAAGAGGAGTGGATATGTTGATAGAGGTAAGGTGTTGGATGTCACTTGAAGTTACCGGGTTTATAATACCAAGGCCACCTAGGCGAGATGGCAGAGCTTGTAGTTCACGCTCAACATCACTGAGTGCAGATTGACCAGTTATGGCAGGGAGAAACTTGTATCTGATGGCTTCCTCCAGGGGATAAAGACGTTCGCTTATATTGGGAATTGTCCTGCAGAGAAAGGTCCACTTGCTGGATATGCCATGAGTATAGCATGCATAGGCTGCATGATGTTGACTAACTGCAAAGGTTGATAGCACTTCAATCTCTTTAGTCCATTCGGCACCTCTGCCATCAGTGGCGTGGTGGCCAGGGGGGGCCGGGGGGGGGGGGGCAATTGCCCCCCCCCCCCCCCCCCCCCCCCTTGCGGGGCTTAAAAATGGGGGCGCCACCGAGCACAAGGGGCGCCTTAAAACTGAAAGGTTGTAACAATTTATTTTTCCGTACGTAAATTATACCTACTGGCTATGCAATTTTTAAAAAAATGAATCGGTAATCACTTGTTAGAACCAAGCCCTTCAAGCGCCCAGCCCCCATGGAATAAAGTACTATTGAAATTTGACCGTATCATGTGTAATTAGAATATAGAGATTACCGGGCCCCCTCCGCCCCCACCAAAAAAAAAATCTCGTACCGTCACTACGTGTTTAAACGAGCTCATCTTCGCAATCATTAACGCTTCCGCGTAGTTGGGCGTAGCCCGACCTTCGCGTTTTGGCGATACGCGAAGGTCGGGCTACACCCAACTAGCTTCCGCCTACCTGTTCAGGAAAGAACTGGTATCCACAGGATTTTTAAGTACAGCACACAGCTGCGTTCATGATTATGAAGATACGCACATTTAAGGACGAAGCTTTTTTTCGGTGGGTGCGAAGGGGGGAAGCTTATTCGTGGTATATTGCTCTTTGTCAATCATTTTAAAAAGACGTTAACGCATAGTCGGATCGGAATACTTTTTCAGTTGTAAGAAGTGTTGGATGGAAGATAGCAATTTTATGCATAGGTTTGGTTATGACTTGGATGCATTTAGGTCGGTGTGGGCAGAGGGGTTGTTAAATTTTGCACAAGTCTTCAATAAGTTTTATAGTTTTTACGAGGAATCAGAACAGGGTGATCTGCGTGAACATGACAAAGAAGAGACTGAGCAAGCTGTCACTGATGACATGCGTATAGAGAAATATACACACCAGTACCACGTTCTGGATGCTTTTTCTGAATTGTGCAAGCAGTATTCGATAGCAGTTGCAGTACGCAGCTTTTCGGCACTAAAGAGAGTTAAAAAAAGACGTCTCTGATATACCATGGTGCAAGAAAGGCTAGAGGGGCTCATGTTGATGACAGTAGAGAAGAAATTTCGTACTAGTATGTTCCTTTCTAATAAGGCCATTGTACAGCAAAGTTCCATCCGAATTGTCCACCGTTCGGTTAGCGCATGCGCGCATACTACATATTTTATTATTCACTCTTACGAGCGAGCGTTTTAAAATGGACTTCGGGGGGGGGGGGGCGCCAAAATATGCAAGTGCCCCCCCAGCCAATAAATAGCCACCACGCCACTGTCTGCCATACATAAAAGCGAGTTCTCAGTACCAGGATTCATGAAACATTTCTTATCGTTAAATTGTAATTTTCTATCCAACAGTGTTTATATTATCTCTCTAGCATGCATAGTCAGTCCACATCAGAGAAGGGAAGTTGGTTGTTCCTTAATAGGTTCCCTTGCTCAACAACTTTTGCTGTCATGTGGCTTGTTGTGCTGACCACAATGGTGTGTGCTGTAGGCTGGAACCACATGATGTACAATGCACCATTATGTCTCCAAGCAACTGATTTATAAGTTCTAGGCTGTTTCACTTCATACCAGCTAAGTTTTACTGTACACAAGGTTCCTGAGAAGGTGAACGCAGCCCTAGAAGCTCCACAGCCAAGCAATGTAAGTCAGCTAAGGGCCTTCTTGGGAATGGTTAACTACTAGCATAGGTTCCTACCTAATCTCGCTCACAAACTGGCACCTTTGCATCACCTGCTGCAAAAGAATGTCAAATGGGCATGGACTCCAGAGTGCGTGACGGCTTTTCAGGGAGTTCAGCTGCTGATGGCTTCAGTGGCGGATGAAGGAAATATGGGGGGTTCTCTGTAGGTTTCAATAGCCATGCTAGCCACCTCATGGGATAACATTTACGCTTATCGGCCAATATTACCCAGGGGTTAGTTCGGGATTACCGACAGGGGCAGGGACGCTGGCAGCCCGCAGTGGTAGAGGAGAAAGCAGGCAGTATACAGTAGGTGACCTCTTTTTGGAAGAATAAGCATTTCTTCCTGTTCATTGTGAGGTTGTACCTATTCAGTCTTTCCAGTACCTGGTCCAGCAGCTGAGCTGCCACTATTATATCGTCCAGAAGGCACTGAGTCTTAGGAATTCCTTCCAGTACTTGCTTTATCGCCCATTGCCAAATGACCAGTGCAGAGGCTACACCAAAAGGCAAGCGGTTGAAGCAATACAATCCCCTGTGAGTGCTAATAGTGGCCAGTATCTTGGATTCTTTCTCCAGCTCCATCTGTAGGTAAGCCAAATCTCGCTGAATGTGTTGTACCACCCAGGTTTGCCAGTATATCTTCAACACGAGGCAATGGATACTGATCCACCTTCAAGTGTGGATTGAGCGTGGACTTGAAGTCCCCATAGATGCACACCAATCCATCAGTCTTTGGCACCACCATTATCGGAGTTGCCCACTCACTCCAGGATACTGCGATCAACACACCTTCTTTAACCAGCTTCTCCAACTCCATATTTTTCCTACACAGGGGTGTTAAGGCAGCCTACGCGTGTCTCGTACCCAGACCGTACATATTTAACCTTTCATAAAGTGTAAAAGCCATATAACATGTTGCATTGCGGTCAAACTTGGCTTAAGAATGCTATATATATATGTCCACCTAATAGTGTTGTTCGATTGTTCAGGTTTACTTGCAAGCGTACGTATTGGGAACAATTAGCCATAGAGCGATAGTGGCGGCGATAAAGCAATGCACGGATCAAGCAATAAATGCCATAGTATGTTAGAGCCCTACACGCTGGACAAAGTTACGCTTAGGTTGTGTAAGATGTACTTCAGCCTTCGTAGCAATCCTGCTTAGTATCTATTCAAAATGGCGGCGTATTTACATAAACACAACTATATTTAGCGAACCAAGTACGCTCCAATCACATCCTAAGCGTAGATGAGCAATAGAATCATCATGTAACATACCAGGCACAAAAGTCCTCTTATCCGCCCTCGTCTTCATCAGCGCCGTTATGCTTTTCACAAACGACCCTCTTAAGGCGATAAAATATGACGTAACTGAACTTTCCCGCTCGACAGCTGCAACTTTTATATTGTCAAGCCAAAACTTCTACGCGTCATATACGAAATCTAAGCGCTAGAATACCCTAGCATGACAATAGGTATGAATGCTTTACAAAAAAAATCTTCCGTACGATCGCAATGCTTGAATAAACAGTGATTTGCACTATGTCATAATGATGTAATCATGAACATACTTGTCGACATATTGTCAACATCATGTAAATATGTTTTCTTGTGTAGGCTGCCTTAACATCCCTGAGTAAGGTTCCTAAGGTTGTATGGAACTGGACGTGCCTTCAAGAATACTGGTGCCACACCTCCTTTAGGTTGAGATGACCCCTGACGTTAGCCAACTTGCCAATAGTCTTCTGTTAAATGCTTGGTAACTTTTTTCAAAAGACAGTCAATCCTATGCTACTAAGATTTGTCCTTTGGGCCTCACTTTCTCTCCTGTACATGTTCTAAGTTGAAACCGAGTCCTCTCCATTTTGGAATACAACATAATAAGGCAGTAGTGAAACAGCTGCCCCAGTGTCCAGTTCCATCTGAATGGGGCTTCCCTCCATTTCCATGGTGACTATTGCTGGATTATCTGTGGTCCATTGGTTGGTCCCAATGGCATACAGTGCATGCATGCATCGTCTTCATCTGAGCCATCATCGTCCTGCTTCATGTCACTCTCTATCTTCTTTACTGCCTGAGTTTTCTCTTGCTGATCCCTCCATTCCTTAGTTTGGCCACCTTTCCCTTTCCAGGCCCTACATGCCAGTGCAATGTGACCCTTTGGTAACCTTCACAGCCGTATCAATGTTGTTCGGGTTTCGGCTGAAGCTTGTGCACCTCTGCCTCAGCCTCATGGAACTGAGCTGCCTCTTTGCTGCTCTTTCTGCTATTTCAACTTCCTCCTGGGCTTTCTTGAAGGTTAAGTCCACTATTGTGAGGAGGCGCCTCTGAACCTTCTCATCCGTCATGCATGCCACACACCAATCTGTCTCCAAGGGTATCTGACAGGCTAGTGCCAAAGTTGCAATGTTCTGCAAGCTTTTGCAGGCTGGCAGCATACATTTAATAGACACACCCTCCTTTTGCTCCCTTTTGTGAAAACGGAAGCGTTCTGCAATCACCAGAGGCATTGGAGCCAGATGAGCTGTCAGCACATTTGTGAGTTCCTTAATTGTCTTCTCCCCCGGTTTTTGTGGAGCCACAAGCGCTCTTAGGACGCTGAACGTCTCCCGCCCAATGCAGCAGAGGAAGATGTCTTTCTTCTTCTCCTCCTCTATCCAAAGTGATGTGTTAACCGCTCTAAGTAACTTGTCCAGTCTTCCGTTGCCAAGTCAAACTCCCGTATAATTAGTCCAGCCATAGTTCAGCACCGGAAAACTAATCCCACCCTCATCACCACTGTGAAAGCCTCAGGAAGTTTGATGGCAGAAGATTAATATCATAACAGCCACACGGATACATGCTCATACACACACAGGTTAAACACAATAATAAAACTAAATCTCAGTTAGATATATATAATAACTGTAATACTCTACAACATGTATGCATTCTGTAAGACAGCCATTGCAAGGCATGGTACATTTGTAGCTTAGCTTTATGGGTTGATGTGGTCCTGTTGCATGGCCACACTTGTATTTTCATTGCATTATGATACAATGTGCAGAACATTTGTGGGTGGATCTCCTCCTGGTTTGTTGCTACATTGATGTCAAATGCAACCAATACACTGATATGTATAGGGTCTGGCTTTAGTGATTTGTCCTTCCTCTGACCCGATTGAATGGTATTTATTGCGCCATTCGGAGAGTACTACATGCGCGTAGCAAAGTGAAGAATTATGCTACGCGGCGTTGGGACATGCGTTTAGGATAGAATAAAAAACTAAACTAGCACAGCAAAAAAACGCATTAAATCAATTATTGATTTCGCAACAGATTTTAAATCAATTGTTAAATCAATTTCAGGGCAAAATCAAGTGCACTTGATTTGCGATTGATTTTACTGTGAAATCAATTGTGAATCAATAATTGATTTGACACGTTTTTTTGCTGTGTAGTTTTACTAGTCTCAAGATTTGCATTACTGCTACGAGTTTTGGATGTTTCTGATGTCAGAGTGTTCTAATTACGAAACAGCCGTACAATAGGCCTACTGTGGACCAAATTTCTCATCGGACCCGCATGTAGGCTAAGGCCTATTAAAATCATCCCAAATCTTCTCCGTTTCATGAGGCCACTCCAATAAGATTCCTTGTTTCCCATTTCAATAGGACATAAAAGGCATGCGGGCGGGCGGTTCATTATTCATTTTCATTATTATAAATTGATACATGTATCAAACACAAACCACAGCCTACACGTTATGCAACGTCTTTAGGTTGCCCCCACACAGTAAAAAGTAAACGAAACTAAAGAAGCTCGTTACGGAAGGATGTTCAACAGCTCACACGCCCACTCAATGCGAAGCACGGTCATGTAACGGAACGCGACGTCACGCACGTAAATGTATATACCGTTTCTTCAAATTCCTTTACTATGCTGGTTCCCACCTCCGCTTTAACTAAATCTATCCAGGACTCTATAGATGTACTTGGAAGACGTTGTCGAATAGAATCTCGCGAAAGGAGTGTTCTGCTTTAATATGCCAAGGAAGTAAAGTAGTTTTTCTAGACAAACACGCAACTGATACGTTCAAGATAGCCACTTTTTATGTCTATGATTAATATAATGAACACGTGATCTAATAATGAAGAAATCATGCGGTACCAAATAATGGTGCGGGCGGGAAATGGGAAACAAGGAATCTTATTGTAGTGGGGGCACATCCTCTCCTAGTCTCGTCCTCAGACCCACATACGATTACATCGAAAGTCGTATCAGGCTGGGGACGAGACTAATCCTCTCCCACACCCACAACCTCCCTTTGTGACAAAGGGAGGTTGTGGGTGTGGGATTCCTTGTTTCCCATTTCCCGCCCGCACCATTATTTGGTACCGCATGATTTCTTCATTATTAGATCACGTGTTCATTATATTAATCATAGACATAAAAAGTGGCTATCTTGAACGTATCAGTTGCGTGTTTGTCTAGAAAAACTACTTTACTTCCTTGGCATATTAAAGCAGAACACTCCTTTCGCGAGATTCTATTCGACAACGTTTGTCCATACATGTAGATATTGGAATTACTGGATTGGCAACGCCCGTGAAACATTGGTTCGATGCTCGACACGGTCACGTAATAAAAATTTATGATATACTTGAAGATTCCCTGCTCCAGGAAACTTCAGAACGACCTAAGAAAGCTTTAGGGGAGGTGAATAAAACTCGATGGTTTCAAAACACTGTTTAGTCGTTTTTTTTAGGCCTCCACACGCTTTTTCTTGATGAACAAGACTGTTGAAAGCCTTTCGTTTTTCTTGGCATGTTGCCAAGACGAAATATCTTTCCAGCCATCTAACCACTTCACGACACACAAAGCTTATAGCGAAACATGAAAATAGGAGCATTAATGCTACACATCGTTCCTGTCAGAAGCTAAAACCCCCACAAAACTGCCTGATAATCATGCTAAAACCGCGACCTACGGCCCACTACTACGGGTCAAGCGTTTTTATTTTAAGCTTTAAAACAGGCCTACGACACGCGTAGCATGAGACAGCACCACAAGCAACTTTTGTTTTGCTTCTTACCAACGGCGTATTGCTACTAAAACCCCCAAACCACTCTTATACGCCATAACTTACATGTGGTAACGAAAAGGTTAAGAATTGGACACAAAGAACTAGATAAGAAGTCAATTCAATAACCTGAATAGGACTTTCGACGATCAAAACTAACAGGCACCAACGGAAACCTCCAGAAAGACGAGAAACCCGAGTTCAAGAAAAGGGCGTATTGCCGTAACCGTGTCAAGCATATAGCGTGACGTCAGTACGCAAAACGCGTAGCGTTGCCAATCCATTAATTCCAATATCTATGCTTTGTCCGCCCTTTCATAAATACTACATTAACCCCGCAAGGTTTCGGTTAGAAATATAGTCCCCAACGCCTTCCCGCTCGCCCCCATCCATGCAGCAAGTAGCAGGCAGACTGTATGTTACAGCAAATATACATACTCTAGTACGTGCATATATTAATATATGTATTAATAACAGCCGGGGAAATGGCATCGGTTGACGAATTTGCGCGTGGCAACACCGATACAATACATGTACATGCATGTATATTAAGGCAACTTTTGCTTACCTTCAAAGATTCAGTTTGTCCCATTTGAATGCTTGCAATGCCCCACACAAGATGGACCGGATGCGATCACGTTCATGTACAACCCACAACAGGATGTTGGCGAGTGAATATAGTTAAGTAAGATCATGTAACACCCAAAAGCTAAAGGCTAGGGTTAGGGGGTTTTTTGTGATAAGGTTAATTAAAACGCCGATACAATATAGAAAAAACAAAATTACACACATGCATGTACCAAGAGTTTTCACTATGTCTACTACATGTACCACCATTATCTTTGCCCGGTCAGCATGCATATTTTGCCTTGGTGACACTGATGGTTGTTATTTTCCCATAATTTAAAACATGGCCTGGGGACGAGGCTATAGTATTTACTGCATGTAAGTGGGTGATCATATCAAAATATTATGCAATCAGTATTTTCGTACCTTGCCCACAACATATACACATGTATATATAACATGTACATGTACACTAATATACCCAGTATGATTAATCAGTGTAGCCTGGGCTTGGTGTGTGTGACAAGGCAAGGATGGACTATGATGAGACAGTCACAGTTTTGGTAGAAGTGGAGGCTACACTAAACTCGCGCCCAATTTCGTACCTATCCTCGAAAGACATAGAGGAACCCCTCACACCATCTCATCTGCTCATGGGTCGTCGACTGTGTAGCTTGCCTAGTCCAGTAAGCATCTCTGATGAAGATCCTGAGTTCAGTGTGACAGCAGCAAACTTGACACAACACGTGGTTTACCTACCTAGCCTGAACACAGTACTGCAGAACTTTTGGAAAAGCGGAGTACCTAACTGGGCTAAGAGAAATCCATTCTAGGGAGAAAAGGACCAAGGATACAGTCAACAGAATTCAAGTGGGTGATGTTGTTTTCATCCATGATCCACTCCAACCTAGAGCACTATGGAGAATTGGCAAGGTGGAGAAACGTTTACAGGGCTCGGATGGATTATATTTAGTGCGAGGTGCATCTCTTAGAGTGTGGTCAGGCACTACAACTATATTGTTGAATCGCCCATTACAACACTTGTACCCTCTTGAAATTGGGGCCCCGGCTGACCGGATGGATCAACCTGAACCTACAGTTATCACTAGGAGATCTCAGCCTACCAGAGTTGCCGCTCAAGTAGCAAGACTCCGAACAGTTTAACTGATGTTGACCTTCTCCTGACTAGTTTAACTAACTAGTCGGGGGGGGGGGGGGGGGGGGGGGGGGGGAGGGGGAGTGTCGCATTTTACATTAATTCATGTGGGTTATATTCGAGCATGTGATTTAATTATTAAGCCCCTATCAAGTAGCGTGTATACTCGTGTGAGTACTGGGGTAATCCAACTACATCACCCTAATAGTGATCTAGAATCTGTAAATACTACACTAATACACCCAGTATGATTAATCAGTATAGCTTGCTGGGCTTGGTGTGTATGGAATTAATATTAATGATACTGCATACCAGAGATAATGTATATAATTATCTCTGTGCATACTGACTTAGTGATAGGGTGAAGGTGGTTGTCAGATACATGTATGGAGATTGTTCAATGGACCAGACTTGGTGTGGGTGGAGTTAGTGATGGTACCTTGTGCTAAATATAGGACTATTTCATTTTTCATGTATATTTTTACACCAGTATTGCCTTCAGATATTATACATGTGTATACCACCAAATTTCTCATAAGGTTTTATTATATTATTAAACACATTATATATATATGGTGTGAGAATGAGAGATAGAATATCAGTTTGGCACTAAGTCTTCAGCTTCTCTAGCAAGCCTTGGGTGACAAGCAGGTCCACCCCTGTACAGGTCATCCCCTTTGCAAAGCTGATAGCCTGCATGTGTGCCTCAGGCCTGTTGGCTAGAGCCGTGAAGTCCCTTGTGTGGTTCACTGCCTCCCCATGCCCTATTGCAAAGCAAGGATGAATGGAGGGCACCAAATGGGACACATTGCCCATGTCTGTGGACCCCATGATGGGTGACTCCTCCCACTTTATCCCTTCTCCCATGTTCTCCACAAACAGCTTTGCCATTGTCATGTTAGTAATCAGGTTATTATATGGCTTCCCTTTGCCTTCAATCTTCACTTGGCATCCTGTGGCTGTTGCAGCAGCCTCGTAGCATGCCCTCACCTTTGCCTCCAGTTCATTCAGCTCGCAGACTGAGGGAGCCCTGATCTGGTATTCCATGACAGCCCTCTCCGGTATGATGTTGGGCTTGACCCCGCCCTCCTTGATCACGCCGTGCACCCTACAGTCTGGCTTCATCTGCTGTCGTAGCACTGAAATGGAATTATAAGCTGTTACGGCAGCGTCCAGAGCGTTCACACCTTCCCAAGGAAATGCAGCTGCGTGGGCGGCTTTGCCCGTGTACGTCACCACTTGACGCCCAGTCGCCAGGTAGTTAGGGACTACGACGTTTTGCGGGTACGGATGGACCATCATGGCCACGTCCACGTCGTCAAAAGCGCCATTCTCGATAAGCAGGACCTTTCCACCTCCACCCTCCTCAGCCGGCGTCCCCATAACGGTCACCCGGCCCTTGATCCCATCCTGGCCCGACTCCAGGGCAGCCTTCAGACCCAACCCAGCAGCTACTCCAGCCTCGGCTATTAGGTTGTGCCCACAGGCGTGTCCGATATCGGGGAGGGCATCGTACTCGCATATCACGCAAACGTTGGGCCTGCCTGATCCAAAGATCGCTCTGAACGCGGTCTTGATTCCAGTATAGCTTCTTTCAACAGCAAAACCTTTCTTCTCCAAATAGTCGGTCAGCAGTTGGTGGGCTTTGAACTCCTCGTAAGAAAGCTCGGGGTGTTTCCAAATGGCGTCACTGAGGGCAAAGAGTTCGTCCTTGTGACTATCGACTACAGAACAGGCGAGCTGCTTCAGGTTCATATTTATTAAAATCTTGTGGGAAATAATTACATGTAATTGATCCCGTGAATCCAATCCGGATGCATTGGAGCCCAGGATATAAATCATTTTGAATTGATCGTACTGATTGGGACAGTTTCCGAAAAAAGTGTACATGTAGTTATATCTGAGTAGCTTAAATATAATATACATTATAGGGTATTATTAATATAATACAAGTTCTAATACAATATGCAGACCTAAGCAAAGTGATACAATACTGTTCCTTTCAAGGACTCAGCCAAGACCTGCTAATAACCTGGGACCTTGGATAGCCTCTTACCCTGTAGGTCTCTTTTGTCTAGCCATTCAACCTTAGCTGAAGTGGGAGCAATGGTAGGAGCAGTTCTTGAGGCAATTGATGGAGAGCAGGAAACACCAGGCCAATGATGGAAAATGCTTAGCTCTGGGGTGGATCTCAACTCCTCATGTAATCTTATGGGGCTGGGGCAAACGGAGGCTTGAAGTTTTTGTGCTCAAGTCATATCCAGGCTGGTGATTACTACCCAGGCCACATGTGTCTTCCCACTTCCCCCCTGTTATAAGCATTTGAGTTCTTTCATTCTGCATTTGGGAGAAGGGAGCTCTTCACAGCTGGTGGGAATGAGGTGTTGCCTTTGCTGCTTAAGAGCTCACATTTGGCCAGGTTGATGTGCAGTCCTAGAGCAAGTCCCAACTCCTCAATAAGATGTATGACCCGCAGCACAGATTTACCGCTACCAGATAATACTCCATCTCAAGGCACCATGCTTGAATGAGAAGGACAAAGCAGTCATCATCAGCCTCTATACTGGATACTAGATTGTGGAGGTCAAGTGAGAATAGCAGGGGACCTAGGGGTCACCTTGTTGTACTCAAGACTTTGAAATGAGTTCCCCGAGGCCCCAATGGGTATTAATAATTATTATAATTATATATGCACATGAAAATAAAAACATGAAATACAAAATCCAACCAGCTCTATGGTGGAGGAGCTATCCTAGAGAGGTCAGGTGCAGCATTAGCAAAGACAAGGTGGAGGTTCAACCAGCCACAGATCACATTGAGTATGATGGATTTTGGCCAGCGCATGGAGGTGGGAAGTCTGGAGGCTACTGAGGAGATGATGGCAGTGGCTTCATACCATGGGGACACATACCCATCCTAGATCTGAGCATTTGGGGTTATTTGTTTGGTTCTTCCTAAACTCCCACTTCCAGCAAAGTGATAGGATAATGCCCAAGAACTTATTGGGAAGTAAGATGTCTGCTGGACGGGTCTTGCTGTGGTCTCTACTTTAAAATAAATTGTTGCCAACCTCCACCTTAACCCCTATGTGCACCAGACAACCATTCTCCACCAGGATGTCCCTTATACTTGCAGGTAACTGCTTGGTAGCCAAAGTGATCAAGTGGGCACAGTGCACATTGGGAGCCCTGCATGTGACGTATTGTTATTATTATTTTAAAATATCAATATATTATTTACTGATATGAATAGATATTCACATTACAGATATTCACTATACACTGATATAACAGCCATAATGTTGAGATCTCAGATACCGACTGCTGGAGGTTTCTTGGAGAACATTTGATTCTGTATGTCCTCTATATTGTTAGTCTAGTTGTATGATTATATATCAGTGTATAGTGAATGTCTGTAATGTGAATACTTATTTATTTATTTATTTGTAAATCATAATAATAGAATTACACAAACGACCCTAACCCTCAAGCAGGTCCGTTGTTGTGGCTTCTGAATTTGACTTTGCCCTTGCAATAAAAGCACCGGCAATGGCTCGAACTAAGAGGAGACTTAGCCTGCCATAAATGGAATTTAGTATGGTAGCCTTTACGTGGATTTGCCTTGTATGCCGTAAGTTGTACTGCAAGTTGTGCAAGAAACTGGCCTAGCCTGCTATTCTTCTCCATGCACCAAATGTCTCCATACATCACTAGTGGAACACACTTTCAACCTAGTTCAGAGCAGATCTGGTCATTACATGTGTGCTCACGTGTGCTTCCTCTCCTCTATCTGTCTTGTTGCTGCACCTGAAACCACCAGATAAAATGCTTGATTTAAGCGGAGAAGTGATGTACACATCAATGGCTGCAGGCTTATCACTAGTGGGCCAGCTTGAGATAAGAATATATGCAGGTCTTGTTAGCCTTGTTTCGTGACCCAAACCATGCACCAGCATCCAGTTTTGGGTTCAACAGAGCTTGATAAATCTATAAAAATAATGAAAATATACAAATATGCATACCATGGAATTATTGATTAGAAAAAAATACATCCAGGGAAGGTATCTTAGGCAAGATTTATAGATTCACTGTGGTATGTGAAGTTGCCCCTTTTAGGTACATACATGATTGTAGATCAAAGAAGTGACAAGCAGAGATGACATCATATCCATGATTCCACTCTCTTGATGGAAAGTAGATAGCTAGGCCTGACGTTTGTACATGACAAAGGCCTTCATCCCTCTCCAGAAGTTAAGAACACTAATGGAGTAAAACAACGATGTTCAACTTCCCTGATTCTTTAGTCGTAAGCCCTCTGTTTTTCTTAAGCGATAGGCAGAAGCTGGAGGTGATAAAATAGGACTTGGCATTAGGATGATAAACCCTGACATCAAAAGAGGCTCTCTGATGTCGATCAAAGGTTCACCTGATAGAGGTTGTAACATGTGTTCAGTGGTAGTGTTTGGGCATACTTTACTGAGGAGCTTGGCAGAGCAATCTCTCAACTCAATGTGTCATAAAATGGAAAACTGTGACAATAAATCCTTGACCATAGACACAGTGACGTCGGAGACAAGTTGCTTGCCAGTTGTATCGAAGACATAAGACATCATGAAAGCCACCAAGTGGTGTAAGGAGATCTCGTTCTGCGTCACTTATGCTTGAATGAACCGTAATGGCAGAGGGACATCCTGATAGTGGTTGTACAAGAGTAGATATGCTAGGTATGGTTCTAATAATTTCCACTTTCCCATCAGGTACTGAAGAAAGCGATGTTCAGACCTGAGAAGACAACTCATTCAATTATTTAAATATAATGAGATACACAAATGTGAAAAACCTTGCTGAATTTTATATATATTTACATTACATTCACAAACATTAGAGCATACACATAAATACAAACATTGCCTGCTGAGCAGGATAGATCAATGGCATAGTCTATTGTGGAGCATGCACCTCGATGGTATGATGATCAGGATGATGCATGAGGTGCTGATGCAGAAATGAGTCAAGCTTTGTTAGCAGGAGAGGAGACACCCAACAGAGATCTAAAGCACTGGAGATCAAGACTACTATTAAAAGTGTTTTCTGGTGAATTGGTAATGCCACAATGGAGTCAAGTGCTACAGTATCCTATGGGAAAACAAGGGCATTAAAGGTAAATAGCACAAGTAATTATATAATGTGCTGATTATTCTCAATAGCCCAAACTAGTGGCATAAACTGAGGGCCTACTGCCAAGCTGGGTCAGTAAGTAAGATTCTGTGTAAATGAAGAGACATGACAGACTCTTACTTCAACATCAACATTCAAATGCTTTCAAGGGGTCAAAGGCTAGGCTAGGAGGAGTGCAAGGTACACCAGCTTACTACATATTGGTAATGCCACCTGTGGATCAGTACCCTTTATCATGGAAAACAGCCTCACTGCCTCACTACACTTTGCAGAAATGAAGTTTGCACAATGGATATGATCCCCAATTAAGGCATTTTAAGAATGTCCAAGTGTGGGTAATGAGAAACTGTCATTGAAATATGGAACTTTGCAGTGTCAGTATGACAGAAACGCTCACTACTAAAGCTTGATGGAGATACCTAAAGAAGGGCTAAGATCTTCAGTAAGAGTTAAAGCTAACAACAATTCTGATTTAGACCCTGTTAGGATACCATCATCATGGTACCATGCTTGATATGATAGTCAAAGGCAATCATTGTCAGCATCAACGTCTGACACTATATAACAATACATACACAAGTTATATTAAGACTCAGCCTATACGAAGAATTTGTAACCTGGACCACGATTACATCCTGCACACCTTGCTGTAGCATTTGCCCTCACCAGAGTTATGAACAACGCAGCTGAGAAGCCAAATGTGCCCAAAGTGTTTACTTGGCTTCTGTTTCCCAGCATCCATAAATCTCTATAGTGAGGGGGATACAGACCCAACTAGCTCATTGCACTTGGGGTCTTTTGCAATATTGTTCTGCTGCAGACCTAACTGTCACACTTGCTTCAGAATCTTGCCAGGATAGCCTGAGCATTCTCTCTGTCAGGCTTAGTCTCCCATACATGTCCTGCCTCACCCCGGCTTCACTGGAGGCAACCTCCTGCTGGTGTGGTTGTAAGTTTCCTGGGCCTTCTGCACTGTACATGTATGTCATCTTTACAGCCAAGGGAATGCACTCCCACCCAAGTTCCATACACTTTAGTCCATTCTTGGTCATCTTGACAGACTCCTTTTCTGCTGCTGATCATGAGTAACTCATAATTGAGCTTCCTCCCAGAAACAAGCATCGGTTGAGCAGATTCACAACTGTGACATCACAGGCAGCAGGTTGGCCAACGGCCATAGTGGGATCAGAATGTCAGCAGGATGGGTTTGGGAATGTGATTGGTCCACACCACTTCCCTTCTCAAGCTCAGGAGAAAGCAGAGCTTGACGGAAAAATTCAAAAACGATGCCTCACAAAATATTGTGACGGCGGCAAACATGTAGTCCTCTTTTACATGTGGTGGCGTGGTGACCTAGCTTATCCAGGGGCTCCTGAGGTCCACACAGAGGGCAAGTGGCACCATCTTCAAAAAGTGGGAGGCCCAGCCACCATTTGATCAGAACTTGGGCTTCATCTGATTTATTTTAAACCTGCAATGTAGTTTTGAAAATGTTTGGACTTTCAACTTGTGCTGCTGTGTAATATTATGGTGCTAGCTAAATTTAAAGCAACATATTGTCCATTAGTACCCATCCCTGTATTAAGTAGTATAATACATGTCTGAATAAAGGGGTGTGTCTAGAATGCCTTTTATTGGACAACTCTGATTCCTCATGTCAGCAGGTACAGCTCAGTGTGCACTATGGTGGCTTTGGCATTCTTCAGTGCTTCTGTGTGCTCATCTGGTTTTGATGACAGGGGTAATGTGTATCTTGTTAGTCCTTTCAGTAGCGATGTCCTTACATCTGATGCCATTATTTTTCTGCAGGCTATGTTATGTCCTCTCCCACCAGAGAGGTTTGTCTAAGAAACCTAACAATGATCTGTTCCAGACATTGTTAGAGTTCTCATCAGTACCAAATAAAGCTCATCTTCTGTCTGTGTCCTTCCCTCCCTCTGCCCCATGGCACATGGCCTTCAGTTGGAGACCAATGAAATGGTGACTTGGCCATGATTTGTCCAGGCACTGCCCAAGACTCTTTATGACATCTGAAAGTGACCTGACACCATAATCAGTGTGTTGACCATTGCCATAGTCTTGCCTGGGAGTTAAGGTAGTCACTTAACACCAGACCTAAGGGCCCAGCTGATGTTCTGGTGGCTGATTGGGAGAGGGGAAGGCCAGCTGCCTTTGATCCTACTATTATAATCACCTCATCACTGTTTTATTGATGCAGAAGCTGTAGCTGAGTTTAGTTAGTAAACCTATAATCCCAAAGACTGATCTAAGTGCTTGAATTGGGTTGTGTAGTCCCATGGCAGTAGACTAGAGATACATGATATGGCATTTTGGGCAGAAAAGCACACAAGACATGCAACTTTCCATCTGTGCTTCTCTAACAAGATAAGGGCATGCACTGCTGACATTTACGACTATTTAACCTGGTACTCAGGTCTGCAGCAATACCAATATTAAATTTGACATTACATTAGCCACTACCGTTTGACTCATCAGTGTAGTTGCAGGAGTGCATTGTGTGCATTTTGTAATTTTAATTTGTTCTGAATTTATATTTTAAATTTATTAAAATTACAACTAAAATGATATATTAATCACCTAGCAGAGGGAGTGTTCCATTGCATTTCAAATGTGTAACTGAGTCCTTCCACTTCGCTTTATAAAGAAAATCCTATTCATGAGCATAAGGGTACGTCATTCTCGAGCGTGAGCAGAGCTTTCTACACAGATCAGTTATCATTATATGTAGACTGACAGAGAAACTGAAAGGCCTGAATGAGAAAGTATGATAATTTGTGCTACATCATACATCATCTAGCTCACTACAAAAGGGATGAAGGTGATAGGAACAGGCTTTTGACAAGCACCATGCATAGTGTGCTCACCACTGCAGTTGTCTTCTAAGTGGCAAAGCAAGGGTCATATGCATGGGAAATTAAAAATGTCATGTCTAGCATGAAGAAATGATATGGCCATTGTAAATGGTCAAGTGTCAAGTCACACAATTACAGTTTATAGACCCAGATTTTAGTTCCCAATTGTAGTCAGCATACCGGTGGGGTATATAACAAAATGACTTCCATTTAAAGTTTATTTCCCAACATATAATATGATTGCCATAGATCCACCACAAAAGCCTATATCATTTCATCATGAATTTTCATTTTTTCCAACAAAAAAATGATCATGTACAAATAACATTGCCCACCACCTCAAACTGTAAATGCTGAACATATCTCGCCCAACAATCCAGGAACTGTTAAAACATCCAATCCAGTTAAGGCAAGGCCTTTTGCAAAGTCTCGAGTTGCACTGTGAGCTCCAGGCGTATTGGAAACATCCGTGAACTTTCGAGTATGATTGGGTGCATCTTTCCCAATGCTGTACATGACATGAATACTTGGGACCTTGTAGGACACATTTCCCATATCAGTGGACCCAGTTTTGCTGCCGTCCTTCTCCCACTCAATATCACCTAGCAGCTCTGCCATATTTTTTTCAAAGCAGTTTCCAAGCACCCGATTGGTCACCACATCATCATAGGGCTTCTCTGTCATCTGGACGTCCACCTCACACCCAGTAGCTTTGGCAGCTGCTTCAAAGCAAGCAATTATTTTACCAACCAGACGATCACGCTCCGTCCGCGTAGGAGCTCGGACATAATATTCCATGACAGCCCTCTCCGGTTAGTCTGGGGACCAGACTGATGGCTTGATGTTGGGCTTGACCCCGCCCTCCTTGATCACGCCGTGCACCCTACAGTCTGGCTTCATCTGCTGTCGTAGCACTGAAATGGAATTATAAGCTGTTACGGCAGCGTCCAGAGCGTTCACGGAAATGCAGCTGCGTGGGCGGCGTTGCCCGTGTACGTCACCACGTGACGCCCGGTCGCCAAGTAGTTAGGGACTACGACGTTTTGCGGGTACGGATGGATCATGGACCATCATGGCCACGTCCACGTCGTCAAATGCCCCGTTCTCGATAAGCAGGATCTTTCCACCTCCACCCTCCTCAGCCGGCGTCCCCATAACGGTCACCCGGCCCTTGATCCCATCCTGGCCTGACTCCAGGGCAGCCTTCAGACCCAACCCAGCAGCTACTCCAGCCTCGGCTATTAGGTTGTGCCCACAGGCGTGTCCGATATCGGGGAGGGCATCGTACTCGCATATCACGCAAACGTTGGGCCTGCCTGATCCAAAGGTCAGTCGCTCTGAACGCGGTCTTGATTCCAGTATAGCTTCTTTCAACAGCAAAACCTTTCTTCTCCAAATAGTCGGTCAGCAGTTCGTGGGCTTTGAACTCCTCGTAAGAAAGCTCGGGGTGTTTCCAAATGGCGTCACTGAGGGCAAAGAGTTCGTCCTTGTGACTATCGACTACAAAACAGGCGAGCTGCTTCAGGTTCATTTATTAAGATCTTGTAGGAAATAATTACATGTAATTCCACTATATATAAATCATTTTGAATTCATCTTATAATATACATTATAGGGTATTATTAATATAATACAAGTTCTAATACAATATGCAGACCTAAGCAAAGTGATACAATACTGTTCCTTTCAAGGACTCAGCCAAGACCTGCTAATAACCTGGGACCTTGGATAGCCCCTTACCCTGGAGGTCTCTTTTGTCTAGCCATTCAACCTTAGCTGAAGTGGGAGCAATGGTAGGAGCAGTTCTTGAGGCAATTGATGGAGAGCAGGAAACACCAGGCCAATGATGGAAAATGCTTAGCTCTGGGGTGGATCTCAACTCCTCATGTAATCTTATGGGGCTGGGGCAAACAGAGGCTTGAAGTTTTTGCGCTCACGTCATATCCAGGCTGGTGATTACTACCCAGGCCACATGCATCTTCCCACTTTTTTTTGTCCCCCTGTTATAAGCATTTGAGTTTTTTCATTCTGCATTCCTAAATAATATGATCAGTAAATGCTGACCTTAAAAATAAAAAGTAGCAGGTGGATGAACTTTGTGTGTAATTGTTCGTATTGTTTGCAGTTGTGTGTATATCCAATTATTTATACACTGAATTGATATTCTTATTATTGTACAACAAATTAAAATGAATAAAATTTAAGTTGAAATGCACAATGAATTTAACTTAGTGTCTTGGTAAGCTAACACTGAGCTTCTTCCATGGGTGACTTGGTGCTATTCACAGCACCAAAAGTTGTGGTATGGTCAATTAACATCGGCACCAGGAGTCCATCAAAGTGACCCTTTAGGGCCGCTTCTCGTTTGTTCTGCACCGCTCCATTCTCAAAATCTCTGCTGACCTCAGTGCAAAGGATGATGGGGCTCTGGCACTTGTGGCAGGACCAAGAGATGCACTATATAGAGCTCTAGATATCTTGCAAGCCATCAATTTGTCTAAATGTCAATTATCCTTCTGACATTCCATGCTCAGCCTGTCCTCACTTTGCATTTTTAGGTGCTCTCATTGAGTATTATGCTCAACACATTGAGTCCAAAAGAAAATATAACGATGTATATTCATTTCAACTATTATCACTTCTATCCCAACTGTGCAACCCTCAAATTGCTGTCACCATTCTGAGGTCATGTGCTAGTTTCTGTAAGCTGGCCCACCTAGCATGGTCAACACCTCGTCTGAGTCAGTGTGTCACTAATATGACAGTGACTGCTTTGAATTATATACAGCAATTGAACTAACACTTCCAGCAGCTAAGCAGGCCACACTTAACTTGACCTTGGTCTGCGTCCACTTCATCACCACACTCTTGCTGCATACATCTCATCTCTAACCACATCAGCACCTTCCAACATTTACCTTGCGACTTCAAAGGACCACCTTCTTGCTGCAGTGAATGCTTACAATGCCATGGTCAGTCAGACAAATGCCATCATAGCTGAAAGTGTACTTGAGATGTTCCACCTTCCCAGCACACACTGTCCACCCACAATTTCCTCATTTCAGATGCAACTACTGTGTTTTATTATTATCCAAACTTGCTTACATGGAAACAATACACTGCTTACAACACCATGCTGATAGACAGGTGGGATGACAGCATTTCCTGGGCCTCCTTTCCCCAACTGCCATAGGTTTCCACAGCTACAGAAATGCAGGTCCACCCCAACTCTTGGCATTATGGACCATTAGAAAGTTGTTTACGAGTTTCAGCAACACGAGCTGCTGCACCAGCAATTCGGCTTGATTCTCCCAAGATGGCAGCGGTGAGGGGTGATGTCACTGTGATATCCAGTGCAGCTGGCTAGCCTGTCCCATCCAGCAATGAGGATATCAGCTGGTCAAGTAATAGCTGTGATCCCTAGTAAGCCCATGCATGCCCCTTCTCCACCCCCATGCTTAGAGGGGCATGACGGCAGAGTTTAGCAACAACATCCCTCCAACAGAATCAGAGCATCAGCTGGCCCTGTCCTGCTCTCCTCTTAATCTTTTGTGGTGTGTGTAACCACATCACAATTATTAAATATAATGTGACCAAAGTGTTTGCTTGGCTTCTGTTTCTGTTTGGCTGTTATATGTTTCATGCTATTCTAATGTTATATAACACTCAAAACACTACATATATGACAGCACACAAGGGCTCAGATAGAAGCCCATCGTACCAGGATAGCCTGAGCATTCTTCCTGTCAGGCTTAGTCTCCCATACATGTCCTGCCTCACCTCGGCTTCACTGGAGGCAACCTCCTGCTGGCACGGTTGTAAGTTTTCCTGGGCAACCACTGTACATGTATGCATGTCATCTCTACAGCCAAGAGAATGCACTCCCACCCAAGTTCCATACACTTTGGTCCATTCTTGGTCATCTTGACAGACCGGCGTCTTTTCTGCTGCTGATCATGAGTAACTCATAATTGAGCTTCCTCCCAAGAATCAAGCATCGGTTGAGCAGATTCGCAACTGTGACATCACAGGCAGCAGGTTGGCCAACAGCCATTATGGGATCAGAATGTCAGCAGGACGGGTTTGGGAATGTGAGTGGTCCACACCACTTCCCTTCTCAAGCTCAGGAGAAAGCAGAGCTTGGCGGAAAAATTCAAAAACAATGCGTCACAAAACATTGTGACGGCAGCAAACATGTGGTCCTCTTTTATGTGTGGTGGCGTGGTGACCTAGCTTTTCCAGGGGCTCCTGAGAGGTCCACACAGAGGGCAAGTGGCACCATCTTCAAAGAGTGGGAGGCCCAGCCACCATTTGATCAGAACTTGGGCTTCATCTGATTTATTTTAAACCTGCAATGTAGTTTTGAATATGTTTGGACTTTCAACTTGCACTGCAAATATGTTGTCCATTAGTACCCATCCCTGTATTAAGTATACATGTCTGAAGAAAAGGGTGTCTTGTATTGGACACCTCTGACTCCTCATGTCAGCAGGTACAGCTCAGTGTGCACTATGGTGGCTTTGGCATTCTGGTGAGGTAATTATAATAATAGGATCAAAGGCAGCTGGCCTTCCCCTCTCCCAATCAGCCACCAGAACATCAGCTGGGCCCTTAGGTTTGGTGTTAAGTGACTACCTTAACTCCCAGGCAAGACTATGGCAATGGTCAACACACTGATTACAGTGTCAGTGTCACCTTCAGATGTCATAAAGAGTCTTGGGCAGTGCCTGGACAAATCTACAGTACAGTGCTCCACACAATAAGACCAAATTTTTAAGTTTTGTGGTCATTTGTAACTCTTGAACCATACAGTGATAATTAAGAGATGCAAACTTTATTTTCAGAATCTCCAATCATTTCTACATAAGGATTATATGCTTTTGATGTTAGCTATTATTAAGTGTATACAATGTATGTAATCACATAAATTTGGTTTGTGAAAGAATTTCTCATCACTGTGCCCTGAGGGAATGTAGTAAAGAGCCCAAAAATTTTGTTGTTTTTTTTTTTTTGGATACTACTATACAGTCCCTATAATTAATCAGCCCTTAACTATTACTGGTTGTTAAGATCGGTCCCCTTGTATGCGTTTCTGAGGCTGCTTCACGCTTCGCAATAATTTGAGTGATTTAATTTGACTTAAGATGAGATATTCTGGAATACAATGGAAAAGTCCCTGGGGTATTCATATAATGTACATGTATACTTGGTACCTTGATATCAGCATTAAATAAATAATAAAACGCTAAAATGTATGGAAATTGTACAAGTTTTTTTAGGATTTCTTTGTATATTAGTAAAAAAACCTGTGGCTCTGTTTCATAGTTTGTTAGCAATCTGGTGTGATATTGCTGTACCCTACTACAGTACGTTGCGCTTTTACCTCCATGCAGCTTCCACGCTGTTAGAGGACTAGAAGTCGCTTCCATTGTTGGCCCTTGTCCTACATGTATCAACAATAGTACTTGCTATGGAGATGAGTAATTAGGGACAATACCTCTGCTGTGAGTTGCACATTCCTGCCTACCCATGTGGGAATTACCTGCACTGCTCCAAGTATGCTGATGCTGTCTGGTGACTATTAACCCTTACCATCAGGTGGCGATATCATTATAATTGTTTGCAGCAAATCCAGGACTGCATGACATGGCAAGATTTCCCCATAAAGGCCACACCTAGCCCAAGGGCCCTTTGCTGGGTATGCCCTTGTGATTCCAGCAGCTGATACCTGTACATGTAGATGCAATTAATATCTTATGTGTACATACATGTATGTACTTTACTATGTTGGAAAGGGCTCAGCCCTCTATCGCCTCTCTAGAAGAGCTGCTCCACCCTCCCACTTTCCACTGCCACTGTTTACATTTTGTAAGATTACCTGCTTTATAGATTGGCATGTGAAATGGTAAAAGGTGATCGACATACATGTGTACATTGGATTTTACGCAAAAGTGGTATAGTATCTGTAAATCATTTACATGTACACATGTACATGTAAAAATCCAACTTTGTATCTACATGTAGACTGTTATACATTTGAAACTTAATTCAACGTTTGGTCAGATGCTAATCCTGCTTCCAGGCTTATCACCTTATCAATATTTCCATGGAATCCAGAAGCCAACTGGGATCCAAAGCCCAGAGCTAAAAGAAAGTAAAGCAGCATTGTTTGTAATGTATTCCTGCCTGCATACCCAGTATTCTTATATTCTGTAGGGATAGTATACTGATGGTGGTGAGGATATGGTGGCAAAGAGAAAAAGGCTGCAAGGAAAATCTGTAAGGACTATTAATAGCAGTCTCTCAGATCCTGTTGAGGAAAAATAGCATAATTCCAAGTTTCATACATTTGTGTGCATTGGCTGTATTTGTATGTGATATTGCTGTATTGGAACCTCATTGCATTGTCACCCAGGTCATGTCATGCATACAACATGTGCCCAGACATAGTGACGTTTAGACAGCTATCTGAGGCAAGCATATGCATTAAAAGCATACAGTTTAGTGTGTGACAAACAGATTTAACACAGCATGATATTTTTAAATAGTCACAGAAAATCATTTCAAAGGTTGGGGTGTCCCATATTGTACTGTATAATGCTTCATGACTACCTCATAAGCAACACATATCATTAGGAGTACCACACTATTATGCTCATGTGAAAGGTTACATCAATCAGTATAACCTGGATGCACAGCTAGTCTTTACATATACAGTTGCCTATTTAATGAAAGTTTACCCCAATAATACTGCAAAAGAGAAAAAGTACTTCTACAATTTGTAGTTCTAGCTTGAGTAAAAAATGTATTTTCTACAATCCAAAGAGGTGCCATGTCCTCCACCTAGGCCTCTTCAAGTGCAAAGGTATTAAGGTGGAACAAATAATGCAGTAATAAAGCTCAGAAACGATATCACTTCGGCAGCAAATATACGAACTTAAATTCATATATATACATGTATAATTATAATATTATATAATATATAATATACTAATACAATTACCAGTTATATGTATAAAAAGTTTGAGTAGCTACTAATTATATTACATTCATTACTAAATGAAGTCTGTGTGCTATGGTTGGCAGTGCTTCCTCTCAACATCACTGGCTACTTTGTTTTGCCCAATAGCTCTCAAGGCTGTAACAACAATCCTCCATGTTGGGTCTGTTCTCATCTCCAGCCATTTTCGTAGCATGCTTTTCATACTTCCTTCACAGTTATTAGGGTAGTCAGTTTCAATAACCTGAAGTGCAGTGTCTTCAATACCAAGATGAAGGCCAAGTAGATACCAATGTGGAGCACACTTTCCAGTGCTGCTCTGCAGAGTTGCCATGTCAGGTATCTCTGGGCCATCTCCATTGAGACTACAAAGAAGTATTAAAACAAAATTTCACATCAGGTGTGGTTTACAGTATGTATCAATATACCATGTATGTGTATTAGCGGTTGCAGATGACAAAGAACAGCTACTAAGCCATGCTATATATATTATTGTATTGCCACGTTGTCTGGTGTGGATAACAGTTGATTTAAAAGATGGGTTTGGTACATTACTAAGGCTTTGATACAGATGGTCTTTTAAAAAGTCTACGTGCCTGTTTCATTAAATGCATCATTTTGTCATCTTTAGTTACAACTGCCCTTATCTATTTACTCCCCACTGGACTGGCAACAGATCACTTTCTAAGAAAGGTGTTGACTGGCTTGCAGAACCATAACCTCAATGTCAATGAGATCCAGTGGCTGAGTTGCTGGGTAAGATGGTGGTTAGATGAAGGGCCAAGGGCAGTGCTGTTCAGAGAAGCAATACATGCTCTTCAGATGAGGCACATAATATATCAACTGTCAAGGCAATACTCCAGGGTTTCCTCAGCTAGGAAATTCAGTTGGGACTCTCCTGCTGCAAGAGGTGTTACTGTTGGTCTAATGGATGTTAAGATTGGTGGTGTAGGTGCCTCTGGTGCAATGAAATGTTCGTGGAGGCTTGTAGCTCCCTTAGGGAAAGACCCACTATTTGAAATGAAGTGAAGACCCGACATGGGTAGGGGTGTCTACATGTAAATGGTTTTATAGCATCCAGTCAACATTGTAATGACCCAAAATCTTCTGAAATATTCATACCTATAGTGTTTACAATATATGACAAAACAAGCCTACATGGGGTAAACAGGTTTGAATTAAAATGCATAGAACCGAGGGGGGGGGGGTGGGGCAAGAAAAACTGTATGGACCCCATTATCCAACATTGTAGAGCTTAACGAGAGGATTACGAATCTGCCTTTAAAATAAAAATCGGACGTAAACGAAAAAAGATACAAGGGATCAAAAAGGGGGGCATAGGGGGTACCACCCTACGCCCATTACATTTTCACGTGTTTTTGTATCTTTTTTGTTTCGTTTCGGATTTACACGGGAGTAGCATTGATATATTCCTCCCAGCTAAAGAACTTCACTGCGATCCACACATAATTGCTAGACACTTGTAAAACAGGCAGTGACGTATTTAACGGTTAACCCCCTAGTGGTTATTTCCTATTTCGGTTAGCAATAGGAAATAACCACTGGGGGTTAAACGTTAAATCTCTCACTAACAGTTTTATAAGTGTCTAGCAATTATGTGTGAGATTGCAGTGAAGTTCTTTAGCTGGGAGGAATATATCAATGCTACTCTCGTGTAAATCCGAAACGAAACAAAAAAGATACAAAAACACGTGAAAATGTAATGGGCGTAGGGTGGTACCCCCTACGCCCCCCTTTTTGATCCCTTGTATCTTTTTTCGTTTACGTCCGATTTTTATTTTTAAGGCAGATTCGTAATCCTCTCGTTAAGCTCTACAATGTTGGACGATGGTGTCCATACAGTTTTTCTTGCCCCCCCCCCCCCCCCTCGCATAGAACTATTCTTCTTGAAATGGGTAGCAGTTGACCTGCATAAATAATGGGCGGGCTTACTGTATTTACTTGTGTGATTGCTTTACTAGATTGTAATACAGAGTATGGCAGTGAAGAAAACGATTTCCATTTTGTGATCATTTTTGTTTTTAAATCATAAAGTTATACTAGCACTTACACCCTTGATGCCTTTTCAAATCCCCTTTCAATACTACTGAATACGTCCATCAAGGTCTGTTTGTAGGTTTGTGATTTGTGTTGTAGTTTCCACAATTTAAGCACAGTCAGAGCATCTCTGGGAGGGTTGGTGCTGTCAACAGGAATACTTAGGTGGGCAGCTAGAATGGAGAGGTCAGCATCACCACTGATATGGACTGAACATCTGACTAACTCCTCATCAGTCACCACTGAGAAAACCTGCAAGGTTGAGGGGACATGAGATCATGCTGATTGTACAGCTATATGACGTACTTTACAACGAACATTAAAAATTGCAGATAAACATGCACACAAAGTTACTGCACTCTTACATGTGCTTGGTCTTGGCCATCAAGTTTTGCTGCATTTTTAGGAAAATATCCATTATCAATTCTAGAAAGAACAAGAACAAAAAATGAGCATACATGTAGGTGACTAATAATAATTTATCTACTGTGTGTACCAGAAATAGTATTGTCACACAGAAGTGCTTACCTTTCTGCCAAGTCAAACAGATCAATCCTTCCCAAATGGTACACAAGGTGTGAACGTGCAAGATTTCCCATTTTACATGACCATCGACATAGAGCCAAGACCTTGCCATCAAAACCAGTAATGGCTCCTGTTTTCATTTCAAGCACCTTTGACAGTTTAACGTAATCTTCTTCATTCATCTCCCTGAGTAGAGCTTCTATCTCAGCTTGGTATAGAATACCTTCCTTATCCTGTCAGTGAATAAATATAACAGATGGTGTGAGATAAAATAACTGTGTGTAGAATATGTAGTTAGTTGCATGTTTGTGTCCTACTCTGGCCTCCTTAAAAAACCGAGACCTGTTTTAAAATGCTCTTACAAAGCTATACAATGCTGTGTTCCCACACACATTGCTACTGTTTACAGTACCACAATGCTATACATACCATAGTAGCTGGAAGTTTCAACCAAAGCTGCTGTTCAGGAGTGGGGGTGGAAATGGTATCAGCTCTACATAGCAGAGGAGTTGAACTTTCGGTTTCAGTAGAGACTAAAACAAAGTGAGGTGGTGCACCCTTTGAACAATCACATTGAAATTCTGGTGAAACTTCAATGGATGGAAACCATTTTTGCAGGGCATTATCATGAGCTGCTCCAAGTAGGATCTTTAGAACTGAGCGGCATGTTGAAGGGAAATTGAACTTATCAACATGTGGGCAATAGAATCTTCGTACTATATCTATGCGAATGCTTAATTTCGTTCCCGAGATTGTGACATTATCTATCCTACCATTAGGTCCATCATCTCCATACTGGTAGCTGATCCGATTGGAATAGATGGGGCGCTGGAACGCAATACTAAATCCATGAGATTTGCTTAGAACTGTGGCCAGTCGAACAAAATACCCTGGAGGCACATATGTAGAACTGAATGTGAGGTGCAGTGGAGCAGCAGTGAGGACTGCATCTGGTGGTGTTTCCATGGCATCACTTGGGCAAATGGGTAGTGCACATGGCATAAAGTACTTCTTACCATAGTTCTTAGGAACAGGAACTGAAGACCCTTGTGTGATCTCAGCAATCAAAAAACAATGCTCCAACAAATCTGCAAAGGCTTGTGGTTTCACTTTATACTCAGCTATGGATGTCTTCCAGACAACCTGATACAATGCCTCAACAAGGATGCCCTTCTCTCTTAGCAGCCTCCATGCCTCTGCTGGACCTACAGAGCTCTTTCCAGATTCCTTTGGGGCAAGAATGGCACCAAGGTGTTTGACCAACCATTCAGGCTGTGCGATGACATTATCCTTCAGCACATCAATATCAGCATAGTGAAGAAATGCTCCAAGCTCATGGTAGAAGCTGAGAACGCTGCCAAGAGTGGTGTCATCAATTGAGCATGCTCTGGATATGATGGCTACATTATCCAATGCAACGATGGGTCTTGATGTAGTTAGCTTAGTTAATAATTTACGGAACAGCACCCATGCAATTGGAGTTGGAATACAAAGTGCATTGGAAATGAAGTCCCTAACAATTCTTTTTAATTCATTGATTTGGGGGTCTTCTTCATTTCCTCTTTTAGTACTGTCTAATATCAAAGTGTTCACCACCTGGTCTGAAACTGGTTTACCTACATATTTGGACTTGACTTCTGATATAACGTCTTCCTTCTTCTGTGTATCCATCATGTCACCATGCGTTCCTATGATAACAATGCGAGGGAATGGTGGAATGATGACACCATCTTGTGGATATTGTGCTTTGTGAAATTTCTCTGCCTTATTGGATAGGGTAGCCGTAATACAGGACATCCACTGGATCATGAGGTCTTCACTGCTCAAATGTAAGGTCTCCAGTGGTGTAGATATGCCCCCTTGGTTCCACATGTCAGTTACATTCATCTGAAGATCCTTGGAAGCATCAAACATAAGCAGGAATATAGTTCGAGACGTCAAAAAGGCAGGAAGGACATCCAGAAAGACTCTCTGTCCTCCACAGTCCCACACATTCAAATACTGGTCAGCTGTTGGCTCCAGTGGAGCATCCACTGCAGATCTGGCAGCAGCTATGATACCAGAAAGCATTTCAAAGGCTTCATCTCTAAATGATACACTTCCAGGTGAGGAAGCAGTACCTAAAGCAGTGGGCAGTGGTAGCTCTTGAGACTTGAATATCATCACAGCAATTGCTGTAGCAAGATCTTTGAGTAGGCTTTGGGATCTAATATTCATCACCTGCTTGGCCAGAATTGCCAGTTCTTTTACTTCATCCTCTTCAGTGAGGTCACACCAGTAAGCATCCTCCTTCATACCAAATTGTTTCCACTGACACCTCACCTCCCTGGTGTCTGCCATGACAGTGCTTGTTGCTTCAGCTGCTAGAGGCTGGTTCATCAGAGCTCCTAGTAGTGTACTCTTTCCCACTCCTGCTTCTCCAATGAACATCACCCGACCATAAGCAACTTTGACCTCTCCCAGCTTGAGAGCTTCCATAAAGATATCTACATGTACATGTAAGTAGGGTACATTTATGTCATTCTTCTACTTGGTTACTCTTACAACAGGTAGGAATTAATGGAAATCTATTAGTTATTACAGCCAGGGATGGAACTTATACAAGTATGAAACAAATCTACACCCTATTCTATGTCACTTCCTTAACAGAGCCTGGCCTGAACTCAGTACTAATTTGTATCAACTTTAATTCTTGACTGTGAGATTTTTAGCACTTTAGAAATAAGATGATAGTGAAGAATAGCCCAACTTGTAGGTGGGAAAGTAAATATGAATTAGTCTAATATTTAGCACAAGACTATTATTAAGTACATTTTCAAGTGATGTGCTTAATGTAGGAATTTTTCCTTATCATGCCACTATCACCTTCAAATCTTAAATACCACCAACTTTCTCACAGATCGAGAATGTTGTTTCACACTAAAAGACATTGATAAGGGGGGGGGGGGGGATAATACTCCCAAAGTATTATAATGGCTCCATATGACAATCATTACAACACTAGTGCAATCTACTGCTGTAATGATCTTTTATTCCGGGTCAAGTATTATTTCAACCTATAGCTATGATGTGTGCATTGATAGAGTGCTGTACAGCTGTAAGTGCATACAGTAATAAGTATTCTGGTTGCGAAGTGAAACATGATGTCAGAAGCAGGATACTGATTTTAGCTCCAGAGCCCATAGGTGAGAGAGAACAGTGGAAGAAGTATCATTGAGTTCCAAAAGTTCCTGATGGCCACAAAAGATTTGATCAAAAGTGAAACAGTCCACACACAGGAACCTGGAAACCAGTCATCTCTCATGCTACATGTGTGGGTTGTTACAAATAAGCCACGACAATGTCCGCCAAAAATTCTGAAATGTCATGGGTTCAACCATTTTGCTTGAGTGTTTTTAGCTATGAACCAGGTTGCTCATGTAGCAGTGGAAGGAGGGAGCCCAACAGACACAGAGGATGAGGGCAGAGACCATGAGGCAGCATGCTGTTGATAATGGTGGAAAAGGTTGGAAACAAGTTATTGGTCAAAGTTCACTACAGCATACATGTAGGTAAGGATACAAAGGAGGGTGCATTGATGGAGAGTACGAGATTTAGGATGATTTAACTGTGGCACCTGCAGTCCAGAACCAGGCAGGTAGGATCCCACACACAATGAAGGCAGCACGCGCAGTGGATAGGAAATTGAAAGCCTTAGAGATAGTGGTGTAGGTGGAAAATCCCACTGGCTGGATTAGAAATCTGGCGGCTGTTTGGAACACTGATCTGAATTAGGGGGTGAAGAGGAACCAATTCTACATGCCTACAGTACACAATATGCAGTGGCAGCTAACTAAGGCTAAGATCTTCAGTATCCTAGATGCAAATGATGGGTTCGTGCAAATCAAGCTCTCTGATTAAAGTAGTTCCCTGAAAAGATTTTCGGCCCAAATTGTAGATACAGGTGGTGCAGAACACCTTTAGGTTTGTCATCAGCTCCTGAGGGGTTCTAAGCAGCCTTACATGTCACCGTAGTAGCAGATGACATTTTGGTCTTCGGGAAAGGAGACAGTGTAAAGGAGGCACTTGTCAAGCATGATGAGGCATTGTTGAACCTTCTGACGCTATTATTTGAAACTGAATAAGGGCACGATGAAGCTGCACCTATCAGAATTACCAGCTGAGGGTGTGTGGCCAGATCCAGAAAGTGTCAGCAGTAAAGCAGATGCCAGCTCCAAGTTCTGTTCAAGAGGTACGCAGATTCATAGGCATGTCGCAGACATGTGAACCTTTACGTTGGCTGACACAAGAGGACCAAGAATTTTCTTGGGGTAGAGAGGATAAATTAGAATTTGACAAAGTTAGAGGTCTTATAAATTATTTGCTGACATTTTATGATGTTACAAAGCCAGCTACAATTCAGTGTGACGCTAGCACCTGGGAGGCCAGTAGCCTCAGTCTCAAAGGTCTCTAACAAAAAGTGGGGGGAAAAACTACGCGGGCCTGGAGTTAGAGTGCTTGACTATTGTCTTCACGTGCAGTAAATTTGATAGTATTGCTATGGTAAAAACAAAAAACAAAAAACAGTGCTGAATACAGATCATCACAAACCATTGCAGGAAAGTCTTTTGTCTGTTCCTAGACAGCTGAAAAGAATACTACTCCAGCTATAATTTAGAGACTGTGCACCCTCTAGGTGAACAACAGTAGATAAGCTATTAAGTTGTCTTGGTTACTACTAAATATGCCACGCATCGGTGAAGCAACACCACAAGAGGTGTTTCAAATGGAACAAGCATTAGCTAATATCTTGAGCCAGGAAATTAACATCATTGAGGAGTGGGAGTTCATCTCAGCAAAGGGCTACAAGAGGTATTGGATGAAGAGCAGAGTCAGATGTGTCGGAACATTGTACAGAGATGGCCATCTATCATCGATAAGGTCCCAGCAATCCAAACACATCTAGGAATGAGAGGCAAAGCTTTGAAATATCTAGACGTTGGACAACCAGTATTATAACAGCTAACAACTGGAATGACAGAATGATGATGGGGGCATTGTGATAAAAAACTGACTAACAAGTCATATACCATGAAGTTAATACTCAACTACTGCATTGTAACAGATGGTACCAAAGACCTCTTCAAATATTCAGGAGTAAGAGGGAGTGATGTGTCAGTACCAAGTCTGCTAAAGTTGCCAGCACAGTCTCCTGACTCACATAAAAAGCTCGGAGATCAGCGAGATGCTGGTGTTCAGTAGGCATCTCCACAATAAGTATTCAGGGGGTAGTGTACGATGAGAGTCAGACACTAAGATATCTACAGATATTCATAACCAGGTGGGGTTGTGTGTGCTGAGGCACTGATAACACCTGTGGATGCAAGGATAAGCTACAAGACACACTTCGGCCAAGTTGTGAAAGAACCAAATAGATTCAGAACTTGTGATTACTTGTTTACAAGTGGAGGTTTGGGGATCACAGAATGTGTGCATAGATTAATTTATTGTACAGCATGCAGTAATGCATGTTGGAGAAACACCCAGTGCACATGTACATGTACAGTAGCGACTCACTTACATATCAAAACAGCACCTAACATGTCAGAAAAAGCAAAAGAAACAATTATTATTCTGAGCCACATTAAAAGCAGAAGTGATCTGGCTCTGCTCAATATTTCTCGCATTCACAAGTCTGCTTCTTCTCCGAAGAAGCTTTGTACTGAGCTCAAGCTTTAGCTTTTTACAACTCTAAATTGCATCTCAATTCTAGATCTCCTCATTCGGCTCGCCTCTTTGGCTCTCCGCTGACATGAAGGCATTTAGAAAATAATAGTAATAAACAACTCACTAAACAGAAGATCAAAAAACGTGCAATGGAACAGTAGTTAGGACCTGGCCTGCAGGTAATCAGTTCTATGGTAATTATTTGTATGCCACTAGATAACAGGTTCTAAACAGTGCAATATTTCTTTCAATATATCTCATTATGAAAACGATAAATAATAAATTATTTCTCCAGCCTTTTAAACAAGAAGCCTGCTAAGGATATGAAGTCTGTAAAATGACTTCACCATATACAGAATGTGAAATGCTGTAAACAAGCTAATCAAATTAATAGTTCTAAATTGTTTATTATCATTTAAAGCTACATGTACATGTTTGCATGCAATCCTTTGATCTCAATCTTAAGTATTTCATGCATCATACACAATCTACTCCTTAACACCATATTCACATATCATGTCTTACCTCTAGCCTACAGAAGTATACAGTGCTGCATCTGAAAACATATGTATGTCAATACTGCAAAAAATGCTAAACTGACTGATAGTATCACAGGCCATTGACTTGATAAAAAGAAAAAAATACCAAGAATACAGAATACATAAAAATGTCATGCACAAAGCCCTTTATAAGAACACTGAGTTAATCTAAATGTATTACTATAACCATTATATAGAGTTGTGCACAGACAAAAAACAATCGATATACTAACACTTTATTGAAACACATCGCAAGGAATTTCTAACGCAAAAAAAAAACATGTACTGTATCCATGGGTTATTGTATATTACCATTAGCAGCAAGTTTATTTCACTACGAATTATATGACTATTAAGGTGTCTGCTGTAAAATTTATACCATTAGATCTTTCTGCTCTGCTGCTTCTGCAATTTCAAAAACATGGAAACATGTGTACTTGTGTATTAATAAAAAAGAGTAGATCGTTAGCAATGATCAAATAGGTTTAATTATGTACTACCATAGTTGTACAAGCCACTAGGCTATTGCCTGGAATTTTGACCAATCCCTACATACCACAATCCTGGATTTCTTACTACCTTCCCCACTCATATTGCCTGCAATGTTGGATCACAGTGAAGCGAATAAGAAAACATTATTGTAAAAATCAATGACATATGTGTGAGAGATAGGAATAAAATCAAGGTAAATATCACACCACCCTATCATACAGTACATGCAGCTACAAACACTTACATCCTTTGTGGTGGATCACAGTGACATATGTGTTAGAGATAAGAATAAAATCAAGGTAAATATCACACCACCCTATCATACAGTACATGCAGCTACAAACACTTACATCCTTTGTGGTGGATCACAGTGACATGTGTGTTAGAGATAAGAATAAAATCAAGGTAAATATCACACCACCCTATCATACAGTACATGTAGCTACAAACACTTACATCCTTTGTGGTGGATCACAGTGACATATGTGTTAGAGATAAAAATAAAATCACAGTAAATATCACACCACCCTATCATACAGTACATGTAGCTACAAGCACTTACGTCCTTCATGGTGGATCACAGTGACATATGTGTTAGAGATAAGAATAAAATCAAGGTAAATATCACACCACCCTATCATACAGTACATGTAGCTACAAACACTTACATCCTTTGTGGTGGATCACAGTGACATATGTGTTAGAGATAAAAATAAAATCACAGTAAATATCACACCACCCTATCATACAGTACATGTAGCTACAAGCACTTACGTCCTTCATGGTGGATCACAGTGACATATGTGTTAGAGATAAAAATTAAATCAAGGTAAATATCACACCACCCTATCATACAGTACATGTAGCTACAAGCACTTACGTCCTTCATGGTGGATCACAGTGACATATGTGTTAGAGATAAGAATAAAATCAAGGTAAATATCACACCACCCTATCATACAGTACATGTAGCTACAAGCACTTACGATCTTCATGGTGGATCACAGTGACATGTGTGTTAGAGATAAGAATAAAATCAAGGTAAATATCACACCACCCTATCATACAGTACATGTACATGTAGCTACAAGCACTTACATACTTCATGGTGGATCACAGTGACATATGTGTTAGAGATAAGAATAAAATCAAGGTAAATATCACACCACCCTATCATACAGTACATGTACATGTAGCTACAAGCACTTACATACTTCATGGTGGATCACAGTGACATATGTGTTAGAGATAAGAATAAAATCAAGGTAAATATCACACCACCCTATCATACAGTACATGTACATGTAGCTACAAGCACTTACTTCCTTCATGGTGGATCACAGTGACATATGTGTTAGAGATAAGAATAAAATCAAGGTAAATATCACACCACCCTATCATACAGTACATGTAGCTACAAGCACTTACTTGCTTCATTGTGGATCACAGTGACATACATGTACATGTGAGAGATAGGAATAAAATCAAGGTAAATATCACACCACCCTATCATACAGTACATGTAGCTACAAACACTTACTCTCTTCATGGTGGAACACAGTGACATATGTGTTAGAGATAAGAATAAAATCAAGGTAAATATTACACCACCCTATCATACAGTACATGTAGCTACAAACACTTACTTTCTTCATGGTGGTTCAACGTGACATGTGAGAGATAAGAATAAAATCAAGGTAAATATCACACCACCCTATCATACAGTACATGTACATGTAGCTACAAGCACTTAAAAACTTCATGGTGGATCACAGTGATATGTATGAGAAATAAGAATAAAATCAAGGTAAATACCACACCACCCTATCATACAGTACATGTAGCTACAAGCACTTACTGCCTTCATGGTGGATCACAGTGACATATGTGTGAGAAATAAGAATAAAATCAAGGTAAATATCACACCACCCTATCATATAGTACATGTACTTTTAGCTACAAGCACTTACTATCTTCATGGTGGATCACAGTGACATGTGTGAGAGATAAGAATAATATCAAGGTAAATATCACACACCCTATGTTTGATAGCAAGGGTAGCATTATGTAAAAATACTTGCATCTAGAGTAATCAAATGTAATGTACATTAGGTTATTGTCAAAGTGACTGCTACTATATATACTCAGTTAACAGTACAATAAGGGTCTACTGGAGTTTAGTAAGGTAAACTGTAACTCATCAAATCAGAGTTTCCTCTTTGTGCATTTGGCATCTAGAAGTTGGCAAGTAACTCTAAAGCTGCCTCACCACAGAATATGCAGCTGAACAAGATCAGTTCAGTCCTTGTCATGGAAGTCTTGTATGCTCTGTTCCTCCTAATGATGCTGACAATTGCACTTGTCATTCTCCTACCCTTTAGTGACATCACACCTTACTGTCTCAGTGACTATTTATACTTTCAGGCAAAACATAAAGAGCTGCACAGACGTATAAACCAAATATCAGGACATGAGTGCTGGAGAAATAAGAGTACCTAAAGCAGCCCCATGATTGTGGGTAGTGCCACAATCTGTTTGAACCTGGTCATGAAAATGTTTAGAGGCTCAGGTATTTGCGGTGTCCTAACTGCTGTTAGCAATGACTCATTGAAACATGGAGGGATTGAAAGAGAATTGTAGGGGGAGGGAGACAGAAGCAGAAGAGAAGAGTTAGCAGCTGAGATGGAGGAAGGCAAAGAGGATTTAACTGCATCATGTTTCCTCTTTGTTAAGAGACCACCAAACTAGTACTAGTGTGGAAGAGTGTAAAAACAGTGCACTGTTTAGAAGGAGTTGATCCTTCAGTTTGGCTGCTTTGGGTTTTGTGAGTTGCCAAATATTCCTTTACCGATGTATACTACAAGACTATTGAAGACAGTACTATGTATTCTGCTCAATATATTGTACACCTTGGAAGGAGGTACATGGAAAAGGAAAGACAAAGCAGTTATAGCTCCTGGACCTCTTCTGGCTTTTAATAATACAAGGCAATGGGGGATTTAGGGGGGTGGAGCCTTTGAGTGATAATTAATAATACCACATACTATATATATGGATTAGTGGCAGATTTGCTGCTTTTGATTTCACTGTGTCATCACCCCTCTCTGTCACATCACTGGATCAAGCATGCACCACATCAGGCTCCATAGCTCAATCAGCAGAAACCCGCAAGCACAGGGCTAATGACCCCAAATGCAGTGAGCTAGGGTGGGTTGTGTGTCCCTCTGGCAGTCAAGACATATGGAAATTGGGGGAAGGAGGCTAAGGACACATTTTCCCACCTAGCTACCAGGCTTGCCATCGGCTCCCATAAATCTAAAGCAAACTAAACCTCACCTTGACCAGGTCCATCGTGAGAGCAATTATGGTCCGGACTCTTGTAGCTTAAACTACTTTAACTGTAGGTGTATAATTCTTACACACACAATGTATGTATTAGGTATTTCAGTGTATTATAATTATAATTACATTTATTTTATATATCTACTGATAAAAGTGTATTTAAATATGATTTCTGCCGGACAAGCGATTAGATAATATGTAAAGCCGAAAATTATACAAAGATGAATTCAGACGTCCATTTACATGTAGTAATGTCAGGATACAATATAAATAGATTTAGATCTTTCCTGACCAATCATTATCTATATGTGATGTACAAAAACTAAATTTCATTACAATAGCTTCAGTAAATTTGGCTTGCAGAGCATTGAAGTTTAGAGGATGGTCTTGTATGGGGGATCAAGTGGACAATGATATAACGATTTAGCATCAAAGCCAAAATAGAGTTTACTGAAGGCATCATCCTATTGAGGGAATACATCTGTATACAATGTGGCTTTTGGACCCAGATTTTTTCAAGTAGAAAAACTAATTTGAGAATGAATTAACAGAACTCCCATGCCATATGCCCTCCAACTCAGCTACTTGTACTGTAGCATTGCGATATAAAAGGTTTTCCTGCCATGGCTGTTAGCAAAGGAGTTAAAGACACTGATTTTTGTTTTATTTGTTGTTGCCCAGAAATTCATTTAGGATGCATCGAAGCCAGCGCCATCTGCAGAGTTTTAATATATGTATTCTCCAGTCATGAACCGCACAGGAGGCTCGACTATCACATTGTTGCTGGCAATGGTGGATGCCAACCATATTGAAGGCATAGTGTAGGGCAAACTAAACTTCTTGAGTTGGGAGGGCAGTAAGTGCTGTGTGATACAATCTCAACCAAAAGACGTTAGCTGAACCCTAAAGAAAGGTTCCCCTTGTATTTCTGCTTAAGAGACATTGTCTGCAGAAATCTAGTGTTAGCAAAATATGCATCAGCACTAGAGCACATATGTTATACTGAAACTTCGTGCACAAGATTTATGCTTGATAAATCTACCATACATATGAATGCCAGTCTAAGCAGAAGTAGCTGATCAATAAGGGCGATTCATATACAGTGTAGCGCTTCTTTTGTTATTTCCATCCAGGAAACACTGCAGCACATTAATTGGACTTTCTATTTCCATGGTGGGTTTTATCACTCAACATGGTATTTCTAAGTCACACCCTGGAAACAATTTGGGTTTCTCGCACAGCGCACCAGATCGAGAATGTGACTGCAGCGAGAAATGGCGCTTTAATTTCTGAAACGCTGTTTTTGAATTACGACTTTTCTATTAATCCACACTTGGATAACAACAGGGCCAGGATTGGAATGTCTCATTGAGTTGAACATTGTTGTGAGTGAGACTGCAAATGCCATGCATTTTGTAACTACAAGAACTACAATTTTAAAATGAACCAAATTTTATTACTGATGTAACTTCTAGATATGTATAAGTGTCAGTGTTGATTTGAAATTTGCAAAGAAGTTTAAATATTTATGCTAGTAGAAGTGCTTAATTAAAATCGAGGGGAGAACTCAAATAAAAGGATTGCAAACTAGGGCAGGAATACAAGAAACCAGGGCAGGAATACAAGAAATCAGGGCAGGAATACAAGAAACCAGGGCAGGAATACAAGAAACCAGGGCAGGAATACAAGAAACCAGGGCAGGAATACAAGAAACCAGGGCAGGAATACAAGAAACCAGGGCAGGAATACAAGAAACCAGGGCAGGAATACAAGAAACCAGGGCAGGAATACAAGAAACCAGGGCAGGAATACAAGAAACCAGGGAAGGAAGGAAAAGAACAACCATGATGAAAATCGAAAATCCCATGGCGGGAGTCAGAGTGTCACATGGGTGTAACGTGGAAAATCCCAGGGTATCAAGTTGGTGGAATTAAAAAAATACCAGAGAACAAAGAAAGGAAATCTCATCAGGGAGAAATTATTCCCAAGGTGGGATTTGATTGATTTAATCAAATCCCATGAAAAAAAAAAAACCATACGCGATTTTGTTCCACGTTCCCATTCCCACTATTATTACCATTGATGGAACGCGAAACTCTTTCCTGTGCAGTCCGAGGAGCATGGGGATCGAGTTCCCTGTGACACTGGCTATAAATAGGCCTACTGTGGGCTAAATTTCTCATCGGGCCGTAACATATGCCACATTCAGGCCTATTAAAAATTAATGAGAGATAATCAACACTATTAAATATTCGAATATACAGCAAATGAACAATACGAGTTAAATGATGAAGTTAAATGATACTGATCAACTAGATGCTTTCTAGTCCAGAGATAATAGCTTCTCCGCTTCATGAAGGGGGCACATCCTCTCCCACACCCACAACCTTCTATGTCCGCCCTTTCATAAGTCCTACATTAACCCCGCAAGGTTTCGGTTAGAAATATAGTACCTAACGCCTTCCCGCTCGCCCCCATCCATGTAGCAGGCAGACTGTATGTTACAGCAATATACATACTGTATATACTACCTAAGTATTAGTATATGTATTAGTAACAGCCGGGAAAATGGCATCGGTTGACGAATTTGCGCACGGCAACACCGATACAATACATGTACATGCATGTATATTAAGACAACTTTTGCTTACGTTCAAAGATTCAGTTTGTCCCATTTGAATGCTTGCAATGCCCCACACAAGATGGACCGGATGCGATCACGTTCATGTACAACCCACAACAGGATGTTGGCGAGTGAATATAGTTAAATAAGATACATGTAACCCCCAAACGGCTAGGGCTAGCTAGCTAGGGTATAAGGTTAATTAAAACGCCGATACAATATAGAAAAAAATTAAATTACACACATGCATGTACCAAGAGTTTTCATTATGTCTACTACATGTACCACCATTATCTTGGCCCGGTTAGCATGCATATTTTGCCTTGGTGACACTGACGGTTGTTATTTTCCCATAATTTAATATATGGCCTGGGAACGAGGCTATAGCAAGTAAGTGGGTGATCATATCAAAATATTATGCAATCAGTATTTTCGTACCTTGCCCACAACATATATAATTATACATGTATATATAACATGTACATGTACACTATTAATACCCAGTATGCATATGATTAATCAGTGTACATGTTGGTGTGTGTGACAAGGCAAGGATGGATTATGATGAGCCAGTCACAGTTCTGGTGGAAATGGAGGCTACACTAAACTCACGCCCAATTTCGTACCTATCCTCGGAAGACATAGAGGAACCCTCACACCGCTAATGGGTCGTCGACTGTGTAGCTTGCCTAATCCAGTAAGCATCTCTGATGAAGATCCTGAGTTCAGTGTGACAGCAGCAAACTTGACACAACACGTGGTTTACCTGAACACAGTACTGCAGAACTTTTGGAAAAGATGGAAGACGAAGTACCTGACTGGGCTAAGAGAAATCCATTCTAGGGAGAAAAGGACCAAGGATGCAGTCACCAGAATTCAAGTGGGTGAGGTTGTTTTCATCCATGATCCAGTCCAACCTAGAGCACTATGGAGAATTGGCAAGGTGGAGAAACGTTTACAGGGCTCGGATGGATTATATTTAGTGTGAGGTGCATCTCTTAGAGTGTGGTCAGGCACTACAACTATATTGTTGAATCGCCCATTACAACACTTGTACCCTCTTGAAATTGGGGTCCCCGCTGACCAGATGGATCAACCTGAACCTGACGAACCTACAGTTGTCACTAGGAGATCTCAGCCTACCAGAGTTGCCGCTCAATTAGCAAGACTCCGAATAGAGGAACAGTGTAACTGATGTTGACCTTCTCCTGACTAGTTTAACTAACTAGTCAGGGGGGGGGGGGGGGTGGAGGGGGAGGGGGAGTGTCACATTTTGCATTAATTCATGTGGGTTATATTCGCACATTATTAAGTCCCTATCGAGTAGCGTGGATACGCCTGTACCGGGGTAATCCAACTACATCACCCTAATAGTGATCTAGAATCTGTAAATACTACACTAATACACCCAGTATGATTAATCAGTGTAACTTGCTGGGCTTGGTGATGATGCTGCATACCAGAGATAATATAATATATATAGATAATATATATAATTATCTCTGTGCATACTGACTTAGTGATGGGGTGAAGATGGTTGTCAGATACATGTATGGAAATTGTTCAATGGACCAGACTTGGTGTGGGTGGAGTTAGTGATGGTACCTTGTGCTAAATATAGGACTATTTCATTTCATTTTTCATGTATATTTTTACACCAGTATTGCCTTCAGATATTATACATGTGTATACCACCAAATTTCTCATAAGGTTTTATTATATTATTAAACACATTATATATATGGTGTGAGAATGAGAGATAGAATATCAGTTTGGCACTAAGTCTTCAGCTTCTCTAGCAAGCCTTGGGTGACAAGCAGGTCCACCCCTGTACAGGTCATCCCCTTTGCAAAGCTGATAGCCTGCATGTGTGCCTCAGGCCTGTTGGCTAGAGCTGTGAAGTCCCTTGTGTGGTTCACTGCCTCCCCATGCCCTATTGCAAAGCAAGGATGAATGGAGGGCACCAAATGGGACACATTGCCCATGTCTGTGGACCCCATGATGGGTGACTCCTCCCACTTTATCCCTTCTCCCATGTTCTCCCCAAACAGCTTCGCCATTGTCATGTTAGTAATCAGGTTATTATATGGCTTCCCTTTGCTTTCAATCTTCACCTGGCATCCTGTGGCTGTTGCAGCAGCCTCGTAGCATGCCCTCACCTTTGCTTCCAGTTCATTCAGCTCGCAGACTGAGGGGGCCCTGATCTGGTATTCCATGACAGCCCTCTCCGGTATGATGTTGGGCTTGACCCCGCCCTCCTTGATCACGCCGTGCACCCTACAGTCTGGCTTCATCTGCTGTCGTAGCACTGAAATGGAATTATAAGCTGTTACGGCAGCGTCCAGAGCGTTCACACCTTCCCACGGAAATGCAGCTGCGTGGGCGGCTTTGCCCGTGTACGTCACCACATGACGCCCGGTCGCCAGGTAGTTAGGGACTACGACGTTTTGCGGGTACGGATGGACCATCATGGCCACGTCCACGTCGTCAAATGCCCCGTTCTCGATAAGCAGGACCTTTCCACCTCCGCCCTCCTCAGCCGGCGTCCCCATAACGGTCACCCGGCCCTTGATCCCATCCTGGCCTGACTCCAGGGCAGCCTTCAGACCCAACCCAGCAGCTACTCCAGCCTCGGCTATTAGGTTGTGACCACAGGCGTGTCCGATATCGGGGAGGGCATCGTACTCGCATATCACGCAAACGTTGGGCCTGCCTGATCCAAAGGTCGCTCTGAACGCGGTCTTGATTCCAGTATAGCTTCTTTCAACAGCAAAACCTTTCTTCTCCAAATAGTCGGTCAGCAGTTCGTGGGCTTTGAACTCCTCGTAAGAAAGCTCGGGGTGTTTCCAAATGGCGTCACTGAGGGCAAAGAGTTCGTCCTTGTGACTATCGACTACGGAACAGGCGAGCTGCTTCAGGTTCATATTTATTAAAATCTTGTGGGAAATAATTACATGTAATTGATCCCGTGAATCCAATCCGGATGCATTGGAGCCCAGGATATAAATCATTTTGAATTGATCGTAATTGGGACAGTTTCCGAAAAAAGTGTACATGTAGTTCAGTATTTATATCTGAGTAGCTTAAATATAATATACATTATAGGGTATTATTAATATATATATAATACAAGTTCTAATACAATATGCAGACCTAAGCAAAGTGATACAATACTTTCAAGGGTTCAGCCAAGACCTGCTAATGACCTGGGACCTTGGATAGCCCCTTACCCTGGAGGTCTCTTTTGTCTAGCCATTCAACCTTAACTGAAGTGGGAGCAATGGTAGGAGCAGTTCTTGAGGCAATTGATGGAGAGCAGGAAACACCAGGCCAATGATGGAAAATGCTTAGCTCTGGGGTGGATCTCAACTCCTCATGTAATCTTATGGGGCTGGGGCAAACAGAGGCTTGAAGTTTTTGTGCTCAAGTCATATCCAGGCTGGTGATTACTACCCAGGCTACATGTGCCTTCTTACTTCCCCCCTGTTATAAGCATTTGAGTCCTTTCATTCTGCATTTGGGAGAAGGGAGCTCTTCACAGTTGGTGGGAATGAGGTGTTGCCTTTGCTGCTTAAGAGCTCACATTTGGCCAGGTTGATGTGCAGTCCTAGAGCAAGTCCCAACTCTTCAATAAGATGATTTACCGCTACCAGATAATACTCCATCTCAAGGCACCATGCTTGAAAGAGAAGGTCAAAGCAGTCATCATCAGCCTCTATACTGGATACTAGATTGTGGAGGTCAAGTGAGAATAGCAAGGGACCAAGGGGTCACCTTGTTGTACTCAAGACTTTGAAATGAGTTCCCTGAGGCTCCAATGGGTATTAATAATTAATATGCACATGAAAATAAAAACATGAAATACAAAATCCAGCCAGCTCTATGGTGGAGGAGCTATCCTAGAGAGGTCAGGTGCAGCATTAGCAAAGACAAGGTGGAGGTTCAACCGGCCATAGATCACATTGAGTATGATGGATTTTGGCTAGCGCATGGAGGTGGGAAGTCTGGAGGCTACTGAGGAGATGATGGCAGTGGCTTCATACCATGGGGACACATACCCATCCTAGATCTGAGCATTTGGGGTTATTTGTTTGGTTCTTCCTAAACTCCCACTTCCAGCAAAGTGATAGGATAATGCCCAAGAACTTATTGGGAAGTAAGATGTCTGCTGGACGGGTCTTGCTGTGGTCTCTACTTTAAAATAAATTGTTGCCAACCTCCACCTTAACCCCTATGTGCACCAGACAACCATTCTCCACCAGGATGTCCCTTATACTTGCAGGTAACTGCTTGGTAGCCAAAGTGATCAAGTGGGCACAGTGCACATTGGGAGCCCTGAGACGTATTGTTTTTATTATTTTAAAATATCAATATATTATTTACTGATATGAATAGATATTCACATTACAGATATTCACTATACACTGATATAACAGCCATAATGTTGAGATCTCAGATACCGACTGCTGGAGGTTTCTTGGAGAACATTTGATTCTGTATGTCCTCTATATTGTTAGTCTAGTTGTATGATTATATATCAGTGTATAGTGAATGTCTGTAATGTGAATACTTATTTATTTATTTATTTGTAAATCATAATAATATAATTACACAAACTACCCTAATACTCAAGCAGGTCCGTTGTTGTGGCTTCTGAATTTGACTTTGCCCTTGCAATAAAAGCACCGGCAATGGCTCGAACTAAGAGGAGACTTAGCCTGCCATAAATGGAATTTAGTATGGTAGCCTTTACGTGGATTTGCCTTGTATGCCGTAAGTTGTACTGCAAGTTGTGCAAGAAACTGGCCTAGCCTGCTATTCTTCTCCATGCACCAAATGTCTCCATACATCACTAGTGGAACACACTTTCAACCTAGTTCAGAGCAGATCTGGTCATTACATGTGTGCTCACGTGTGCTTCCTCTCCTCTATCTGTCTTGTTGCTGCACCTGAAACCACCAGATAAAATGCTTGATTTAAGCGGAGAAGTGATGTACACATCAATGGCTGCAGGCTTATCACTAGTGGGCCAGCTTGAGATAAGAATATATGCAGGTCTTGTTAGCCTTGTTTCGTGACCCAAACCATGCACCAGCATCCAGTTTTGGGTTCAACAGAGCTTGATAAATCTATAAAAATAATGAAAATATACAAATATGCATACCATGGAATTATTGATTAGAAAAAAATACATCCAGGGAAGGTATCTTAGGCAAGATTTATAGATTCACTGTGGTATGTGAAGTTTCCCCTTTTAGGTACATACATGATTGTAGATCAAAGAAGTGACAAGCAGAGATGACATCATATCCATGATTCCACTCTCTTGATGGAAAGTAGATAGCTATAGGCCTGACGTTTGTACATGACACCGGCCTCCATCCCTCTCCAGAAGTTAAGAACACTAATGGAGTAAAACAACGATGTTCAACTTCCCTGATTCTTTAGTCGTAAGCCCTCTGTTTTTCTTAAGCGATAGGCAGAAGCTGGAGGTGATAAAATAGGACTTGGCATTAGGATAATAAACCCTGACATCAAAAGAGGCTCTCTGATGTCGATCAAAGGTTCACCTGATAGAGGTTGTAACATGTGTTCAGTGGTAGTGTTTGGGCATACTTTACTGAGAAGCTTGGCAGAGCAATCTCTCAATTCAATGTGTCATAAAATGGAAAACTGTGACAATAAATCCTTGACCATAGACACAGTGACGTCGGAGACAAGTTGCTTGCCAGTTGTATCGAAGACATAAGACATCATGAAAGCCACCAAGTGGTGTAAGGAGATCTCGTTCTGCATCACTTATGCTTGAATGAACCGTAATGGCAGAGGGACATCCTGATAGTGGTTGTACAAGAGTAGATATGCTAGGTATGGTTCTAATAATTTCCACTTTCCCATCAGGTACTGAAGAAAGCGATGTTCAGACCTGAGAAGACAACTCATTCAATTATTTAAATATAATGAGATACACAAATGTGAAAAACCTGGCTGATTTATATATATATATTTACATTACATTCACAAACATTAGAGCATACACATAAATACAAACATTGCCTGCTGAGCAGGATAGATCAATGGCATAGTCTATTGTGGAGCATGCACCTCGATGGTATGATGATCAGGATGATGCATGAGGTGCTGATGCAGAAATGAGTCAAGCTTTGTTAGCAGGAGAGGAGACACCCAACAGAGATCTAAAGCACTGGAGATCAAGACTACTATAAAAAGTGTTTTCTGGTGAATTGGTAATGCCACAATGGAGTCAAGTGCTACAGTATCCTATGGGAAAACAAGGGCATTAAAGGTAAATAGCACAAGTAATTATATAATGTGCTGATTATTCTCAATAGCCCAAACTAGTGGCATAAACTGAGGGCCTACTGCCAAGCTGGGTCAGTAAGTAAGATTCTGTGTAAATGAAGAGACATGACAGACTCTTACTTCAACATCAACATTCAAATGCTTTCAAGGGGTCAAAGGCTAGGCTAGGAGGAGTGCAAGGTACACCAGCTTACTACATATTGGTAATGCCACCTGTGGATCAGTACCCTTTATCATGGAAAACAGCCTCACTGCCTCACTACACTTTGCAGAAATGAAGTTTGCACAATGGATATGATCCCCAATTAAGGCATTTTAAGAATGTCCAAGTGTGGGTAATGAGAAACTGTCATTGAAATATGGAACTTTGCAGTGTCAGTATGACAGAAACGCTCACTACTAAAGCTTGATGGAGATACCTAAAGAAGGGCTAAGATCTTCAGTAAGAGTTAAAGCTAACAACAATTCTGATTTAGATCCTGTTAGGATACCATCATCATGGTACCATGCTTGATATGATAGTCAAAGGCAATCATTGTCAGCATCAACGTCTGACACTATATAACAATACATACACAATACGAAGAATTTGTAACCTGGACCACCATTACATCCTGCACACCTTGCTGTAGCATTTGCCCTCACCAGAGTTATGAACAACGCAGCTGAGAAGCCAAATGTGCCCAAAGTGTTTACTTGGCTTCTGTTTCCCAGCATCCATAAATCTCTATAGTGAGGGGGATACAGACCCAACTAGCTCATTGCACTTGGGGTCTTTTGCAATATTGTTCTGCTGCAGACCTAACTGTCACACTTGCTTCAGGATCTTGCGAGGATAGCCTGAGCATTCTCCCTGTCAGGCTTAGTCTCCCATACATGTCCTGCCTCACCCCGGCTTCACTGGAGGCAACCTCCTGCTGGTATGGTTGTAAGTTTCCTGGGCCTTCTGCACTGTACATGTATGTCATCTTTACAGCCAAGGGAATGCACTCCCACCCAAGTTCCATACACTTTAGTCCATTCTTGGTCATCTTGACAGACTCCTTTTCTGCTGCTGATCATGAGTAACTCATAATTGAGCTTCCTCCCAGAAACAAGCATCGGTTGAGCAGAAGCAGGTTGGCCAACGGCCATAGTGGGATCAGAATGTCAGCAGGATGGGTTTGGGAATGTGAGTGGTCCACACCACTTCCCTTCTCAAGCTCAGGAGAAAGCAGAGCTTGACGGAAAAATTCAAAAACGATGCCTCACAAAACATTGTGACGGCAGCAAACATGTAGTCCTCTTTTACATGTGGTGGCGTGGTGACCTAGCTTATCCAGGGGCTCCTGAGGTCCACACAGAGGGCAAGTGGCACTATCTTCAAAAAGTGGGAGGCCCAGCCATCATTTGATCAGAACTTGGGCTTCATCTGATTTATTTTAAACCTGCAATGTAGTTTTGAAAATGTTTGGACTTTCAACTTGTGCTGCTGTGTAACATTATGGTGCTAGCTAAATTTAAAGCAACATGTTGTCCATTAGTACCCATCCCTGTATTAAGTAGTATAATACATGTCTGAATAAAGGGGTGTGTCTAGAATGCCTTTTATTGGACAACTCTGATTCCTCATGTCAGCAGGTACCGCTCAGTGTGCACTATGGTGGCTTTGGCATTCTTCAGTGCTTCTGTGTGCTCATCTGGTTTTGATGACAGGGGTAATGTGTATCTTGTTAGTCCTTTCAGTAACCATGTCCTTCCATCTGATGCCATTATGTTTCTGCAGGCTATGTTATGTCCTCTCCCACCAGAGAGGTTTGTCTAAGAAACCTAACAATGATCTGTTCCAGACATTGTTAGAGTTCTCATCAGTACCAAATAAAGCTTCATCTTCTGTCTGTGTCCTTCCCTCCCTCTGCCCCATGGCACATGGCCTTCAGTTGGAGACCAATTAAATGGTGACTTGGCCATAATTTGTCCAGGCACTGCCCAAGACTATTTATGACATCGATCTGAAAGTGACACTGACACCGTAATCAGTGTGTTGACCATTGCCATAGTCTTGCCTGGGAGTTAAGGTAGTCACTTAACACCAGACCTAAGGGCCCAGCTGATGTTCTGGTGGCTGATTGGGAGAGGGGAAGGCCAGCTGCCTTTGATCCTACTATTATAATCACCTCACCACTGTTTTATTGATGCAGAAGCTGTAGCTGAGTTTAGTTAGTAAACCTATAATCCCAAAGACTGATCTAAGTGCTTGAATTGGGTTGTGTGGTCCCATGGCAGTAGACTAGAGATACATGATATGGCATTTTGGGCAGAAAAGCACACAAGACATGCAACTTTCCATCTGTGCTTCTCTAACAAGATAAGGGCATGCACTGCTGACATTTACGACTATTTAACTTGGTACTCAGGTCTGCAGCAATACCAATGTTAAATTTGACATTACATCAGCCACTACCGTTTGACTTATCGGTGTAGTTGCAGGAGTGCATTGTGTGCATTTTGTAATTTTAATTTGTTCTGAATTTATATTTTAAATTTATTAAAATTACAACTAAAATGATATATTAATCACCTAGCTGAGGGAGTGTTCCATTGCATTTCAAATGTGTAACTGAGTCCTTCCACTTCGCTTTATAAAGAAAATCCTATTCATGAGCATAAGGGTACGTCATTCTCGAGCGTGAGCAGAGCTTTCTACACAGATCAGTTATCATTATATGTAGACTGACAGAGAAACTGAAAGGCCTGAATGAGAAAGTATGATAATTTGTGCTACATCATACATCATCTAGCTCACTACAAAAGGGATGAAGGTGATAGGAACAGGCTTTTGACAAGCACCATGCATAGTGTGCTCACCACTGCAGTTGTCTTCTAAGTGGCAAAGCAAGGGTCATATGCATGGGAAATTAAAAATGTCATGTCTAGCATGAAGAAATGATATGGCCATTGTAAATGGTCAAGTGTCAAGTCACACAATTACAGTTTATAGACCCAGATTTTAGTTCCCAATTGTAGTCAGCATACCGGTGGGGTATATAACAAAATGACTTCCATTTAAAGTTTATTTCCCAACATATAATATGATTGCCATAGATCCACCACAAAAGCCTATATCATTTCATCATGAATTTTCATTTTTTCCAACAAAAAAATGATCATGTACAAATAACATTGCCCACCACCTCAAACTGTAAATGCTGAACATATCTCGCCCAACAATCCAGGAACTGTTAAAACATCCAATCCAGTTAAGGCAAGGCCTTTTGCAAAGTCTCGAGTTGCACTGTGAGCTCCAGGCGTATTGGAAACATCCGTGAACTTTCGAGTATGATTGGGTGCATCTTTCCCAATGCTGTACATGACATGAATACTTGGGACCTTGTAGGACACATTTCCCATATCAGTGGACCCAGTTTTGCTGCTGTCCTTCTCCCACTCAATATCACCCAGCAGCTCTGCCATATTTTTTTCAAAGCAGTTTCCAAGCACCCGATTGGTCACCACATCATCATAGGGCTTCTCTGTCATCTGGACGTCCACCTCACACCCAGTAGCCTTGGCAGCTGCTTCAAAGCAAGCAATTATTTTACCAACCAGACGATCACGCTCCGTCCGCGTAGGAGCTCGGACATAATATTCCATGACAGCCCTCTCAGGTATGATGTTAGGCTTGACCCCGCCCTCCTTGATCACACCGTGCACCCTACAGTCTGGCTTCATCTGCTGTCGTAGCACTGAAATGGAATTATAAGCTGTTACGGCAGCGTCCAGAGCGTTCACACCTTCCCACGGAAATGCAGCTGCGTGGGCGGCTTTTCCCGTGTACGTCACCTGGTACGAGCGCATGGCCAAGAATGGATGGAAAACAGCATTCAGTGGAGAAGGATGGACCATCATGGCCACGTCCACGTCGTCAAAAGCGCCATTCTCGATCAGTAAGACCTTTCCACCTCCGCCCTCCTCAGCCGGCGTCCCCATAACGGTCACCCGGCCCTTGATCCCATCCTGGCCCGACTCCAGGGCAGCCTTCAGACCCAACCCAGCAGCTACTCCAGCCTCGGCTATTAGGTTGTGACCACAGGCGTGTCCGATATCGGGGAGGGCATCGTACTCGCATATCACGCAAACGTTGGGCCTGCCTGATCCAAAGGTCGCTCTGAACGCGGTCTTGATTCCAGTATAGCTTCTTTCAACAGCAAAACCTTTCTTCTCCAAATAGTCGGTCAGCAGTTGGTGGGCTTTGAACTCCTCGTAAGAAAGCTCGGGCTGTTTCCAAATGGCGTCACTCAGCTCGAAAAGCTCGTCCTTATGGTCGTCAATCGTTCTACGGATAGTCTCTCTGATTCCAGTAAACATGGCAGCCTATTGATATTACTATAATTATTATTATGGTTATACTTGTAAGTGTTCCTGTCTCGCAACATGTTCTTGACACACAAGGATCCGAAATGAGGATTAAGTTAGGTAGAAGCGCAGCTAGCTCCGTGACGCGTTGCTCAACCGGAATCACAGTGTAGCGAATCAATGCAAAAGCATGAACATGAACATACATAACACATCATTGTGCGCAAGGGTGTGCGTATGAATGAACTATTGTGTATATGTAGGTGTTAATGTGTGCATGAATGCCTGCCATAACAATACAAAAAACATTCTCTCTGAGGATTTGAAGGCAATGGTGGTGTAAAAAGGGAAGGGAACAAGATGTCAACAATGATACGAATTAATAGTCCTATATTTAGCACTTTTGTAGTACTTTCATTTTATGTTGCTAAATATAGGACTTTTTTTTTTTTTTTTAATTCGTATCATCGTTGATATCTTGTTCCCTTCCTTTTTACACCACCATTGCCTTCAAATCCTATATACCACCAACTTTCTCAGAGAGAATGTTTTTTATTATTTTTTTCTTTCATTTTTTTACAACCAGGTACCAGTATGACATTGTGTACCTGCCCTCTAGTACAGGCAAGTGCATTCATCAGAACCTGTACTTGTATGCACATTTATGTAACTCAGAAATGTGCTAGACACTTGTTTGGGCGAGGGGCCATTAGTGGTAGAGAGAAAAGGATCAGTCATTTATACCAGCTGTGCAGAAGTACCCACCAAAATGCTATGCATACCCATGTCCAGCTGTAGCAACACTGAACATATCACTGCCTAGCAACATCATGTTCTGTGGTTTGCATGTTTCTGACTATATGGAAGCAAACAACATCAAACTTATAAACTCCTGGGGTTACCTTCTTTGTAACTTGATCCATTTGCCATTGAGGATAGGTCCCCCCATATATGCCTGCTTCTCAGCCATATCTGTATTATCCACTCAAGGTGGAGGGTATCATGAGGCCCAACCTCACTCATTGCCACTATTTTAGGCAAATGAATCTGCTTGGACAATCAGCTAATAATATGCATATGGCCTTGTCACCTCTGTTGTCTATCCCCTTTGCCACAACACACCTACCATTGAGGTCTACTGGTATAGCCCCATGCTGTTTTGTGTGATTGTAAGAGGTATGATAGAAATAGGGTTCTGAGGCAGCACTATGATGCCTTACCCCCGCTAAAATATCATTTTATTGCATTAATGGCACGAACATCTTTTAACAATCCCCCTGCTTTTGTTCTTAGCAAGTAATGCATCTGCACTAACTTTGCTAACAGCTCACTGCTGCATGTGCAGATCTAGTGGTAACAATTTGTGCTAACCATGGAATGGGTGTAGCAAAAGGCATCACTTAACTCATCTAGCAATGTACTATTGCTTAGAATAGTCTTTTCAAGGCCACCTTTATACTCCATTACAACACTATCATTGGGTTCATACAGGGAGTAGCTAAAATGATTAAGGAGATGTAAGTGTGCAGTCAATACTGAAATTTACTTACTTTAACACACTTAGTAGGACAGTACAGGTAGAAAATGAAGATTACTAACTTGTCGTGAAGGTAGGAGGGAGGGGGGGGGGGGGGGAGAGGCTCCCACTTGCTGTGGTCCTTCCACAGCTTTCCCACTCGATCCTAAGCTTCCCCCATACTGATTGCTCTTTTCCCAGGTCTGACATTCGCAAACCAAGTCTACATACTGGGGAATATACACAAACTTGCAATTGGTCATCGCTTTGCCAACAGTGGTAGTGTGGGTGGGTACCTTACAGTGAAGGTGACAAAGGCAGTTGTAGATGTATGGCAGAAGAAAGTAATGAGATTAAATATTTTCTCGTAACAATTGCAACCATTTAGCTGCAAGAGTTCAGGTGCCTTAGTTTCTTGCCTTCAGTTCAGCAACAGCTCCAGCTTGCTGTTCAGCAATTGCAATGTGTGATGGAGCAAATATGTACCATGGTCACACACCAATGGTCGACCATTTCCAAGGGACTTCGTAGAACCCATCAGGTTGCTCTCCATTTAAGCAACACCGGCAGACCTCAGAGCTCCAGGTGGGTGGGGTGCAAACATAATGCTTTGCTTAAACAATGTCATCGACACCTGAGTGGCATTACTAGTGCAGTGGTGACATTCTTTGCAGCTTAGGCCATGAGAGACTTTGGTAGAGGTCACGTAGATACTCAGATGCTTTCTACAGCAGCCTCCATGGGAGCTGTTACTCCAAGCAGAGTCTAAGTGGGTTGCTCTTAGCTCATCATTATGACATGAAAGTGATTATAGTGAGGTTGATTAAATGACTTTAACTTCGCATAATTGGAATATTAATATTTGATTACTTAAATGTAACGTGTACACAAGTTAAGTCCGTCATTACTGAATTAATAACACAAGTAAATATACACATGTCACATGATGGGGGTGTTTTAATATTGGTTGCTGCAGGTATCTCTTGACATGAGTGCTTTGGCAATTCCTCTAGCTAGAGCAAGGTTTAGTGCGGCTGTAAAGATCCAAAGTGGGCCTGCATGGCCTTGGATTTCACAGGAAAAAGTTCTAAACGTACAGCCTGGATTTTTTTAGGCTGGTTTTTAACAAAACACCATCCTAATAGCGTAAAAACGATCCTTGGATTGAGCGTCCAGTGTGGGAATAGTGAAAAATCCATGGAGTTCTACCCTCGTTTTGTTGAACAACATCCATGTTTAAGTATGAATATAATCATTGCTTCAACATGGACATAACCAGGGTAGAACCATATCTATTCCCACCCTGGACACTCAATCCCAGGATGGTTTTTACACTATTTCCACGCTAGGTGCTCCATTCCAGGATGGGTTTTTGTTAATAACCAGCCAAAAAAAAATCCATGGACCATGCTGGACGTTTATAACTTTTTCCTCTTTTGTTGCATGACAGTAACACTTGAGGCAATTATGGAAAACCACTACGTCTATGGTTAAGGTTGGACCTCCTCGTTGACAATTATCAGCAAGCCATAGTCTCGTCCCCAGCCTGATATGCATTCCCGCATAGCGGTGATGTAATCCATCCGCTACTGCCGTATGTGGGTCTGGGAACGAAACAAGAGCAAGCAATAAATTATTTAAAAGTTTAGTATCGTTACTATTTATTAGGATAGCGTCATACTTCTATATATTGCGCAACGTTTGGCAAGGAACGTTTGGGAGTTCAAAAGGGCGCTAGAAACGATTTATTGGCGTATAAAGAGACTACTAGACTTTCAAATGGCTTCAGCAACTGCCCAGTGTGTTGTTTGTTGTCATGAATCTTCAACGTGGTCAATAGGAGTCTGTGATCACCCCATCTGTCTGACCTGTTCTGCCCGCCTTAGGGTATTATGCGAACAGACGACATGTCCCGTATGCCGAGTGGATTTAAAGCAGGTACGTCTGGTATGTATATGATAAGTGACATAGTGAGCGTTTGCTGTGTGTGTGTGTGTGTGTGTGTGTGTGAGTGTGTGTGTGTGCATGTGTGCGCGTGTGTGTGATAGAAGAGAGCACGAGAGGGAATGAGATCAGGAATATGTTCTTCGCTACATGTATGTCAGGTAAAAACGTAACGCGTTCGTACTTAGTAGGCCTAGGTAAACAAATCATTTGTGCCCAGACGGGATCACGTTACCGGCCATTGTTCATCCATTGTCCTTAGGTAGTAGTAACACAGGAAGTGAAGCCCTTCGCTCTTCTTTACCAAGGCGCGCAGTGCTTGACCGACAGAAAGTACGGCTTGACATTCCAAACCTCCGAGCTGAGAGACCAGTACATCTCCGTGCGGAGCCACCGCTGCACGAAGTGCCCCAACGACTCGGGCACCTTCGGGAACTTCGACGAACTCGGAGACCACGCCCGAAAGGCGCACGGCCTGTACTACTGCGATATATGCATAGACAATCTAAAGTTGTTTCCCAGGGAGCATAAGGCCTACACCCGCCAAGACCTGGCCACCCACCGGAGGGATGGGGACCCCAAGGACTCTTCGCACAAGGGCCACCCGCTCTGCCAGTTTTGCGATGACCGTTTCCTCGACAACGACGCCCTCCTCCACCACCTGCGCAGCGTCCACCAGTGGTGTCATGTGTGCGAGGGACTGGGGAAGGGGCAGGACTACTATGCGGACTACCACAGCCTGCGGCAGCACTTCAGGAGGGAGCACTTCCTGTGCGAGGAAGGGCCGTGTAGGCATGTCAAGGTCACCTCTGTCTTTGCGACCAAGATAGACCTCCAGGCCCACAGGGCTGCTGAGCACAGCAGCGGGCTGAGCAAGGCGGAGGTGAAGCAGCTGCGGCAGATTGAGGTCGGGTTCACGTACAACAGAAGAGCTGCTGCAGAGGAGGTGTGTGGACATCGGGGGCCTCCTAGAAGTAGAGCTGAGGAGAGGTAAGGTTGGGGGTGTGGTGTGTGTGCGGGTGTATGTCACTCTGTCATTTTTTGTTTGTGTGTGGGGTGTGTGTGTGTGTGTGTGTGTGTGTGTGTGTGTGTGTGTGTGTGTGTGTGTGTGTGTGATTTCATTTCTGTAGACTTACATGTAGACTGCAGCAAATGCTGTGGTGTTTTCTATTAGCCTCAGGTAGTCAGGCACTTTTGTATGTAGATTTAAATTTCTCATGTGTACCTGAATGTAGCAGTCAGTACTTAGTGCTTTATGGGAGAGGGGGTACTGTGGTTAGCCACTTTGTGCACCCAGTGTATCATGTACATGTATGTGAGTTACAATTGGATCCACATATCTGTAAGTAAAGAGTCAAAAGCACACTGTGTATTTTTGAACATGTGTTTGATGGCTGGCTGCACAATGACCCAGCTGGGCCCATTGCATAAGTGTCCAATGTTATTGTACTATACATGTACATGTGTGCCTGTGATACTACATGTAGTATGGTGCATGTAGGTGTACAAATGCAGAAGAATACCATGCAGTGTTTTGTACTGTAAATGGTGTGGCAGTTTATTAAATGCAAGGTCTGATCTGCAGGGAGCGGGAGGATGCTGATGTGTCAGCAGCTATTCATGCATCACGCCACGCAGCTGGAGAGCAGTCCACCACATCGAGCAGGAGGCTATCCCCCACCCTGGGCCAGGCAAGCAGGAGGCTATCCCCCACCCTGGGCCAGGCAAGCAGGAGGCTATCCCCCACCCTGGGCCAGGCAAGCAGGAGGCTATCCCCCACCCTGGGCCAGGCAAATGACAGTGCTGTGCTCGTGAAGGGCACAGCTCAGAGTACCACTTTAAAGGGGGGCTCTAATAAGAAGCACCCATCTGCTGGTAACGAACGCAAACGGAAAGATTGTTTGAATGTGTCTGCGGACAAGAAGACGAGTGGTTTGTCAGTCGGCAGGACTGAGGAGGACAGCAGGCCTCAGGTGTGTGCTTTTGAGGTTGCCCCATCTTCTGTGGTGGTAGCTGCTGGAGATGTGTTGGACAATGAGGGCATAAAGACAGCCTCGAATACCACAAAAGCACGAAAACCCCCTGGATTTGAACATCTCTTACCTGCTGAAGAGGTTATGCCCTCAGTTACGCATGCAGTGACACTGGTTGACCCCCCTGTGCTAGCAGTGGCACCTGCTGTTCAGGACAATTGGCCTTCTATGACAAAGCTCCACTCAACAGCCAAACACCCAATGCGAGAGGATTGGCCTTCTCTGAAGGTGTCTGAGCCATCAACGCAGGCCAAGAGTAGGAACACTTCTGCCCCTCCTGGATATCACCAGCCCACTGCCAAGGCCACTCTGATGTCAGTGATCAGCCGGGTAAAGGCATCGGTTGAAAGCAGAGATGCATTTGAGGAATTCAGAACATTATCTGGCCAGTATTCCAGTGGTCTGATAGCTGCAGACCAGTACCACAGCAAATGTTTGGGACTGTTTGGTGAGCACACATGGAGCAGTTTAGGTCCAGAGCTAGCTACAACGCTACCAGATGAGGCAAAGCAGAAAGAATTGCTAGCAATGTTCCAGAAAGCTGACAGAGGTGTGAATCACAGATCAAAGCCCAGGGCTCCTCCTGGGATGTCCCGAGTACAGAAGAGTGGAGTGTGGACCTCACGGATGGACAGAAATCTTTGCGATGAACAGGAGTTCCCATCGCTGAGAGATGCAGTTGACCTTCCTGACTATCCCCAGCCAACCCCAGGCTGGAACAGTAGGGTGCTAGGAACAGCAACTTAACTGCTACTTACAAACTCTCGCGATGACACTAATTATTTGTGATTCACATGACATATCAATTTGGTTGAAGTAGCATATTTAATACTTACTGCAGGGATGAGTAGTGGTAACTTTCCTTGGGTTAACCTTAGTCTCGTACCCAGACTCACGTAAGCGCTTTCATCAGTAAAATTCATTTCCGGTCCAGATAGATCCATATCGATAGCTGATGAAAGCGGTATGGTTGCGCTAACAGCTTTTTCCCAACTCCACGATGAGGTGTGACTTACATGTAGGTTGTTGCGAGCTGGTACTGTATGACGAAAGGGTTGTTTTTTTTTTTACAGAAAGTTTATTATTTCAGCTCTCCCCACTCATGTGTAAAAGTTTGTGTGTTACTGTACTGATAGTCTTTAATCTATGGTGTTACAAGTAGAACTATTATAAATTGGACCCCACATATATATATATACATTTTTGATTTTAGTATACTTGTACACAATTCGGAAATTTAACATGAAATTAATCATGCAGTTATAACAAACATTCAGATTTAAACACTAGTCGAACATTCAAAATGATGTGTATATGTGCCAATGATGCTCACTTCTCTATTTGACTCTCAGGACCCACGCAAGCGAAGGTATAACGCACGTGTTGCATTGCTTACATCAATGAGCTGGCTGCACGCCCACTTCATCATTCAGAGCATCAAACACAGGTAAGCCAGCGACTTTCCAACCGATCACGCCGCCTATCAGATCCGTGGCCCGGCGAAAACCAAGCTTTTGCAACGTAGCGGCCGCGAGACTAGACGAATACCCTTCGTTGCACACGACAACAAGCAGCTGGTCGTAGCTGGTGATTTGTGGCAGACGAAGAGGAGCGTCCATTGCCACGCGCCACTCCAGTACGGTCCGAGGAGTGTGGATGGAGTCCGGGATGCACCCGTACAAGGCGCGGTCTGTCGGAGTGCGCGTATCGAGGATGAGGGCAGCACCCGATCGCTGAGCTTCGTGTAGCTCAAGTGGAGTAAGCCTGATGAGCGATGATCGTGCTTCATTCAGGAGGCTAGCAAGGCTACATGGCTTAGTTGCAGCAGTTGTAGAGCTCTCCATGGAATGTTTTGCGATAATTATTAAAACCTTACCTATTTAATTTATTTGTTGAACAATAAAATCGATTTGTGTTTTACAATTGTGACATCATGTCTATTTATAGATTGTATTTTACCAATAGTATTGGTGATGGCTCAGTCTTTCCCTCCTCCGAGCGACACAAGCTCTAAAGTAGAGCTTTCTATATCATGTTCCAACCTAAAAAACTTGGACTACTTTTCGAAAAGTGACCCCGTGGTGTTTCTATACACCAAGGTACAGGCGGACTGGGTCAAAGTGGGTAGAACCGAATTTATTGACAACAACCTCAATCCAAAGGTAGGCTGTGTGCAGTGGGCGCGAAGCACGCACCAGCAGCTTGTGGCCAATTGGCCTTCCAATAGCTTGATACACGGCACAGTAGTACCGCCACTACAAGTAGTACGGGTGCACATGTCGTCGTACGTATACACTATATGTACCGGTATCACGTAAGGACCCACTACCCCCGGTACTTATAGTATAATAATGTATAGATATTAAAGCATATCATATTGACTGCACTGTGTAGGAACTCTCTACCACATTTGCTTTCACATCATATATATATATATACTGCAGAGCATATACGTGCATACATGTATGCGTGGTGTTAGATAAGTTGGGTGAAGTGGAATACTTGCTTTGTCCAAACATTTTATTACCATGCAGGCTGTTGCAATTGTGAAGTGTTTTAGATATGCATGTGCATACCATCTGGGCTGTGCATGGAATAATATGAAGACCCCACCCAAGGCAATGCACATGGGTTCCAGGAAATGGAGCCCCTCTGATTTGATTACTGGGAATATTGAAATTTAGCATGAACCCCTGAAATGCAGACACCTTCATAATCACTGCGCTTGATGTGGTGTCCATGTTTGAGTCGTTTCACTGTACATACACTGTACTGAGCATCCCATTAGATAGAGCCAGTATCCTTAGTTCTCAACATATTTTATAAAGCCACTCTGTAGATGGTTACATGCACATATGTA
>OX442427.1:3233091-3278211 GCA_949361645.1 Spongilla lacustris | reverse complement strand
AGACCACCTCAAGGTCATGCCTCTGTAATGCTAGAAGCATCCGCTGTAACCGTCTAGGAGCTGCTAGTATGGATTTCTTGGTGATCACTTCCAGGGGCCTATGATCCGTTTCAACTCGAACCTTTTTTCCATATATATACTGATCGAATTTGCTACAGGCAAATACAATAGCTAAACATTCCAGCTCAAGGGCCACATAATTCTTCTCCGCTTTGGTCAAGGATCTAGACACCGAGGCAACTGGTCGGCCTTCCTGCAACAAAGTAGCCCCCAGTCCTTCTGCACTGGCATCGCACTGTATCAGCACAGGCTTATTAACATCATAAAAAGCTAAAATTTGATCCTTGCAAATCAGGTCTTTTAGTTTCTCGAACGCTGATTGCTCTTCTTCACCCCACTGAAACTCTATGCTTTTTTCTGTCAAACGACGCAAAGGCTTACTGGTTGCCGACAGGTTCGGAATAAACTTTGCTAAGTAATTGCACATACCCAGAAACCTTCTCACATCTGTCACCGACTTTGGGGCAGCCATCTGTTGAATTGCACGGACCTTGGCAGGGTCTGGACTCACGCCTTTACTTGAAATTCGGTGGCCAATGTATTGCAGCTCAGACATATGAAGCCTCATCTTCTCCTTGTTAAACTTGATATTGCATTTTCGCGCTCTCATCAACAGCTGCACCAGCGCCTCATCATGCCTTTGCCTAGCTTCTTCATCCGTTTCCCCCCCCACCAAAGACCAAAACATCGTCTGCGACAACTGCCACACCCTCGATTCCATGAAGTGCTGCCTGGAGTCGCCTCTGGAACTCTTCAGGGGCTGATGAGATTCCAAATGGCATTCTTAACCACCTAAATCTCCCCTTCGGACCCCAGAACGTTGTTAGAAAACTTGATCGCTGACTTAGTTTCACATGCATAAAGCCGTCTTTGACATCTAACAAGCTGAACACACGAGCTCCCTTTAGAGATGGTAATATATCTTCCAGAACTGGCATGTTAAAGTGGCTTCGCCGGATGGCCTTGTTTAAATCTCGAGGATCTAGACAAATTCTCACTTTGGCTTTTTCTGCTTTCCAGACTGCGGTGAGGTTGCTTATCCATTCAGTTGGTCCGTCCACCTTGACTATCCAACCCTCTGCCTCCATTTCTGCTAATTTGCTTTCTACTGCCGTTTTCATCACGTGCGGAATTCTTCTGGGCCTATTCTGTATTGGAAACACCCCTTCATCCAGCTCAATGTCATATTCACCAGGTAAACAGCCAGTGCCCTTGAAGACATCCTGATAACTATTCAATATGGCTTCCTTGGATAAACCCTGGGAGGCTTCTGCTAAACAAACTGATTCTGACTCATAAAAAAGTAGCTGTAGACCTAAACAGGAGGCCAAAGATAACAAAGTGTGGTGTTTCGTTTCCAGTAGCTCAAAGACAAGTTCTGTTTGCCTCCCTAGTCGATTTACCACTAGGGTCCGGTATCTGCCTAATGACTTTTTCACTGACCCGTCATACATTGTGAGGTTAGTTCCACTTGGATCAACAGGTGGGCATCCTAGCTTTCTATAGTCGGCCACAGTCAAAACATTGCAAGATGCTGCCGTGTCCAACTGACAGTCAATCTCCAACGTACGAGCAGAATCTATTCTGAGTGGAACCTTTGCGATTAGCTTCTTTCCCACTTTCTTCACAGTTATCAGTAACACCTCCTCCTCTGAATCAGTGGGGGTTCTTTCCTCCACTAGATGTACCGTTCCTCTCTTCTGGCACATCCTTGCAAAGTGGTTATAGCCCAGACATTTCTTACACTGTTGACCGTATGCTGAGCAATGTCTTGGCGGATGACTGCGTCCACAGCGAGAGCAACTGGAACCATCCTTTTGGTTTCCAGACTCTCGTACCTGCCCATAGTTCCGAGCATGCTGCTCGTTTCTTACTGGCTCGGTAACAACTTTCTGTCTGCCTTGTCCAGTTGTACTTTTCGGGGTAGATCTGGCAGGGTTTGAGGAGTCTACAGCTGACACTTTTTCTCCCAACTCTGGCTTAACCCCCCAAGACTGCATATCTGCTGCAGTGGCCTCCATTGCTTGACATATTCTTATTGCTTTCTCTAGATCTAGGTTCTCAGTTTCAAACAACCGTCTCCGCATTCTCTCATTGTCTACACCACGAATCAGCACATGAAGCATCAGGTCATTCTTAAGTTCCCCAAACTCACACTCCTTCACTTGTTTTCGAATTTCCGTCACGAACTGATCCACACTTTTCCCCTCCTGCTTCAACTGGAAAAACTTATCACGCCTTACATGCTTACTAGTTCTTCGAGTGCACCAACTGTCTAACTTTCCACACACCACTGACCATTTTGTCCGATCCTCTCCCTCAACGAAAGGCATCGTTTCATACAAATCATTCAACCTGGGGCCAACTATCCGTAAGAAAAGAGCCAGCTTCACTTGTTCGCTTGCGTCTCCTTTCTCCGTAGTGGTAAGGAACTGCGTGAACTCTCTTTTGAATCGTATCCAGTGACTGGTAAGATCCCCTTCTCCAATGGGTTCAGGAACCAAATGTTTCTCCATTTCTTTATAGAGATCCCACTTCTGACACCATGTTTCGCACCCCGAAACCCAATAAAGACAACCAACTTGTTGGATGCGGATAGATATCTAAACTCACAAAAGGACGATTACACGACGTGCCAAGCGCCCAACAATACTCCAATCAATGCACACCCTCCCCTCCTGCGCATGCGCGTAACCAACAACAATACAACCCATAAACATCCCTGATCAGTATGAAGCATATCTGGTGTGCCAAAGTGACATGTGAAATCATACAAGCATTTTGCTATGGTGGTAACCTCCATGTCAGACATAGGATAAGGGCAAGCCAAAATGCTGAGCTACTCATACAAGAGCCAGTATTTCTTGCCTAGTAGTACAGTATCACCCCTCTGGTTTAGTAAGGGCATGATTGGCATACATGTATGCTACTGCCCACTGTGTGCTTCTATTACTTGTGACAGAACAGCACTGAGATGGTCCAAATGTGGATAAATTAGTATTAGTGCACTTGTCAACAGCTATTTAAGGGAACCAAATGCTATTTCACAAATGAAATGATGAAGGCCAAAAGGTGTGGTGAACGCTGTCTTTTCAGTGCCCTTGTCACTGGCGGGATCCAAAATTAAAAACAACTGGATCCCGCAAAAAAAAGCTAATGTATAAACAAAGGTGTGACTATGCGTCTTTCTTTGTGAGAGCATTAACTCATCTGAAGTCTACACAAAACCGGCATGTACCATCTTTCTTCTGCACAACAACAATTTGTGAGGCCCGTGCATGGACTATGTGACTCCTCTATCACACCCCTTATAAGTATATCACACAACTTACATGTACATCTGTACCCCGCACCTCCTCTCTTTTGTGGAACAGCAATTGCCTTCCCTGCTGCTTAAAAGGTTCTACCCCTTGATTATTAATGTGATGCCCTGCAATGTCTAATCCCTCACCATTAGCTACTACATGTACTACGGACCTCACCAGCTGCTTCATCTTTTTCTCTGATGGACGTAACTTCTAGCAATTTTCTCGAAGCAATGTCACCATTGAGCCTGTATCCACAAGCATCCGAATACCTTATCCTCTACTGTGACTGCTGGGGTGCCCATACTGGTCACAGCAAATGACTTTAGCACCCTGTCAGATGACCTTCCTTGCCACATAGCCAGCAGACATGAGGCCTGTTTAAGCTCATTGTTTTTTCCTTGTCCCTTAACACAGACAGCCGTAATTGGGCCACCACCTCTGTAAGGTGTGTGAAAAGGAGAAAAGTCCAGACAAAAGGGATTGTCTTCCAACTAAGACAGGACCTCCTGTGTTGGACGTGTTTTGATAAAGAGAAAAATTGACTATTGTCTTTTGTAGTCTGTGACACTGCATTTCAGTAGCCTGGTTCATGTTCAGAGGAGAACTCCATTGCTGCTGCTTCTGCTCCATGTTGCTTCACTCTGCGCAAATGTTTTTGTGCCTCTTTCACCTGTTGGGGTTATGGGGAGATAATTTGTAAGGCCTCTTTACATGTTGACCTGACATGTCATGGTATAAATCACATTCCTGTACATAGGCTACTGTTATTAACCCCTGACACTCATATTCCAACATTATGTGTACTATCCTCATAAGAAGTGCAACAACACTGACACCATATATGGTTTTAAAAGTATATGGTAAGTTAGATTGGATAACTAGACGTGACAAATAAAATTTGGGGCATCGTGAATAGATGCAAATCCCAATTAAGGTTACTCACCTCTTGTGCATAAATCTGCGTCGGTTACATCTGTGCACTGAAATGCAACGTAATACTTATTGCTGAACTAAAAAAGTATGTTTTGCTCTTACTGAAGCAGTTCCCGCTGGTGTCGACGTTATCTGTTCTTCTTTGGACTGAAATACATTGGTGGCTTGTATAACTAGGCCATCTCTATTAATGCACACCATCGTATGCTTGTTCTTTTTCAAGGCTATCATCAACCTTTCAAAGCCAACTGCAACTCGCTTAGTGAAGGTGAGAACAGATTATAGGTGTGATGTGTGTCTGCTACAAATCTGTGCATTCGCGGCAGTAGAGTGAAATGGAGGAGAATGATGGAGATTGAAGATGGAGCTGGGCTTCCATACCTGCCAGAATGAATTTCAGCACTGCTTCTCATGTTTCTTTTGTATAGACTGCTGTTTCCTTGCAAGTTTCATGGTGCCCTCCAGAGTATCAGGCATCTCTCTCATCAATAACAGCTGGCTAGAAGAAGAAGACAACCCCTGAATAAATTGGTTACATACAGAAATCTCCTGTTGTCGAGTCATCCAATTTTTCAACCAACATGCGCAGTTCTCCGACATAGTCTTCCAGCAGTTATCCAACCTTCTGCATATGGCTCTGCAAACAAAGCTGCCAATCTAACTCGTTATCTTCAGGCATGTAATGTCGTTAGAGACATTTCTTGATCACATCATAGTCGTTGCTGTCCGCCAACTCCAAGTGGCTGACCACACAAAAGGGACTGTCTTCCAACAAAGACAGGATCTCCTTTTCCAATTCCGTTCTCGGAATTGCCACCCATGTAACATACATGAATAACCAAATCGTAACATCAAGATATGACCTTTCTGAGTGAAATTGTTAGGCGGGTGTATGCAAATTTCCAATGTCAATTGGTTCTGGGAAACTTCCACAGCTTCCTGTTACTTGGAGTACTGGTATTCAATTGCTTCAGCACTTCTGACACCAAATTTCAACATGTATCAGAGTGACTTTACAACGGCAATCAATGCACTAAAAATGTCTTACTTGCGCAAGAGCAAATAGTCATTGTACATATACTACATGTATTGCATGTTTGTTTCTTATATATGTTCATTGCAATAGACGTTGATGTACGCTACTGGAGTGTTCAACTGCACATGTACACTGTACATGTACATGTAGGAACAGAATTTTAATTTTTCAATATTTCAGAGTTGACATCTACATAGTACTTTACAGTAAAGTTTTGCAATTTACTTCCAGATTTACCTTGTATTGTACATGTACTTGAATAGCGGAACCTTTGTATATATGTAGCTAATTGCTCCATGTACATGTACACATTTTTAGGAAAACGAGTACGTTCAGGCCATCAGGTCAGTGGCCAGTGTACTTGCTCCATATGACAGCGACCAGATGATACCAGCATTTGGGTTTGGTGGCCAGCTTCCACCTAGCTGGGAGGTTTCTCATTGCTTCCCCCTCAACTTCAACTATCAGAGTCCTGAGGTTAATGGCGTCCAGGTAAGGTCTGGAATACATTTGTGTTGTACATGTAAATTTAGGTTCTGTGTACAGTAAACTATACTTGTATGGGTACAAATAAGTGCTTGTAACTACGTTGTATAGAGTGCATCTACATTTTACATTTGTGTACATGTACGTTTCAGAATGCATATAAAAGATACACATATATGTATTCACATACGTGTACATGTAAATGGATACATGTACAATGTACAGTGTACATGTAAATTGATGTTAATAATACATGTACAGTAAATAAAAAAATAAGTAAATATAAATGTGAGAGTTATATTGGAAGGTGTGGAAATACTTCTTAAAATTACCTGTGCATAGTTGCAGCTGACCACCTTAGGCTCCACACAACATTAGTATACTATACATATACTAAATTGAAGTGCATAAATTTTAATGTAGATCAAACAGATACACACGTACATGAATCTCTATGATGTTGGAAGTAATAGGCTTTCAAAGTACACATTTAATGTTGCAAAGCAATCTGTCATCAAAATAATGCATTTAAAAGCAGTGAAAATTTTAATCTGTCATCTACATGTGTACATGTACCTTTATCCTCGTACATGTACCTTTATCCTCGTACATAAAACTCAGTTTGAACAATTTGACATAATGGTTAGTAAAATAAGCTAATTTACACTTTAAGGTGTTTGTGTATAATAAATTGAACGTGATTGTAATACCCTGACCCAATGTCCTTGTCCTAAACCACTGTGTGATGCAGTGGCAGATACTTTGTAATTTATACATACAAAACACCTTCCACAGATTTTAGGTGGTCTGCATTGCAATGATTCTTTGAGCCTTTAATGTACATGGATGCTCTAGCACTACTAGCTGCTTTGGTAGCATCAGATGATCAGTCGTTAATAACCTTGTACATTGAATACAAATTTTACATGCACTTGGGCTTTCTTGGCAATATAGAACTAAGTACATTGTATTTTTTTACAAACCATGTTTGTACATGTACATGTACATGTACATGTATAGTGCATTAGATGATTTAACGGTTACGAAGTAAAAGTTTAGAATTATAAGTGAAAGGAACTAAATCACCAGTATTGTGTCTGTATTGGGAAATGTATTATTAGCTTACATGTACATACATGTATGTATTATCTATACACATGTATGTGGTGTATAGGTTGGGTTACATGTACATGTACATGTACATATACATGTACAAGTGTAGAGTTGTTCCTCAAAATTTGAATTATTTGTTACAACTTACATGCACTTATACTTATATTCTTTGTATGTACATGTGCATGCTTCAAATATGTGTAGTGGATTGCACGCAACCAAAGTCAATTAATGTGGTTAAAACACTGTGTGATGCTCTGCAACATATTTTACATACCCTTTTCTTATGTTATCATACATGGATCTCTCCATCCGTCTCCATTACACTGTTTGATGTCTTATTGATACCCCAGGGTATTTTAGATGCCTACCAGTACACTCTACACAATGTGAAGCTCCATGGTCCCACCAACTTCTCCTCCTTTCTGGATACAGCCATGCGGTATGCTTCTGTACCGGGCACTCAGCAGTCTCAGAGTTACTTCATCCTTCTTGTCATCACTGTGAGCACTGCTGGTTATAAGTCCACTTGCAGGAGTTGCAGCACCATGTACATGGGCATGTATTTATTTGCACATGAAGATATGTGTGTAGTATTGCATGTGCATGTGTACATGTACATGTCAGGTGTTTGCATATATATGTTTACATGTACATGTATATGTTGCAGTCTCTAAATGGTACATGTACATTTAGATGTTTTTAATGATACATGTACATATACATGTTGAAATACATGTAAGGGCAAGTGCTGAAAGCAAAATGTACATGTGCATGTACATGTACTGTGCAGATGTTTTTGTGATACATGTAACATCGTCATTTTAGCTACATTCACTTTGACTCTTTGATGTAGCGAAGTATGCATGTACATGTACATGTAAACACCCTGCCACGCTACATTAATATTAAAGCCACACACTTGTCAGTTTGTAACCAGTGCGTGTACTTAATGACATCTTTCTTGTCACATTTTATAGGATGGAGAGATCACCGACATGGCTCAAACTGTAGATAGGGTAGTGGCTGCATCCAGACTGCCCCTGTCCATTGTCATTGTGGGAGTGGGAGGAGCTGACTTCAAGAACATGGTAAAGACAGTGAAGGGGATTTGTGAAGGGTGAAAATGCAAATTTTGTACATGTGTACTGCACCGTACATGAACATGTACAGTACAGTACCTGCTCATGTGTAAATACATGTGCATGTACTCGATAAGGTTTTTTTTCCAACTTACACTTACATTTACATGTACTTGTGGGTTGTGAGTTGTTGCTCAAAATTTTGTGCACATGTGCACATGGCTAGATATATGGGCTGGCTGAGCATCGAAGAATGCTCTTCCCACAAGGCAGCATTAATGATTAATTAGAATGCTTTAAGAAGTCCGCACGTACATGTATACAACATATCTGGAAAAATATATTGTCAACTATAAAGTTAAAAGCATCTACTGGCACACTCTAGTTGGCTCGACAGGTGATCGATAATTGGTTCTTACAAATTGTTGTGTATCTCTAACATGAGTAAAGAAATAGAGCAAAGTTCTAATCTTTTAACGCTATTTTTTCATCACTTACATGTATTTGTATGTTGTCCCTGTCATCCTTTGCAGCTGCTTTTTAAAAAAAGTCACACGCATGTCACTTGCACAAACCTACATGTACGTGTACTCGTATGTGGAATTACTATATGAGGTTATGATATCAACGTCATCAGATTTTAAGTTACATGTAGATCAACATGTTTATATGTATGAGTATTGTATATATTTTGTACCTATATGTATACAGGAAATTCTTGATGCTGATGACACGCCCCTCAAGAGTCACACTGGACAGATAATGGCCAGGGACATTGTTCAGTTTGTGCCATTTCGAGAACTTATGAGGAAATCTGCCTCTGTGGTAGGTTTACAGTTCTTAAAAGATTGGCTTAGAGCCTTAAGCTTTCACATGTACATGTACATGTGCAGTGCATTTTGTAACACTTGTAATTGTGCAAGCTGTATGGGAATGGGATTGGAACCATGCAAGTTTGGACTAGAGAACCAGGCAGAGAAATATTTGACGATTACAAGTTCTTATGCCTTTAAACGTGCACCAAGAGGTAATGTTAAGTGCATAGCACTGCCAATGTACACAGCATAAGTCACATTGCACATCTGCCTTTAAATGTTACTCTATGCACAAAAATTTTCAACATCAGTGTGACCAATTCACACCGGCATGTGTTATAAAAAGGGCATGCACAGGTCTGCATGCAGTGTTAAATAGTGAAGTCATAGGGACATCAGATAATATACATGTACCTACTCAGTTGTGATCAAAATGGGGTCACAAGCATTGAGACCGTTTTAGTTACTACTGTAGATAGATCGATCATTGATCCCTTACAAGTTGGGGTTTTACACATCATGCATGCACACAACCAATTTCTGAATCCTAATGTGCCATACAAGTACATATCTCACTGTTGGGCATTGTATTGCATTTGTTTTGCAAATCGGACAGCTTCAGGGTCTTTCCAATGCCAACTCCTTTGAGATGCCAAAATGAAAGTCGTCATACTACTGCATTTCAGCAGCATGGTTCTCCTCAAGGTCCCATTGATATAGCTTCCCCTTAGCAGATTGCCTAGATTCAATAGGTGCGTGCTAGCATAAATTTTCTCTTCAGTGGCCTTCTTTTCTTCTGGATTCACTTTATACATCACTCGGCATTTAGTCTTGTTCTCTTCTGGCGATCTCTTACGTAAAAATTTCGTCTAGCTTTTGGAGGTATTCCACTTGTTACTTTACCCTCTTCTTTTGACTGCATACTCATGTATTGGTTCTAATATAAGAAAACCACCTGAACCTATCACTGATGCCATTCAATGGTACATTGTATTAATAGCGAAACACCAAATAAGGTAGTTTCTTTCCCTTTGTCTATATGACATATAAGGATAACATGAGTGTGACGAGATAGCGTGGCAGTAAGTTAATAGCAGCAACTAGCAAGTTACAAGTACAGAACTGACCAACACTGAAGAAATATAGCCTATATATGCACAAGCAGTCTGTCGTACAAGCAGCGCGTATAATACTCTTGACATGAGGATGTATTTTGAAGTGATTGGTACTATTTTCATTCTTCAAAACTGTTTCTAGCTCAAAGGAGAAAACAGGGCTGGGCAAAACTACAAGCATTCTTTCTCTTAAAAAGCCACTTCTTACATGTATGACATGGATCCAATGACAAACTGTAGATTTTAGTGTTGTCTTTTGTATGTGATATATAAACGATCCATTTCAGTTCTCGGTTGTACCTCTGGATGCAAGTTAATTTTTATGATTTTCATCATTCCTCAATCAATCCTGTATAGAACTTTGCTACTGCAGGTTCCGATATTCTGACATTGGGTGGGGTCTGGGAATGTTATTTGGGCATGTGGTGCAATGAGCTGGACAATCAAATCATGTCCCTGGATATTGCATCACTTAATACATAAAATAGTCTGATAACAAATGATTTCATATCAGTGCCCTAATCTAACTTAAATTGTGGTTGCCTTATGATTGTGATGTACATTTGTTGCTCATACATATATCACTATGTATACAGTGCATATGATGTACATGTACATGTACTACTGTGTTTGTATATATATATAATTATATTTTAAGCGGTTTTGGAATGCCCTTGGATGATTTTGATAGTGGACCGTCCATGTACAGTAAACATGTAGTTCAACAAGTACAAGTAAAGCATCTATTAACATAAAAGGGAGCCATGTGTTTGTGATTACTCCATCCCTGGTCGTGTTCATGAAAGATTTGATGTGTGCTTTTTAAGCATGTACACATGTACTAGCACACTTAATGATCTGACCTACATGCAGGCTAGGGAGACACTTGCAGAGATCCCAGGTCAATTGTTGGCCTTCATGAAAGCCAACAACATCAAGCCCAACCCTCCAGTACTGAGGAGAAGTGAGACCACTGTTTATGGTCAGCCAGGTGGGTGTGGCTTATTTTGTAGTATGCTATAGCGTTAAATATTATACAATATAGTGCGGTATTATGTTTGCATTTAGCATTATTGTCTATTCTCACTCACTGCCAGTTAACGATCTTAATGAGTGGATCATACATGTGTATATGATGCATGTATCTCAATCACTCTTGGATTGATATTCTCAGTGTGCAAAATGCATGCCAATTTTAATGCATGGTGCTAGTAGAAGTGTGTTTCTAGTAATCATTTCTACATGTAAATTGACCATCTCATACATGTACATGGAAGGTACATGTATAGCTTCATGGTTAAAGAACAGTACTTTTAAAAGCTGCACAAATTATAATATTGGGGAATATGAATTATTCAGTGGATTGTATGCAATATTGTCAAGTCATGCACATACATGTAACTCTTTTTGAGGTTACCACAGTAACAACACACCGACTGTTCTCATGTCATTGGTGGTTTTCTAGAAGTATTTCTTTCTCTTCGCTCAATGTAATTAGTGAAATCTAAGAGTTGCATGCATCTCACAGTAGCTTTTGTTGTTTGCAGAGCACATACATACATGTACATGTATATTCTTGTATATATTTGTACACCCCCATATATTTTTATATTTAGGAGAACCCCAAGGCCCTGCTCCATATCCAAGTGGACCCCAAGGTCCTGCTCCGTACCCAAGTGGACCCCAAGGTTCTGCTCCATACCCAAGTGGACCCCAAGGTCCTGCTCCCTACCCAAGTGGACCCCAAGGTTCTGCTCCATACCCAAGTGGACCCCAAGGTCCTGCTCCATACCCAAGTGGACCCCAAGGTCCTGCTCCATACCCAAGTGGACCCCAAGGTCCTGCTCCATACCCAAGTGGACCCCAAGGTCCTGCTCCATACCCAAGTGGACCCCAAGGTCCTGCTCCATACCCAAGTGGACCCCAAGGTCCTGCTCCCTTCACAAGCCAAGGATCTATGATTTATCGCCCTTAATGAGAAAGTCTTGTCTTATTTCACATCATTTCACCAAATCAAGTACATGTATATATATGTGTGGCATTCCATGTTTACCTGTGTATGCTACAGCTGTGTAGGTATGAACTTGGCGTTAAGCCAGGTTATTACATGTATGAACCAGGTCAAGAGGAGGCATGTAGTAGACAAGGTGATCGGAGAGCGTGCACCTTGAATGCACATAAATGAGTAGGCAAGATGGCATCTCAACCACATTATGGTTAAGCTACCGGTATATATAGGCCTGGTTCCATTTAGCAGAAAGCAGAGTTCAATGCAAGTTAAGGCCACCAGTGCAAGAGAAACATGTTCAACTTCACGGATGCATTGCTCATATTCTCGATCGTTTTTGTGGCACCAGCTGCCTAAGGAAGCAATGGATTTTGGGGGAGTCGGTTGGAACTGGCATTTTTTGATGCAGAGGTTTTCAATCCTTACGCTCCCTCGAGTCCGAACACTCTAGCTCTTTTATGATTTTATCCAATTCCCTGGATATTAGCTGAGGTTGTAGATGAGGCTCTGTGGACACATTGTGGCACACTTGTCACTTCCGACAAGAGAGCAGCTCATGCGCATGCATGTTAAAAGTATCTGATTTAATATTAATTGTACTAATTGATTGATATACATGTACATGTATACCCGCGCGCGCCACACCCTTATAGGCATATATTCAACAGAAAAGTGGGTGCCACAAGCATAATTTAGTGGGGCATTTGCAGGACTCCAGCCATACCATAAAGCCAATGCATCACGAAAGGCTCCTTTATGGAGCGCAAAGCCATACCGGGTATTCTTCAAGTGGTAGAACTGAAAGCCAGGTGGTGGTACCTTTTTCTTGGGAGAGGTCCGTGGCATGTGCAAGAGAAGGTGGAAGAACATCCTCTAGGGTTGAAGCTGCATTTGAATGCTGTTCTCGTTTGGATTTGTGGACTTTGGCTTTGGCAGAGTGTTGGCCTTGAAGAATCTCCTCTATAAAACAACATCACCAGAATTGAAATTAAGGTTTGTGTCATCACTGTGCACTGAAGGAATGTAGTTAAGAGCCCAAATTTATTTTATGGATACTGCTGTATAGTCCCTATATGCACATTCAAGTAATCAGCCCTTAACTATTACTGGTTATTAAGATCGGTTCCGTTATATGCGTTTCTGAGTTGAGAGGCTGCTTCATGCTTCGCAATGATTCAAACGATTTTTTAAATTTGACTTTTAAGATGAGATCTTCTGGAATACAAGTACAATAGAAATGTCCCAGCAGCATCGTATGAAAATTGCATCCGTTATTAGGATTTCTCCGTATATCATAGTAAAACTTTAGTGTGTTCTAAAATTAGATCAACTAAACAGATTGCTAACAAATCATGAAACATAGCCACAGTTTTACTATGATATACGGAGAAATAAATAATAGACGGGCCGGCCGGGTGCGATTTTCATACGTTTTAGCTTTTGAACTACTTATTTAATTAATGCTGATACCAAGGTGCCAATAAAATATTTAAAAATATATGGATACCTCAGGGACATTTGTATTGTATTCCAGAAGATCTCATCTTTAATAAGACAAATTAAATCGTTTGAATTATTGCGAAGCGTGAAGCAACCTCAGAACTAGAAACGGAACCGATTTTAATAACCAGTAATAGTTAACGGTATACTTGAATGTCCATAAGGACTATATAGTACTATCCATAATATAAATTTGGGCTCTTAACTACATTCCGTCAGGGCACAGTGATGAGAGCATATTCCCCAAACCAAAGTTGTTTACCAGATTACCATGCTTTTAAGAACTAACTTCAAAAGCATAATCCTAGGCCTTATGTATAGAAATGATTGAAGAATCTGAAAATAAAGTTTACATCTCTTATGACTGTATGGTTCAAAATAAAGTTACAAACAAATAACCACAAAACAGAATTTGGTGTGTACGCGGCGTACTAAATATAGTACATCACATGACGTAATTTGACGTTTACACACAAACTGCCGAATTAAATATGGCTCAGTCGTTCCCTCCACCTAGCGACACGAGCTCTAAAGTAGAGCTTTCTATCTCGTGTTCCAACCTCAAAAACTTGGACCACTTTTCGAAAAGTGACCCCGCGGTGTTTCTATACACCAAAGGACAGGCGGACTGGGTCAAAGTGGGCAGAACTGAAGTTATCGACAACAGCCTCAATCCAAAGGTAAGCATAATAGTCCGAGCAGATACGGTAAGTATACGAATTCTGTCGTGGCTTTAGCAGCGGTACGTTGTTAAGTTCTGTACTTGATATGTAGTAGCCACACCCTCGTCCCAATGTATCAAATATCTATGGTCAGCCTATCCGGGACCATGACACCAGTAGCCGTTAACCTATGACAAATGATAAGGACGATTCCCTTGAAATTATTGCCAATGTCTCGTTACCGACTTAAAAAAAAAAAACGTTCTGCTGTATAGGACAATACGTATACTGTATATAGCAGGTGCATAAGAAATAACGGGCAGAGGGAAGACAAATGCAGCGGTCTAAAGTCAGTCCATGGATTCTAATCAGGGATTTACCGCCAAGTTTGCAACAGAGGGGGGCGGGTTTCGAAATATATTAAAATATAGGGGTGGGGAAAAATAAAAGCCTTCCCTCTGCACCGTTTATGCGCGGGTGTCTCCCGCCGCCCCTTGCTGCACGTCCTGAAGCTGACGTCTGGTTGAGGTGCACGTGTATGGATAAACGATCGCATACCTGCACGTATATATGTGGTCCCTGTGCATGTGTGTCTGTATATAATTTTGACATGGCACGCGTAAACCAGGGGGTGGGTTAGCCTAATCAGAGGCAAACTAGGGGGTGGGTAGGGGGTGGGAGTGGTAAATCCCTGCTAATCCCTCAGATACGCGAGTTCTAATACTATAACAACAAAGGAGAGGGTTCTTCATACTAAGAACTACATGTAGCTGTGCTGGTAATACACTATAGATGGAGGCTACTCTCTTCCCTCGTAGTTCGCCACTACTTTCACTTTGGAATACCGATTTGAGGAGATCCAGAACCTTCAGTTTGCTGTGTATGACATTGACGATAAGCATCATGTTGACAATATTGACAAGCAAGAGCTTATTGGTACCACCGAGTGCACTCTGGCAGAGATCATGGCAGCAGGGGAACACCTTACCAAGTCACTGAGATTAAAAGGTGTGTGCATGTACATCTACGTGTGTACATACTATGTATGGGGGAGGTAAGGGAGGGGCTTGCTTGCTCCCTGTGCTGATGGACTCTTATGGCAAATACATGTATGGTCCATGCATTACCGCTTCACTATTAAACCCACACTACATGTAATTATTCAGGGGCAAAGGAGGGTCTTTAATGTAGATCCTAAAGACCCACTCTTAATCCAGAATGTTGTGTGTATGAGTGTGTGTGTGTGTGTTTGCACATAAATGTATATACATGTACTCCATCTACATGTATATGCCTTCTATTATGTCCTTTAGGCCTATACAGTTATCTGGTGCAATGTATTTGCTGTGACATACAATGAATTGTATTAGTGTTACCTAATATATCTTATTATATTAAATACCATACATATACATGTAGTCATTTCCTTTGTGTCCCCACAACAGCTGCCATCAGCATCTGATGTAATCTTACCTATGTGTGTGTGTGTGTGTGTGTGTGTATATATATATATATACATGTATGTGTGTTTAATATATAATTCATGAGGGGAGGTTACCTCCCTTCTGTGTGTGGGAGTGACAAGGTTCTGTTTCATCACTGGCCTCTGAAGCTGGGGTTTTTAAGAGTGTAAATGGCCTGAAAGCGTTATTGAGTTACAGTGTTCATGTAGATGTATATATGTAGTACGTGTAATACCATTATCTGCTGTATTGTAAACCACATAAAATGGTTAAATCACATCAGTGCACTACTGTGGAAGCGATGTACATTATAAAGGGTTTGCAATATATGGGTTCATGTTACATTATATGTATGTGTACATGTGTATGTGTATGCCCGTGCTACTGTCATTTTTATTGAGCAATACTTGGCTGGGTGTGCAGGATGCTGAATTGTGCTGACCAGTACAGACTGGCATTATCTAACACTTGAGACATATATGATCATTGTGAAATATAGTGCCTACAGTTCTTAGCCTTCTTAATAAGAATGTGTAGTATTGTCTCACCACTATCTGCCAGTATATGGTAGTCATTTATATTTACAGAGCTGTATTCTTTAATGACATACATGTACAAGGTAACAATTAGTATGGAATAATCTACAGTGTAACATATACAATGATGTAAATTTTTCTTTCCTCTCACTCCCTCCTACTCCTTCCCTCTTCCCCAGGTGCTCCATCAGGTAAGATCACTATCCAGGCTGAGGAGGTTCAGGACTCCAAGTTTGTTGTGAACTTTGAACTCAGTGCTACAAAACTACCAAGGAAAGATCTCTTTGGAAAAGTCAGTTATACATGTTGTAATTGTAGGCATTTCCATTGTATGACTCTTTCAATATTTTTTCTCATGTACATGTACATCTTAACATACATGTACATACATTACACTTGCACACATGCACACCTGTCTGATTGTACATGTAGTCAGATCCATACATTGAGATATCAAAGGCACAGGAGGGAGGTGCCTTCACAGTGGTGTATAGGTCTAAGCACATCATGAAGACACTCACCCCAAGGTAAGACTTTGGAGCCTTTAAAATACATGTGCATGTAGCACTGTGACCTTACCTAGTAGCCTGATTACACATGTAATTTTCAGGTGGCCTGCATTTCAACTAGACATGCAGAAGCTGTGCAGTGGAGACTGGGAAAGGACACTGCAGTTCTCGGTGTGGGATTGGAATAAGTGAGTTGATACATGTATACAACCTGCTTTTGAGTTAGTGTGATTTGGTGCTCTTGGTCACATTATATTTACATACGTGTACATGTACAGGCCCTGTATGTACAGGCCCTATATGTACAGGCCCTATATGTACAGGCCCTATATGTACAGGCCCTATATGTACAGGCCCTGTATGTACAGGCCCTATATGTACAGGCCCTGTATGTACAGGCCCTATATGTACAGGCCCTATATGTACAGGCCCTATATGTACAGGCCCTATATGTACAGGCCCTGTATGTACAGGCCCTATATGTACAGGCCCTATATGTACAGGCCCTGTATATATGCTGTATACTTGTACATGTAATTTGCTTGTGTGTGTGTGTACATCCTGTACGGCATATACGTGTATAACATATACATGACATTATATTACAAATACATGAAGCCCGGTCTAAATAGTATATACATGTACATGTACACGTACATGTAGTGAACTAATTACAAATACTGTACATATACAATTCATTTGGATTCTACATGTATCATATAATTCCTTCTGCTCTCTTTGGGCTAATGATATGTTTAAACATGTGGCTTCAAAATGTTTCTCCTTTGCCTGTACAAGAGCTTCCACTACAATGCTCATCTCACTCTCCATGTGAATATGTGACCCCTCATTTTGCATGCTTTCAGTGGCGGTGAGAAGGCGCATGCATCTTTGAAAGAGCAAAAACCGGTAGAAACGGCACTTGGGGTGTTCCACCATACATGTACATGTATAATGTACATGCATAATGTACAGCTGTATATGTGCACAGGTATGCACAAGCTTTGAGATCATATACATGTAGCTGAAGGGGCGGGGTACTAAAGAAAAGGGGAGAAAGGGGGAGGGGGGGAGGTTGAAACCCCCAGTGCAGTTCACCCAGATGATGCCGCCCACTTCTAGAGGTCAAGTGGTCAACATGTACTGTGATGCCATGCTGCCTTTTGGCCTCAGATAGTCGGCCAAGATATTCACAGCTCTTGCCAACGCCTTGAAATGGATCATTCGCCAAAGAGGAGTGTGTCCTTTAGGCACAACTCCAATTTCGATTTTGGTGGACGTACTGTGCTGCTTGCATTGGAAGGTGGTCGATCAGATGTCCGAGGGTGACATTGTTTTCAAATAACCCGATGCAGAGACCATGTTTAGGCCATCTACCACGTACAAATGTAGCTGCTGGATGCCAGGTGTATCAATAGCCGTAAGTTGAGCAACTGAATAACATTACTGTCAGTTTCATCCCCATGACCCCTTAGAGGCAAACCTTGCCTGGGATGTAAGCTTACATGTATGTAAAAATGATCCTCAAAATAGCCCTGTTTCTGACTTTTCTCGCTGGTTTTCAGTACAAATGTCGGCCTTGTTTCCTTTGAATGTTAGTATTGCATCACTATGGCAGGAAGTTTTTACATGTTCCTTGAAGGCTTTGGTTGCATCCCTCCAATTGGTGAAACATTTCACGATAAAGGCTTGATCTCATTCGGTGCTACCTAGAAATTTCCTTTCATTTTCTGATGTAACATAAGGTTGCATCAGATGCTCTGTCGTAGTGCAGCCAATCAAACTGTTGGCACCACTCAGCTCAAAGTGAGCATTCTTCACTATGTTTTCTAAACTTTCCTTTTGGAAAACAGTAACTAGTGCTTGGTTGGAGCTTGTCCTGAAATGCTGTTGTCATTTTTGAGTGAATGTATTCATTAAATGGTGCGCAGCACTAAAATGATTAAGACTGATCGTGCAGTACAAAATTGAAAGCGATGGCTGGATTATTATTATGATTTTGGGCATTTAACATTGGTCTTGCGGCTGTGGGACCTGTGGCACATGTTCCGCTGCCCCTGACCACCTGACACGGGTTCACACAAGCTAGCCAGATGTAACGTCAGTTGGTATTACTCATTGGTGAAGGTGGAGAGGGTTGATTACCTCTTGGGTGTTGGCGTTTTGCTCGTGCTCCCCCTGTTTATCCTCTGAAGATTTATGGGAGCCACGCCCTCTTTGTTAGAGGTCATGACAATGTACTCCTCAGGTGTGACAACAGAAGTGTCACTAGGTCTTCAGGCCTCAAATGGGAAGCAGTGGGGGCTGGTGTGTTGAGGTGTACCATGATAATAAACAAGTACATGTACATACATGTACATGTACATAAGATACTGTAACTACACGTGTACATGTTTATGACCCATGTGCTGGTTTGGTGGGGCATGTTGATGAACAAGTACATATACATGTAAAACATGGTGCATGCATGGGTGTGTGTGTGCAAATGAAAAGGAAAAAAAAGGCAGGTGGTATGAGATCGGGACAATGTAAGGACTGAAGGGCAGGCGGGCAACCTATACACCTACAGTGGTTGATAGGCTATGTGATGAATAACGGGATGTGTTCGGGCAGGAACCCCAGAGACCGTGAGAAGCAGTGTAAAGGCTCACAGGCCATCGGGCAGCCTGCATGTGGCTGGTGGTCAAGATGTTACATGGGTACTGGGGGAAAGCTTCAGAAGGCCTGGCTGGTGGACAACTGTTGGCAGGCTATGAATGGTTAGCAGATGCGTTCCAGCAGGAAACCCTCCAGCGGGCAGGGTCACTACTGGGGAGTCTGACTGCTGGCTGTGGTTGGCGGGCCAGATAGGCTGTGTTTGGCGGGAAACATGGAGAAACAGGCTGCAGATGTCAAGATGGAATGAAATTCAAAACTATTCCACAAAAGGCCCAGAGAGCTTGTGGAGCCCCTATTGGTTACCCCATGGGTAGAGCTTGTGGAGCCCCTATTGGTTACCCTGTGGGGCAAGCCGAGGGTATTGCCCAAGCATGCTGCTAACGTGAAACTTACATTACTAGGCTTGGAAGCCCTGTTACTGTTGCGCAGGCACTTGGGCCAAAGCGCCATGTTAACCACTCCAGCTGCAAGGGACTTTGCCCTCCTCTTCCAATTCCCATGCTCGCTACTCAAGAGCGCTAATGAAAATGTTTTTTTCTTTCGTGAAGGTCTTTATAGCTATCATTTATTGTGGACATAGGTCTGCAAATCCTAGCTTTTTAACTGCAATGAAAAGTTCCTCCTCAATACATGTACATTGTACGTGTAAATGTACACATTTAAATTTATGTACATGTAACACTGGTTCAGTGGAGATCTACATACACATCACTAACTGATGTACATGTACATGTGCATGTTGTATAACACAAGTGCTACTGTCATATACATAGTGCTGAGGTTCATGTACATGGATATACATGTATATATATACACATGTATAATTATTATATATAATTATAATAATGATTTTAATATATACAATTTAAACACACAACACAATGTCAAACACATACTCTAGATAGAATGGCCCTGGAGTTGGCTCTTATCAGGGTCAAGTTTAATCTGCCATAGATCAGATTTGTAGTGACGGACTTAGGCTGCCCCAGTCGGGTGGCTAGTCTTCTGGCAAGTCTGGAGAGGCTACGTTGAGCTTCAGGTCCCCAACTTCCATAGGACACTACCACCAAAGGGATGCAAACCCAACTTAACTCTCCACATTTTGCATCATTACTGTGGTGCTTCCTCTGTTCTGCCTGCATTGCTGCTGAACTTGGTGTCACACACGCTACTTGGAGGGTATCTAAATTAAGCGGGGATGTGACACAAAGATCAATTGCAGCAGGCTTGCCCAACTCCCAGTTAGGGATGAGGACATCGGCAGGACGCGTTTGTCTAGCTTCATGACCCAGACTGCTTCCAGCTTCAAGCTGCGCACCCAAGCCTGCACGTTGACAGAACTCGAAAAGGGTGTCTCGGATTCTGTTGTGGCGGGAAACCACATCGGAGCCATTTTTACATGACAGAGCATGGTGACCAAAGTGATCCAAAGAATGGGACATAATTATAATTACATGTATATATATAATTATAATTATATTATATATATATAAACACACTGTACATGTATTTCAAACACATCCACATATAGACATTAAAAAACCCTTTGTACATGTATGTCCTCTCTGAGGGAGTAGAAGCAGTGCTTGATATTGTATGCATACATTTGTGCCTGGAATATGCGATACATTTACATATGGCTGTATTAATGAATGTACAGTGTACATGTAGTACACTGCAGTGTGTATATCATTACATGTACATTTATACATATGTAGATCTGGAAACAATGAACTAATTGGAGTCTGTACGGCCTCGCTGAAGGACATCTGCCCTGAGAGGTTTGTGTCCTGCCATTGCTTCTTGTCATAAATCTACTCAGCCACTGTTTTTTCATAATAAATATACATATACAAGTATGTCACTTCTTGCCTTCACAGGGGTGGCCAGGTGTTCAATCTGGACCTAACCAATCCCTCTCAAAAGGGTAAGAAGAAATCGACTGGAGTGCTGGTGTTCACCTCTGTAAGGTAAGCTGTTATAACCAATGTTGTTCAAGATTGTGAGTTGTGTAGTGAAGCAACATGTACATGTACATGTACCATACGTGTACATTGACTACTACACTCTCATTTATGCACATGTACGTGTAATGTATTATAAAAATTTGGCAATAACAGAGTCTAAGCAGTAGCTGTGAAATTCAAGTCTAGTTTGCTGTGGCACTCTTGTGTGTTCACAACCCACAGCCCATACTACATGTACATGTATCTCTTTTCAGGGCAAGCCCTGTATACAGTTTTGTGGATTACATCAGAGGAGGGTGTCAGATTAGCCTGATTGTGGCTGTGGACTTCACAGTAAGTGTTGCATGTACATGTACACGTACATGTACATGTGCAATTATGATGTGGATGTACTAATATTTCTGCTCTAGGCATCCAATGGCCATCCTGCTCAGCCATCCTCTCTTCATTACACTAGCCCTTACCAGGTACACAGGCACTTCCTGATATTCACATTGGGTTTGTGAAAATTTCTGCATTTTAACGATACCTTACTTGCTCAATGATGTATCTTCCTGCGAGTACTACGTAATTTTATAGATCAAAATAAAAACGATTGGTAATGTATGTGAATGAATGAGATGTGTAAAAAAAAACTGTCCCGATTGAGTTTTTCTCTGTTGAATAAAGAGATATCTATAAGTACGCAACCTTAACCAAAACCTTAACCTTAACACATATAGTTATACATACATACATGTATAGGTGCACTTAATATTGCTTCATTAAATTATTTGCATGTATTATACATGCAAGTTAAAATAACAAGGAAGGTCATTGTGTCAAACGGTACGTACGCATGCGATGAAGATTAAGATTCAAACTTGTTAAACATGATACAAAATCTAGACAGATGGAGCTACTATTACATGTACATGTACATTACTCATAGCAATGACAAAATCATAGCAAGTAATCACACTGTATATCCTGATTTAGTCCACTTATAATATGCAAGTAGAAATACATGTGGAGGTGTGGCACTTAAGTAAATTTATAAAATGGTTCACCGCTGCACTATGTTTGACACTATGCCTCGCCGGAACTGTTGTTACAAAGTTATTGTGAAAAGTTATCGTTTCTTTGGACACCATTTTCCTACTAGTGATTAGAATTTGGCATTTAAAGTATTTTCGGTGTTGGAGTTATGATTCGTTTTACCTCCGGGACCTATCAGGTCTCGAATACAGCCAGCGGAGTGACTATGACATCACAATCATGCAATATGTACAAAAGGGATGGGGCAATACGTTTCTTGAATTTGGCAAGAAACAAATGTATGGTTGCGGAAATATAACGTTTTCAAAAGCACCTTAAATGTCATCAATAAAAACAGTACCGAGTTCAAATGTGCCACATTTCTAGATGATATTTTAAATCTGCGATAAGAATATCTTAATGCAACCTGGGATCTTTTTAACTGCCTCACTTCAGCCTGACTACAGTTTGATCTAAGCTTAGTTGACATGGGACAGGAAATGCTTGGTTGTCTGCTCTTTAGAGTATAAACTGAAAGAGAAAACATGGATATACATGTACATGTACAGTGTATGCATGTTCTATATCAAATGGAAGTCTAAATGGAAGATCTATACATAAAACAACATCATCCAAAGCTCTAGAAAGGGTGATTCTTCATATCCTTGACAATTTGAATACATTTTGAATCAAAAGTGCACAATGCCTTTAGGCTGATATATGTATGCCTGTTACAACTACCTTGGTGGTTTCATTTCGGTTGTCATTAGTTACTTCATAGTTTATATACTATACTATATTACAGGAGCTATAAGAGCACCGTGCTCAAATCATTTATACGTTCTTCAATGAGGCACTCTAGATTAATAAATAACAGTCTACATTCTGAATAGCCACAAAAGGAGACTGGAACGATATTTTGTTCATGCATGCATATATATGCATAGAACTAAATATGAGATAATATCTATGTGTGGGCACCATCTTATTGCAATTCTACAACAATAAACATAGGCTGCTCTGTAATACTTCAAGTGGATTTTGTTTACAACTGTCAGTGTGTGCTTCAAAGAATGGGGTGTGTAATAAATAGAATTGTCACAACATGTATCACAACACATTGTGTTACAAAAAGGGCTACTTGGTTATGCTTTGTACATATGAAATCTAAGTTAATCTACTGGACTAAATATGGTAATTTCAAATAAAATCTAGGTATTTTCAATCAGGGCAAAACAAAATGTCTAGACCATATAAGCACCCTTTGGGCACCATCCAAATCTCATGAAACTTTATAGTATCATTAACTTGGACCTATGCTAAAAAAATTCTGTGATTGTGCATCAAAGGACAAAGTCAAATTCAAGATTCATTTCCAAAATTTTACTATATATTGAATGCACCTGATATGGATGGATGGCAAAGTAGCTTGAATTTAGGCTATTGCACTGTATTCTACAACCAATAGCTTTCCTTGATTGAGCAATGAAGTTGGATAAACCACTCAAGTAACGGAGCTGGTTTCTATGCTTCTTTGTAGCCTTCTCTAGCTTTCACAAATTCCAGTCCAATCTTTGATGTACTTTTAGATCAACTATTTATGGATCTGTGTATGCAATTTTGTCAACTACCTAATAATCCCCCATACTTGTATACATGTACATGTACACATGCCATGGTAACGACAGCAAGGCAATCAGGTATTGTGTCAAAGCTTAAATTAAGTACGTCAAGAATTACAAGGGTAATATTAAAGCTGCAAGAGGATTTGTGGCTGACGAAACCTAAGCAATGTATGGAAGCTGTTGAAAAGCAGTTTCTTTTGCTGCAAACCAACTGGACCAAGATGAATTGAAAGTCCTGAAAGTGCAGCATGTTTTGTGTAGCTTTCCATTCAGCAGGGCTTTATAAACCTCAGGCCTGGCACACTCAGTCCAGAGTTGGTGCAGCCAATTTTAGGCATGGTAACATGCAGGCACTGGACCTAGGGAGGGTGTGGGAGGGGGGCAGAGCCCCAGAAGCAAATGCATTGGAAAAACTCAGAAAGCTATGCAAAAAAGTGGCAGCCAATAGGCCTTTAAAATAGTAGCCATATTGTTTATACACGTACAATGCAAGTTACAACAGCAGTTGATAGAGGTGGAAGACATGTCCCGATGCTCAGTCCGGATAACCGCTAATAATTTTATACACTAGTAAATGATAACTATTAAAGACTATTCTGAAGTTTTACTGTACCGTCCTTTAAATTCCTTCACGCACATGTGGCAGTATATTGACTATGTTTTAAACCATGTAACCCGAAACGATTGCAAGGCAGGATTTTTTTCTAGCTCCATATCGTATGTAATATTGGACGCTTAGGTCTGAGCTCGAGGCAACTCAAAGAATTGAGTTAATTACTGGCAATGGTTAAAAACTTGAATGATGTAATGTAATTAAAGCAATATATGGGGACCGTGACAGATGTGCGCGCTCGCTGCAGTTAGATACATGCAATATCAGACACTCCCACATAGTTAGACACGCCATTTTGGGACCGAAAGTTGGGGCCAGAACCTGCAACCACAGCTGTAGATCTTGTACTTGTATGAGCTGACGTAGGCCTACATTCCTCTGCACTGTAAGATCTGACATCAGGAGACGGATCCAGTGACTGTGGTATAGATTGCTCTTGTGTTCTTGAAGGTAAAGATGAAGGGGTGGAAAAATTGTTGTTATCTCCATTGGATCAGCTTAGCCCATGTCAACAAAAGTGACATCTTTGCCCTCAAAGATAAGAAAGGGAAAACCTGATTTCTTGCATCTGTACAGATACCGAAGAGGTTCTTAGTGACATATGTTGGTCCTTTATGCTATGCATTAAGCCCGTTTTTATATAATGCAATTTGTACAATAAATGATTGATTGCATTCACTTTTTTGTTCTTAGAATTCATCAATTCAATCCTAATTATCAAAATGCATTCAAAATGACAACAGTATTGTAGAAATGAAGTTAACTGTTATTATGATTAAATATTTTGAAATAGCAAACTTAATTTATTGTAGCTTGATTATATTTATTAAAATTAATCAATAGCATATAAATGGTTACATAAATCATATTGGCCTATGTGACGGTGATTATAATAATCATAAATTAATGTCCACATCATCCCCACATCTAAACCACTGTGCTGTGGGTGCATCACAGCATGTACACTGTACATGTGCACATACATATATACATGTACGGGGCCAAGTATGAATATGATTGTTGTGCCCATCTACATGTACATGTATAAGAGCTTTCATCACATGACTTAATAGCTTCATCTCCACCATTGGTGCTCATTTACAATATTCAATGGAGAAGAAATGGAGACTTTGAGCTCATTGTTCCTTCCTTGTCCCTTAAACATAGACAGCTGTAATTGGGGCACTGCCTCTGTAAGGTGTTGGACGTGTTGTGATAAAGAGAAAAATTGACTATTGTCCACACAAAAGGGATTGTCTTCCAACTAAGACAAGACCTCCTTTTCCAATTATGTTCTCGGAATTGCTACCCGTGCCATGTACAACACAAACGACATCAAGACATCACCTTCCTGAGTGAACTTGTTAGGCGGGTGTATGCAAATTCGCAACGTCAACTGGTTCTGGGAAGCTCCCACGGTTCCCTCTAAGTTACTTGGAGTGCCAGTATTCAATTGCTTTTGCACTTCTGACACCAAATTTGAATTTAGCATTTATAACATGTACAGTGTACATGTATCAGACTGACTTTACAATGGCAAACAATGCACTTAAATATCACAGGAAATGTCTAATCTGCGCAAGCGCAAATAGTACATGTATTACGTGTATTACGTGTATTACATGTTTGTTTCTTATATATGTTAATTGCAATAGACGTTGATGTACGCTACTGGAGTGTTCAACTGCACATGTACACTGTACATGTACATGTAGGAATATTAAATTTTCAATATTTCAGAGTTGGCATCTACAGCAGTACTGTACAGTAAAGTTTTGCAATTTACTTCCAGATTTACCTTGTATTGTACATGTACTTGAATAGCAGAACCTTTGTATATACATGTATGTAGCTAATTGTTCCATGTACATGTACACATTTTTAGGAAAACGAGTACGTTCAGGCCATCAGGTCAGTGGCCAGTGTACTTGCTCCATATGACAGCGACCAGATGATACCAGCATTTGGGTTTGGTGCTCAGCTTCCACCTAACTGGGAGGTTTCTCATTGCTTCCCCCTCAACTGCAACTATCAGAGTCCTGAGGTTAATGGAGTCCAGGTAAGGTCTGGAATACATTTGTGTAAATTTAGGTTCTGTGTACAGTAAAGTGTACTAGTATGGGTACAAATAAGTGCTTGTAACTACACGTATGCTAATGGTATAGAGTGCATGTACATTGTACATTGAGTGTACATTTCAGATTGCATATAAAAGATACGCATATATGTATTCACATATATGTACATGTAAATGGATACATGTAGTGTATAATGCATACTTAAATGTAATGTTCATTCTCGTACCTGTGGGTCATCGGAAGGGGTGGAAATACCTTTTTAAAATTACCTGTGCATAGTGCAGCTGACCACACAACATTAGTATACTAAATTCAAGTGCATAAATTTTAATGTAGATCAAACAGATACGCATGTACATGAATCTCTATGATGTTGGGACTTGGGAGATAGGCTTTCAAAGTACATATTTAATGTTGCAAAGCAATGTACATGGTGTATCATTTAAAAGTAGTGAAAATTTTAATCTGTCAACTACATGTACCTTTATCCTTGTAAATAAAACTCAGTTTGAACAATTTGGCATAATGGTTAGTGAAATAGGCTAATTTGCACTTTAAGGTATTTGTGTAAAGAAAGTCCTTGTCCTAAACCACTGTGTGATGCAGTGGCAGATTCTTTGTAATTTTAACGTGCAAAACACCTTCCACAGATTTTAGGTGGTCTGCAATGATTCTTTGAGCCTTTAATGTATGCTCTAGCACTACTAGCTTCTTTGGTGGATCAGATGATCTGTTGTTAATAACCATTTCGATTGAATACTAATTTTACATGCACTTAGGCTTTCTTGGCAATGATAAGATAAGAGCTGTGTACATTGCATTTTTTTACGAACCATGTTTGTACATGTACATGCATGTAGTGTGCATTAGATGATTTAACTGTCACAAAGCAAAAGCTTAGAATTATGAAATGAAAGGAACTAAATCACCAGTATTGCGTCTGTAGTCAATGTATTTGGGAAATGTATTATTAGCCAGCTTACATGTACATGTATGTATTATCTATACACATGTATGTGGTGTATAGGTTGGGTTACATGTACATGTACATTACATGTATTTAAATTTGAATTATTTGTTACAACTTACATGCACATGTACATATACTTATATTCTTTATACATGTATGTGCATGTATGTGCCAGTAGCTCATAAAAAAGTAGTGTGTAATGAACATGTGCATGCTTCAAATACGTGTAGTGGATCGATTGCACGCAACCAAAGTCAATTAATGTGGTTAAAACACTGCGATGCTCTGCAACATATTTTACATACATGTACCTGTACCCTTCTCTTCTTATGTTATCATATATCTCCATCTGTCTCCATTGCACTGTTTGATGTCTTATTGATACCCCAGGGTATTCTAGATGCCTACCAGTACACTCTACACAATGTGAAGCTCCATGGTCCCACCAACTTCTCCTCCTTTCTGGACACAGCCATGCGGTATGCTTCTGTACAGGACAGTCAGCAGTCTCAGAGTTACTTCATCCTTCTTGTCATCACTGTGAGCACTGCTGGTTATAAGTCCACTTGCAGGAGTTGCAGCACCGTGTACATGGGCATGTATTTATTTGCACATGAAGATATGACTGTGTATTATTGCATGTGCATGTGTACTGTACATGCCAGATTTTTGCATATATATTTACATGTACATTTATATGTTGTAGTCTCTAAATGGTACATGTACATTTAGATGTTTTTAATGATACATACATTGTACATGTATAAACCATGTACATGTTGACATACATTTAAGGGCAAGTGCTGATAGCAAAATGCAGATATTTGTGATAACATCTTCATTTTGATCCCAAACAGCTACATGTAAATTTAAGCTGCATTCACTTTGACTCTTAGACATGCTACATTAATATTAAAGCCACACACGTGTCAGTTTGTAACCAGTACGTGTACTTAATGACATCTTTCTTGTCACATTTTATAGGATGGGGAGATCACTGACATGGCTCATACTGTAGATAGGATAGTGGCTGCATCCAAACTTCCCCTGTCCATTGTCATTGTGGGAGTGGGAGGAGCTGACTTCAAGAACATGGTGAGTACAGGAATGTTGTGAAGGGGATTTGTGAAGGGTGAACATGTAAATTTTGTACACGTGTACTGCACTGTACATGAACATGTACATGTACAATGCTCATGTGTAAATACATGTACGTGTACTCGATATGTGAGGGTTTTTTCCAACTTACATTTACATGTACTTGCGGGTTGCGAGTTGTTCCTCGAAATTGTGCACACATGCACATGGCTAGATTTATGGGCTAGCTGAATGCACTCCCACAAAGCAGCATTAATGATTGATTAGGATGCCTACACGTACATGTATCTGGAAATATATATATATTGGCCACTATAAAGTTAAACGCATCTACTGGCACACTCAAGTTGGCTCGACAGGTGAATTGGTACTTACAAATTGTTGTATATCTCTAACATGCTTTAAAATGAAATAGAGCAGAGTTCTAACCATGTAATGCTATTTTTTCTTCACCTACATGTACATTGTACATGTATTTGTATGTTGCAACTGTCATCCTTTGCAGCTGCGTTTTAAAATTCACCAAAAGTCACACACATGTCACTTGCACAAACCTACATGTACATGTACTCGTATGTGGAATTACTATATGAGGTTACGTTATCAATGTCATCAGATTTTAAATCACATGTACATGTAGATCAACTTGAGGCAGTAGTTGTATTTGCTTAATATTTTTACATGTACATGTACATGTACGTTTACTTATGTGCACTGTTTTTACATGTACATTTAAAATACTCATGTGCGCTGTTCAATATACACATGTACCTGTACATCTACTTGTTCATATTACACCATTTAAATGCATAGACATGTATATATTTTGTACCTATATGTATACAGGAAATTCTTGATGCTGATGACACGCCCCTCAAGAGTCACACTGGACAGATAATGGCCAGGGACATTGTTCAGTTTATGCCATTTAGAGAGCTTATGGGGAAATCTGGAGCAAGTACCTCTGTGGTAGGTTTACAGTTCTTAAAAGCTATTGGCTTAGTGCCTTACGCTTTCACATGTACATGTACATGTGCAGTGCATTTTGTAACACTTGTAATTGTGCAAGCTGTATGGGAATGGGATTGAAACCATGCAAGTTTGGACTAAAGAATCAGGCAGAGAAGTACATGTATTTGACAATTACAAGTTCTTATACTTTAAACGTGCACCAAAGGGTAATTAATGTTAAATGCATAGCACTGCCAATGTACATAGTATAAGTCAACTGCACATCGTACAAAAGGGGTTTGGCAGTCAAATTAGACTGAATGGTCAACTTTCAAAATGAGTTCAACATGAAGGACTATCATGAGGGTGGGCAGGTTAGATTTTGTAATCTTTTGACTCTGGATTGTTGCTATTTACATATACATTGTACATGTAAACATCCAGCAAGTGAGCACTAGCAATGCATTCACATGTAGCCATACATGTACAGGGTGTTTCACAATCAAGGAAAATTGTTTATAAATTAACCAAAAGCAGTTAATTAACTTATAAATGCTCTATCAACTTGAGCTTAAATGTTGATGTAAACAAACTAAATATTAATTTTATAATTAATTTCATAAAATCAAAAAATTAAAATAACAAACACGAATTAATAATTCTTGATAACACCTAATCAAAACATACCATTTTAGAGGCATTCAAAAGCTTCAACATATCCTTCAATTTTAATAATATCAACTTGGCCGAATTTATTAATAAATTCAAATCACTAAATCGAGATTCAATGGCCCCTAAATCAAGTACATTGCAAAAATCAAAAAATCAGGATTTCAATCTTGAATAACTTCTAAATGGAAGCAGTTACTTAAATACAGTTTGCATCTTTTACATGTAACTAACCATCAGCCCTACATTTATTAACATTAATAATATTTAATTGAAATGAATAGGGGTTTTGGTACTTTTATTATTGTTAATTAACAATAATATTAATTTTATTTCACCAGCATGTCTTCTTTTGCTGTTAGAACTTTTAACAACAATCACCAGTTAATTAACTGCTTGTGGTTAATTTATAAACAATTTTCCTTGATTGTGAAGCACCCTGTATATGTGTATGCTCTACCTTTTAGCATTTATTTTATTGTGATTTCTGAAGAAAGGTGGTGCCATAGCCCAGGAAGGCATGGCCACCTCTGGGGCAAACCCTGAAACACAGCCACAGTTTTACTGTGATCCTATAAATGGGTGCAATTTTCATACTTTTGAGCCGTTAATTGCTTATTTAATGTTGATACCAAGGCACCAATAACATATTGTATGAATATCCCAGGGACTTTTTCATCGTATTCCACATCTCACCTTAAGTCTAATTATATTGTTTGAATTATTTTGAAGCGTGAAGCAACCTCAGAAACGCATCTAACGGGACCGATCTTAATAACCAGTAATAGTTAAGGGCTGATTATGTGAATGTACGTAGGTATCATACATGTACAGTAGTATCCAAAAAATGCATTTGGGCTCTTAACTACATTCCTGCAGGGCACAGTGAGGATAAAATGTTTCACAAACCTACTTAATAACTAACATCAAAGGTATAATCCTTATGTAGAAATGATTGTAGATTCTGAAAATAAAGTTTGCATCTCTTATGACTGTATGATTCAAAAGTTACAGACAAATAGCCACAAATTGTGTGGAGCTCTGTGCATGTAGAAGTTCATGTACAAGTAGCTTGATTGTATGAAATAAAAACATATAAGATTGAATGACAATGGTGGTGTAAAAGCACAGAAACAAGATTTCGGGAAATAGGCCTATATTTAGCACATTCTTCAACATACCTATTTTAGAAAGTGTGTGCTAAGTGTAGGCCTATTTCCCCAGTCCAATTTTGTTTCTGTGCTTTTACACCACCATTGTCATTCAAAATCCTATATGCCACCAACTTTCTTGTAGAGAATGTTTTATTTACTTGTTTCATAAGTTTCTCCCCCCCCCCCCCCCCCCCGTCCCCAAATTTGGGAGGGGTCATGATCAGGGATGCATGGAGATTTTTGGTTTTTCCCCGAAATATATTACCCGGTATTGTATATTTGGGGGTGGGGGTGGGGTGGTGGGTGATTAGTTTGTACACTTGGTACATGTAGTAGATATTAGTGTCCTTCCACTTGATTACGCCCTCCAAATTGATAAGATGTACGAATTTAATAAATTTACTCGATAATTAATCAGTTTATTAATGCTAGTAATAGTGATAACTATGATGGATGAATCCTCCAGCTCCTTGGCCTCTTATCCGGGCCTTCTCGTCTCCCTGGCCCTGGCCTCCTCTTCCTCTGCCTCGAAATGCTACTCTATGCACAAAATATTCAATATCAGTGTGATTAATTCACACTGGCATGCAGACCAGGTGTTATAAAAGGGCGTGCATAGGTCTGCATGCAGCGTTAAATAGTGAAGTCATAGGGACATCAGATAATATACCTACCGTATTACATATGCAGTTATATATAACAATGATCAAAATAGGGTCACAAGCGCTGAGAACGTTTTAGTTACTACTGTAGATAGATTGATCATTGATCCATAGTACAAGTTGGGGTTTTACACATCATGCACGCACACAACCACGTAATGTGCCGTACAAGTACATATCTCATGCTATGACGTACCTTTCTAAGACCCCTGGAGCTTGCTGTTGGGTCTTGTATTGCATTTGTTTTGCAAATCGGACAGCTTCAGGGTCTTTCCATGCCAACTCCTCTGAGATGCCAAAATGAAAGTCATCATACTGCTGCGTTTCAGCTGCATGGTTCTCCCTAAGGTCCTGTTGATATATGCCATATATCTTCCTCTCAGCAGATTGCCTAGATTCAATATGTGCATACTAGCATAAATTTTCTCTTCAGCGGCCTTCTTTTCTTCTGGATTCGCTTTATACATTGCTCGGTGCTTAGCCTTGTTCTCTTATGGTGATCTCTTACTTAAAAATTTCGTGTAGCTTTTGGAGGTAATAACCGAGGTATTCCACTTGTTACTTCACTCACTTCTTTTGACTGCATACATGTACTTACATATTGATTCTAATATAAGAAAACCACCTGAACCTATCACTGATGCCATTCAATGGTACAATGTATTAATAGCATAGCGAAACACCAAATAAGGTTGTTTCTCTCCCTTTGTCCATATGACATCTAAGGATAACATGAGGATATATTTTGAAGTGATTGGTACTATTTTCATTCTTCAAAACTGTTTCTAGCTCAAAGGAGAAAACAGGACTGGGCACAAGTGCGTGCATTCTTTCTCTTAAAGTGCCACTTCTTACATGTATGACATGGATCCAATGACGAACTGTAGATTTTAGTGTTGTCTTTTGAATGTGACAGATAAGCGATCCATTTCTCGGTTGTCCCTCTAGATGCAAGTTAAGTTTTATGATATTCATCATTCCTCGATCAATCCTATATGGAACCTTGCTACTGCAGGTTCCGATATTCTGACATTGGGTGGGGTCTGGGAATGTTATTTGGGCATGTGGTGCGATGAGCTGTGCAATCATATCATGTCCCTGGATATTGCATCACTTAATACATAAAATAGTCCGATAACAAATGATTTCATATCAGTGCCCTAATCTAACTTAGATTGTGGTTGCCTTATGATTGTAATGTACAATTGTTGCTCATACATATATCACTATGTATACAGTGCATATGATGTACATGTACATGTACTACTGTGTTTGTATATATATATTTTTAAAGGGTTTTGGAATGCCCTTGGATGATTTTGATAGTGGACTGTCCATGTACAGTAAACGTGTAGTTCAACAAGTACAAGCAAAGCACCTATTAACATAAAATGGGGCCATGTATTTGTGATTTAATTTACTCCATCCCTGGTCATGCTCATGAAAGATTTGATGTGTGCTTTTTAAGCATGTACACATGTACGTTAACACACTTACTGATCTGATCTAAATGCAGGCTAGGGAGACACTTGCTGAGATCCCAGGTCAATTGTTGGCCTTCATGAAAGCCAACAACATCAAGCCCAACCCTCCAGTACTGAGGAGAAGTGAGACCACTGTTTATGGTCAGCCAGGTGGGTGTGGCTTATTTTGTAGTATGCTATAGCGTTAAATATTATGCAATGTAGTGCGGTATTATGTTTGCATTTAGCATTATTGTCAATTCTTACTCACTGCCAGCTAATGACCTTAGTGAGTGGATCGTACATGTACATGTATATGATGCATGTATCTCAATCACTCTTGGATTGATATTCTCTGTGTGCAAAATGCATGCCAATTTTAAAGCATGGTGCTAGTAGAAGTGTGTTTCTAGCAATCATATTTCTCAATTGACCATCTCATACATGTACATGGAAGGTACATGTACATGTAGCTTCATGGTTCAAGAAAAAGTACTTTTAAAAGCTGCACAAATTAGGATGCTGCATAATATTAAGTGGAACACGAATTATTCAGTGGATTGTATGCAATATTGTCCATTCATGCATATACATGTACATGTAACTCTTTTTGAGGTTACTACAGTAACAAAACACCAACTGTTTTCATGTCGTTTGTGGTTTTCTAGAAGTATTTCTTTCTCTTCGTTCAATGTCATTAGTGAAACTTAGAGTTGTATGCATCTCAGTTGTCTATACATTACATGTAGTTTTTGTTGTTTTGCAGAACGCATAATCCATGTATATTCACTTGTATACCCCCATAAATTTTTATTTTTAGGAGGACCCCAAGGTCCTGCTCCATACCCAAGTGGACCTCAAGGTCCTGCTGCATACCCAAGTGGACCCCAAGGTCCTGCTCCAAATCCAAGTGGACCCCAAGGTCCTGCTCCATACCCAAGTGCACCTCAAGGTCCTGCTCTATACCCAAGTGCACCCCAAGGTCCTGCTCCATACCCAAGTGCACCCCAAGGTCCTGCTCCATACCCAAGTGCACCCCAAGGTCCTGCTCCATACCCAAGTGCACCCCAAGGTCCTGCTACCTATTGAAGTGGAGGCTTATCCTCAAGCTTTTTATCTGTGTTCTCAATTGTTGCAGTTGAAATTTTTACTCATGTACACATGTATTTCGTGGTGACTTAGTGTTATTTCCATGCATACAACATTGGAATGTTACCCTGATGATTGCTTGCAATAATTGTACATATCGGAACTAAGGTAGTTGGCTCCATATAGCCAGAGATCATATATAGATATGATCTCTGATATAGATGATTTCGGTGAGAACCCGCGCGTCACGTGAGAGACATGTGAATTTTTTTTGGAGGGCAAAACATTATTGAGACGTATGGTTAATCGTGTGAATCGGCAGGTTTCAAGCGAAAGGAGCGTTACAAACAAAAACTGGAGTCGGTGGGGCTGACACCGGACAAAGCGATGACCTTTTCATGAGGGGTGATGGTCGTCGTTTCGGCAATGGTGGCAGCGTATATAGTATGGCAATATATTTGGCTGTTTTATCGATCGCCCGGGAACTTGAAGCCTACAACTAGTTTCAATCGAGCTTTGTGAGGACTGTGTTTGTGGTGAGTTTCGGCCAAGGCAACCAAAAGTGCAGACTAGGCCCACGAAGCGTGGATTAGGGTCTATAACCGTCTATTGCAAGGTCATCTGGCTTGATCGTTGCCGACTGCACAAGCTTGCTATAAGTTAAGCTTATTTTTAAAAGAATGCACGGTGTACATGTCTACAGACCTATCTGTAATCGATAAGCTAGGTCCATACATGTAACAAGTAGGCTTATAGCAATCGATCGGCATTAGATATCTTTGCCCTCCGTCATGTAGGCCTATAGCTTTTGCAGGCTGTAGCCAAAGGCAAAGCAGGGCAGCATGACAGCACACATGCTCATCATTGTTGCTAAGACATAAGCAGATCCAGCTATTGATGCAGATGGGGTGGCTATTCCAGACATGGGGACTGCATCCCTATACCTCCCATACTGATGATTTCTGCATGTCTCTGTTGCGAGTCCTGCGTGAACTAGCAAACAACCAACTACAGCTGAAGCAGAGATAATATAAAGCACACCTCTCCTTTTCTTCTAGCTTTGCCCCGCTTCCGTCTGCCGCGCTTTCACTGCCATCATTTTGATCAAATACTCCTCTTGCATTGCATGCCATCCTTGAAAGAGAATCGTGAAGGGACATAGCCACATCACTGCTTTCGTCAACAGGCTTGCCTACAATAAAAACAAATGACTCCCTCACTCAATTGTGACTTCTCCACTTCTAACTAACATGACACAAAATGGTCGCCACAGATTCGCGAGTACTGCGAAGGCTGCCAATTCTCTCTACGGACCGCTTGAATCCACCTTCATAGTCTGTCTTCATTTGTGAATGGAAACCGATAGAAACCTAGGCCCAAACGCTGACCACCACGATTTCTACAGCCAAAAGCACAACAACTCAATACCATTTCACGTATGCGTTGCCCTCCACGTCAATTTTCATCGTTTTAGGTCTCGCGTTTCCAGGGGAACGACTTCTCACCGAAATCATCTATAGCCGTATCATGAAATCATTTTTTTAAAACGCGACCCGCGTATAACTCACGAACCAAGAAACGGATAGTGTAGCTCTTTGTTGCTATCGAATCAGAATGGAAAGACGATCGATCAATTTCATGTTTTGTTTCAAGTCGCCAGACCGTTTGCTTTTTAAAAGAGAATTTACAAAAAAGCTCGAAGTTACCGTCCCCATGCATGCAGTCCCAATTTTGTCCATAGTCGTCTTCTTCTATAACTGGGTGAGTTAGGACACTATATAAAAAGAGTTGTTATACGCTGCGTATAACAGCCATTAACATGTATGCATGTACGTGTATAACACTGCGTACGGAGACGTTATACACAATATTGCGTATAAAGTCAGTCAGTCTCCACAAGGAAAGTACCCGAAGCGATTGTTGAAGCACTCTGGGAAATTCCAGGTACGTACCTGGAATATCCCAGAGTCTGAGTGCTTCAACAATCGCTTCGGGTACTTTCCTTGTGGAGACTGACTTCCGGTCGCTTTTTAAGCTCTGTCCATGTCGATACAGCAGCCTTGCTAGCTCGTCATGAAGATCGACTCGTACTCGGTAGGTGCAGCTTCGTCGGTTTGGTCATCAAATGAACCGTTTCCATCAACACAGGCTACGCCCTCAGCCATTTGAATAACCAGAAATAACCGGACCGACGCAGTGTTTGAAATTATATTCATAGTATAATTAATCGAAATTATTCAAAATGGCGACACTACCAAGCCACTGATGTTTCAAAACAAGTTTTGTACGGTAGTTTTATCGCAATGAGCTCATACCGTAACTAAATCGATAGAATGCCCATCGTACGATTTAACCTGAAATTCCTGCAATCTATCAAAAGCGCATGGGAAAACGTCGATCTGAATTAACACTTGAGGCCCTACAATGGCGCCTTTTTGTGAATAACGGCACGACGGTTAGTCCGATGTTAGATGCGTAAGACTGAAAACTTGCGTACGTAGGTCCTTTAGTTACAAACCCAATTTTGTTGGGATCCGTTCAATGTGCGTGGAGAAACCCGACGAACAAATTGTTTTGGAGAGGAGTCACTAAATAATTAATTAACGAGCCTTAGAAGTCATGTGACCTATTTCTTTTTCAAGCTTATATGGCCAAGTGGTATAGGCTCAGATGTGTGCAATTAGATTTTAATAAAGATGTAAGGCTACTGAGATACTCCATTCGAAAGTAAAAGTTTATGAAAAAAAATTATTTGTCCAACTACCATGTTCTCCACTGTAGTTCAATGTGTTTATAAAACTGCATCCTCGAGCCTCTCGCTCATGCAGGAGGCGGTCTCTGATTTACTAATCCATTCACCATGCACATGCGCTAACATGCAGCGATAACGATGCTTACCTCAACGATGTGTATAACTGCATGTGTGTAACAGTATTACACTTGTTATACGCTTGTAATACAATAACAGCCATATACGTTTTGGTGTATAACTCTGCGTATACAGTACCAATACACCCATGCAGTGTATAGCTGTCTTTTTCCATAGTGAAAGTGGTGAAGAAAACAGTGGCGGATCCAGGAATTCGGCGAGGGGGGGGGGGGGGGGGGTCCAACATGAATAATAGATGAGGGGAGGGGCTCGCGCTTCGCGCGCGCAATTTTTGTTGCATGTATATTCCATAGAGAGATTGCATGGATCACTTGCACTAAGTAGACTTAAGTTCTTAATTAGAGCCACAGCTACTTCAACCTGTTCAGGCTTCATTTAAGAGTAGCCTAGTTCCATGGCCGTCTCAATCACACACTGCACTACGGTTCTCTCCATACAAACTCTCTTGCAACAGCTGTACATTGAATGAATAAATACTTGCGTATGTTGATTAGGTGATAATTGCCTGCATTGAAATGCTGCATTCTTATTGGACTGCAATCCCAGTTGCAGCTTGTACAAAAACTGTGCGGGTTTGGTACCCGACCTTCTGGCAGTATGCGAAGGTTGGGCTACACCAAACTAGTTTCGGATTATGGTTTCATCAACCATATAGGCATAGGGCGCGATTAAATAAATTGTAAGGATAGTAAAAATACAGGGAGCCATTCTACCAGCTTTATTAACAATCCACTATGTATGAAATTTATCCTGTGCATAATTTGAAAAGCCACAGTCATTGACACATGTAATTACTCAAAACAGATTGTAAAGCTAATTTGTGACACTACACTAAGAAGCATAAGACCCTACCTCTGAACTTTGGGGCAACAATTTAGAGGATAAGAGGATGATGCACATGGAAAGGGCTTAGCAAAGAAGTCATTAAACTTGTAGGCTCTTTTTGGTTGGAATTTATATTTTCTAAAGGTATCATCCTGCATGTGAAGTGTGTCAAAGGAATTCTGCAAGACTGGTAGTTACTACTGAACTGCATCCTGTATATACAACATGGTATCATATAGCAACAGGTATGTCCTCATGGGTGTTTGTGAGTATCAAATGTTGCATCCCTTTTTGTTAGAAACATCGTTACTTTGAGTGATTATTTCTCTAGGTCGGTTGAAGCTGTTCTTACACCCAGCAAAGAGGCCCATCATTGCCATCAAGTAGCCAATGCACTCCGCACAAGGTTATACCGGGTGTCCACGAAAGAACGCAATGCTTTTGAACGGGAATAACTTTTGATAGGAGTATGAAAAAAATCTAATATTCAGAAACTAACAACTTGAGGTTAGGCAAATGTGTTTACATCATTTTATTTACAAGTTATTAACGATGCTTAATTAACTTTAATAAACACAACAAATTAACAACTTTAAAAGTGAAACCATGTTCAGACACACGTTTCGAAGCCAAAAGCAAAATGATCATATTTTTATCACCTTTTAAACTGAAAGTAAGAGGCAACAACTATTTCACCACGGTTACGCATGCGCACTTGTTACACTTCACTACATACGCAGGTCCCGTTCCGAGACTAGTGACGCAACCATTAACGGACCATATTAGCTCCACCCCCTTCAATTTGCACATTATCACGTGCCACTGAGCCCCACCTCCTCGAATTGCTTAATTTTTAATTGTTTTTTTTTAAATTTAGTCTTATAAAGATCTAAGCTATCCTTGTGAAATCATAGATACTACCGTACCTGCGGCTGCCGTATTACTACCTCTTCGTAAAAGAAAACATACACCCGCCGTAGGTCATTCATACGGGCGGTGCGCACCAATTAGCGTTCTTGCTACGTGTTGTGGACGAGATCGAGATTGTCATTCGCCTTACGTTATACGGTATATGGTAGACATCAATTGAAATAATATTATCTTTTTATTACAATAGATTTTTATGCGAATGGGATTGCCGTGAGTCATGAATACTGATAATGGTTCCGAATTCAAGAATGTTGAAAGATGAAAGTAAACTAGAGCTCTATACCATCCACAGGTGCACCCTTATCAAATAATTATTTATATCATTGTCTATATAATGTTATGCAATAAAACAGTCTTGACGAAATGTTTCATCAAACATTGCTTGTTAAAGCACTTACAGGACTGAATGAACAATGGACCCTTTGCATGAAAGATCGGAAGTACGATAAACGAGTAAAAACCACAGCGGTTGCCTAGAGACATTGTGTCACGTTCGCGGACCTTTGCGTAATAAAATGGCAACGCTCGTAGTCATTCCTTCAGTGATCATTCAGCCGATCCAGTTCCTGGATGGCTTTAAAAAGGCTCCGGGTATGTCAGATTCTGTCAAGCTTACTGTTGGCAGCATAGTTTGACCAGGAACTGGATCGGCCGAATGATCACTGTCCGAGCGGGAAGGAATGACTACGAGCGTTGCCATTTTATTACGCAAAGGTCCGCGAACGTGACACAATGTCTCTAGGCAACCGCTGTGGTTTTTACTCCAGACGTGACGTTTATCGTACTTCCGATCTTTCATGCAAAGGGTCCATTTATTGATTTAGAATGTCTACTTACAACACGTCCGAGTCCACTCGCTACACTATCTCATGTTGCGCAACAACGCTGTTTCGTGTTGCCAACCAGGAAAATGTACCTGAGCACATGACAGCGTTGTGCAGTGAAAGGCAGGAAATGTTGCAAAACGTCAAGAAGACATTCTTTTTGCACAGGTATGAAATGTTAGTATACTTAACTTGTTTTTATTTGCTCTTTTATTGTCTTTAGAAAAAGCAAAATCAACAGAATGATGCTAAACATGCCAGGGCCAATCTACATGTATTTCTCAATAGTACCGAGGAGCTAAAGAAATATTTCTGAAAGGAAAGGTGGTAAAAAGCAGTCCACTCCACCATCGCTATGCCTAGACTCTCCTCAACAGGCTACTCCATCAGCCCTGCTTTTTGTAGTGTCATATTTCCACAAATCTTTGTCATACCACTATAAGTCTAAGCTATGGGTGGGATACAATTACTTATTCTGCGTGAAGTAATTTGTCTTTGTCCGCCTGTATAACATGCAGCAGCGTAGGGTCAAATTAGGCAGTCTGTTTCGATCCTAGGACCAAATCAGGCTGCTTGCTTTTGTCCGCCTATATAGGACCAAAATGAGCAGCGTAGGACCAAATGAGGCAGCCTGTTTTGGTCCTAGGACCAAATAAAGCAAAGCCTGTAATAGTCCGCCGGACCAAAACAGGCTGCCTGAAACGGTCCTAGCCCGACCTAGGACAAAATCAGCCGTGACAGTCCCCTGTACATCAGCTGCATAAATCTTCAGCGGACCTATATACCCTGCAGTTTGAAAACTACCTAGCTCTTGGCACGTGTAAATGCAGGTCAAGTGAGTCATATAAAGAAAAAAATCGCGAGAATCACATAGGCGACGACGCATGCAATTTTACGCGTCACCAGAGATAGTATATCGTCTCTATGTCACTGTCGCGTGTATACGAACGATGTCAAACATGTCATTGTATGCAGTTAAATCATCCGGCTCCTCCCCCCCCCCCCCCCCCCCCCAAACCAGGTTAAATTTCGTAATTTACCTTCCGACGCCTATATGATATACGAAGAATGCAAAGCGACGCTTTCAACGACGCGTCATCGAGGAACAATACACCGAAGCACGAAGCATCTTTATGCGCACGTGACTGGGGTATTAATAGTAATTATTTCATCATGGGTCCTGAGGGGGGGGGGGGGGGGGTCCGGACCCCCATGACCCCCTCGCTGGATCCGCCCTTGAATTATACATGTATATCAGTGGGCCGCTGCCACAAAACGGCCTATTATACATCCGGTCGCCGTAATACATGTAGGTAATTTTTTTTTTCTTGTGCAATACGTGCATTATGGTTTGGGCTCCAAACTAATGGCGGCCACACAGTCGTTCCCTGCTCCAGGTAGTAACCTAAGTTATTCCGTGGAACTTTCTATCTCGTGCTCCAACCTTAAAAATTTGGACCAATTCTCTAAAAGTGACCCCGCCGTGTTTCTGTACTTGAGAGGACGCGAGGTGAACTGGGTAAAAGTAGGCAGAACCGAAGTTATCGAAAATAGCCTCAATCCAAAGGTACGCGGAAGGAGTTGGGTGGATAATGTATGCTTGTACGGCCGGTTGGTTGGGCGTGAAATTGTGTGGGTAGAGGTTGGTAAATTATTACGGGGCGAAGGTCGGGCTACGCCCAACTAGTCGTTAATGTTATCCATAGATTGATGACCTAACGTAACGGGATTGGCAACGCGCTATACAATAGTATTGATATGTTTGTCACAATGATAGTTTCTCATGAATATAATTACTGTCCGCCCCTTTTTGTTGGATATGTGTGAACAAATCGAAGGAGATCGAGAACAAATCGGGACTTCAACGTTACTACAAGGTCTTAAACTGTAGTCAGTGCCTGTACCATTGATTATAACGAGTTGGATTCATTTCTACTCATTTCGCTTCGTGCCTATGTTTGTCGAAACCTTTGTAAACCGCTAGCGCGCGTGAAGCACAATGTTTTGTTTGACTCTTGTACACACAGATGATAGCGTAAAGGCTTGAGATAGAGCGCAAAGGCTACTATAAAGATCGACGTTTTGCATGGTTTTGTTTTTACAACAGCCAGACCTTTACTAAAAAAGTTACGCTACTTTCAAAGTCAAACCAAGTGAATTTAAGTGCCTATCTTTGTCGGATCATACTCTTTCGTGTTTAATAGTTTCAATAGTAGTTGAAGCTTTGCATGCACTTTGTTTCACTCTATTTTATGGAAGGGTCACAGAAATATGATTTTTCAAAAAGAGGTCAATCACATATTTGAGTCAATGTATAAAGCAGTATGTATCGGCAAAGTCGCTTATCGGTGAGGCGGAAGAATGAGAACAGAAATCCAGGACCTACTCCATTGATATCTCCTACTGGAAGAACGTTAGGGTGGCCCATTTACAACTACAGCTAAGTCTGACTTCTGTCAGTCTATGATGACGTCATATACGGTGAAACGATCATACGTCAAGTTCAATGTATTGCGTTGCCAATCCCGTTACGTTAGGTCATAGATATTTCCGTATAATATCTATGGTTAGGTCATCAATCTATGTGTTATCCACCCCCACATGTTTATCCATAATACAGGGTGGAAACGAAATACATACGTGACGTCACTTCCCGCGTCTATTTTTGGAGGCGCTGTTCTCTTTATACAGGGTGGAAACGAATACATACGTGACGTCACTTCCCGCGTCTATTTTTGGAGGCGCTGCTCTGTTCACATACTTTAACTTACTCCGTGCTACGGAAGTTTAGTGTCTTGTCTTGTATTTCGACATATTATATGAAAAAAAACGGTCGTCTACAGCCCGTTTATTTGGTTGTGTTATTTTCCTCATTGAACACAGCAACGTTTTAATAACCCTATCACTTCCTGTAGCAGCAATTATTGCTCTGGGGCATTTTTAAGGCTTGGAAACGAGCCCACGTAAAGTTCGAGTCAAGCATACGCGTATTCTGTGATACATGTACAAGTGATCACATTTTTCTCACCAAACGTTTGCAATCCCCGAACTAGAAATTAGATCTATAATGATCCTAGACTTGTTTACGCATGCATATAGGTTAATAACCTAGTGCGATATTACGACAGGTGCGCTGATTGGTCGTTGGGCATTTAACGCGTAATATACATCATGTAGATCTATGTAAACTCCAAACACTGTAAATGTGTAATCCTAATCGTATTACGGCCATAACGTAATGAACGTAACGTAATGGAATAATTATCGGCTTTCCGATCGCAATGTGTTCCGAACGTAACGCACTGCTATTCGAGCGCAATGCTTGGCGCTAACTTTTTTCTGACGCATACTGTATGTACTTATAGCTATCCAACCCCACAGTTACATTTCGGGTTTTTGAGACAATTTTGGATAGTGATTGTCCTAATACAGCCATATTCAGCTCCGTTTCAAATAGTGTGTTTGAATAAACGTTTACTGTAAACTGCATGTGTGTGCAAGTATGGGCATGTATGTTTTGGTACATCTGCTTTTTGCATAGCCAACTTCACAAACAGCACATGCACACATGTGTGCATATACATGTGCATTGTTCATGCATGCACATACATGCACACACACACACACGTAATGCGTACGTTTCTTCTGTGCAGTTCTCCACTACTTTCACTTTGGAATACCGATTTGAGGAGATCCAGAACCTTCAGTTTGCTGTGTATGACATTGATGATAAGCATCATGTGGACAATATTGACAAGCAACAGCTTATTGGTACCACCGAATGCACTCTGGCAGAGATCATGGCAGCAGGGGAACACCTTACCAAGTCACTGAGGTTGAATGGTATGTGCATTGTACATCTACGTGTGTGTACATACTTCTGCATGTCCATTTACATGTACAGTATGTGTGTATGTAGATACTGTAACTGTACATGTACATGTGTGCCTTCCATTGTATGAAGTATTACATGTACATGTGTACTTTACTGTACATATAGATGTTAAGACATACTTCAGTGGGTAGTGTTATACATGTAGAGGCTGTGATTGTTGACATTGTTATACAATATATTAGGTCTGGATGCATGTGTCCCTCCCTCCCTCCCTCCCTCCCTCCCTCCCTCCCTCCCTCCCTCCCTCCCTCCCTCCCTCCCTCCCTCCCTCCCTCCCTCCCTCCCTCCCTCCCTCCCTCCCTCCCTCCCTCCCTCCCTCCCTCCCTCCCTCCCTCCCTCCCTCCCTCCCTCCCTCCCTCCCTCCCTCCCTCCCTCCCTCCCTCCCTCCCTCCCTCCCTCCCTCCCTCCCTCCCTCCCTCCCTCCCTCCCTCCCTCCCTCCCTCCCTCCCTCCCTCCCTCCCTCCCTCCCTCCCTCCCTCCCTCCCTCCCTCCCTCCCTCCCTCCCTCCCTCCCTCCCTCCCTCCCTCCCTCCCTCCCTCCCTCCCTCCCTCCCTCCCTCCCTCCCTCCCTCCCTCCCTCCCTCCCTCCCTCCCTCCCTCCCTCCCTCCCTCCCTCCCTCCCTCCCTCCCTCCCTCCCTCCCTCCCTCCCTCCCTCCCTCCCTCCCTCCCTCCCTCCCTCCCTCCCTCCCTCCCTCCCTCCCTCCCTCCCTCCCTCCCTCCCTCCCTCCCTCCCTCCCTCCCTCCCTCCCTCCCTCCCTCCCTCCCTCCCTCCCTCCCTCCCTCCCTCCCTCCCTCCCTCCCTCACTCACTCACTCACTCACCCACCCACCCACCCACCCACCCACCCACCCACCCACTCACTCACTCACTCACTCACCAGGCCATCCTTCTGGTAAGATCACTATCCAGGCTGAGGAGGTTCAGGACTCCAAGTTAGTTGTGGACTTTGAACTTAGTGCTACAAAACTAGAGAAGAAAGATCTCTTTGGAAAAGTTAGTTATATGCTTGTACATGTACATGTATGAACGTAGACTGTACATGTAAATGTATATGTACATGTACATGTAACTCATACAAATTTGCATACATGTACACATGTACATGAGCATGTACAT